>VZTZ01026022.1:11853-39846 GCA_013400955.1 Drymodes brunneopygia | reverse complement strand
GGCGCCCGCGCCCGGGCCCGCCGCTGCCCGGGCCGCCCCCGGGCCGCACGAAGTGACCGGGCGGAGGGAAGGGCGTTTTCATTCCGTGCGGTGGAGGCATCCCGAAGCCGCCGGGGCCCGGCGGGGGCCCTCTGTGCATCATGTGCGGGGGCATGTGGCGCGGCGGCATCATGGGGAAGCGCGGCAGCGGCGGCGGCGGCGGCATCCCCGGCGGGCGCTGCAGTGGGATCAGCCCGGGCCGGGCGCCCAGCAGCCCCGTGGACGGAGTCTGCAGCCCCACCACGGGCGCGGGCGGCGGCGGGGCCACGCCCTGGGTGCCTGCAAGGAACACAGAAAGGACAGTCAGAGCCTGCGGCAGGAAACTCGCAGCGTTTCCGTAACCACAAACCCAACCTGCAGTTATCCCAGGAAAAGAGCACCCAGGATCTGGAGTGGAGCTTCCTGTGCTCCCCACGCACTGCCCGGGCAGCAGCGGCTGCAAACAGCCCTCCGTGTGCTGCTGGCAGCAATCACTGTGCCCAGGGCAGCAGCTAATCCCTGATCCCAGAGGCTTCCTTCGGGGAGAGCCTTTGCCCTTGTGCAGGTCAGGGCTGCCCCTCAGCCCCAGCTCAGCCTCCTGCAGCCAAAGCCCCTTCCTGCTGTTGTGCTTCCAGGCAAAGATACCTCACACCCCCTCCAGTCGGATTCTAACATTTCCTTCTGCTACAAACAGCAGCTGAACACCCCAGAGCTGCACAGCAGCAGCAGAGACAAGGCTGGAATACAGCTGGAGCACAGCTCCATTTGCCATTCCAGAGAGAAAGGACACAACAAAGACTCATTGCAGCAGAATAAACCTTGCAATGTAAACTAAAAGGAAATTCAACAGGTCATTCCTGGCTTCTTTATTTTGTAATAGTGGTTCATCCTTTATAGCACACATCCAGCACCGTTTTTCAGTTTTATTCCTACACTCTTCATAGGAGGAAAAAACTCCCTCTCCAAATGTAGCGTCAGATAAAAGCTCAGCCCAAAGCTCCCAGACACCAACACAAGCCAGAAGGAAGGAGGAATTCTGAGCTTCAGCTGAGGCCTTCCCAGCCCTGGGCAGGTGCCTCCTCAGTCTGAACCAGGAACACTGTGTGGTGTTCCCAGAGGCCTCACACTGCTCCCATCTGCTCCTGTTCACCAGCACCTGGAAACACAGCCTGGGTAACATCAGAATGAAATACTGTGAAAATTCATGCTGGAATTTGTGTCAGCAGTGAAAACTGCACTTGGGTGCAGCTTCATGAGCAGCCACACCATTTCCTCCTCACCTGCCATAGTGTCCCTCCCTCCCTCCTCTGGCTTTGACATCTGTCCCCACACAGACCAGTCTACCCTCTCACACCTCTGACTTTTAGGGATGTCTCTGACAGAAACCTTTCCACCTGAATGCTCTTTAAATTCACATTAGAACGAAGTTGTATTTTGCCAGTGAGAAGACTCGTGCAACACCTTCCAGTCTGTGGTATCCTCCCCCCTTCCCCTCCAAGCAGTCAGACACAGCTCCACGGGTCACACACACTCTTGGAGAGAAATGGTCCAGTACCGACAGCATTTTTTCCTGCCTTTTTCCCCCTTCCTGTCTCTAAAATGCAGAGCCTTCCCCTGTCCAGGTCAATTTAAACTCCTCCTGTGACAGAACTACAGATCTGAGAGGACAGACTCACAGCTAATGATGTTTCCCAGGACTTCTGAGGTTTGGGGATATTCTTGTTGGTAAAAACATCTTTTAATCTTCCCCAGGAGATTAAAACAATGAAGAATAGAATAACTGAGAACTACAGAGCTGAAGCAGTTCAGCCTATGCTTCTGCTTAGAAGCAGCAGAGCAGATGTAGGTTACAAGAGCATGAACATGAGGTGAGGGAGGGAAGTTTCACATTTAGTAAGCACAAGTAATTTAATTTCTCAACCTTATTTCTACACAAACTGCAACACTAAGGCAACATAATGGTACCTGGAACTCTCACTCTGAACTGCATCAGCTGGAGAGCTGCACACTCTTTATTTTAAATTTATTTTAAATATCAACCCCCTTCTAAAGCAAGTATACAACTACTGGAGTTTCTTCAATCTGCTGACAAATCAGGCACCAACTAAAAACTTAAAGAGCTGTCCAGAAACACATACCAGTTTACTGAAAATGCTCAGGGAAATTCATGGTACAGACATACATGCCATGTCTGGGGCAAGTTAAAGCCCTCTGTTGGTTTAGGAAGTACCTGACATTCAAGCAGTTTCTTGAACTAGCTATGAACTCCCTGAGCTCCAAGAGAAACCCTGAGATGATTTCTTGACCCAGCTGCTCCAACTGGAGTAATTCCCCTCACAGGTGACACCTGCTCCTCTGTCCCAATGTGGAAACCACACCTTGCCCTTCACAACAGATTTTATTGGTTTCGGAGGAGCACCCATCACACACCAAAGTGTCCCAAGTTTCATCACTTGACTCCTATGACACAGCCTGAGTACTCTGGCTGGCCTGAGGTGTCTTCTGTCCAGAGAAGGCACAGGAGTCATCCTTACTGCTTTGATCAATTAGGTACAAAGCCATATTTCCATGTCACTGGGATCCAGATCTGATCTTCTCTCCCAGCTGGACAAAGCCCACGTTCCCTTGGATGACTCCCAAGTCACTTTTGCTGACACACCTGATTTACTTTTACACAATCTCTGCTCAGTCAGCGGTTCTAGTAACTCACAAGCCCTTAAATCACTTGCCAGCACGTAGAGCTCTATGGTTTCTGTCTGTCCCAGCACACAAACTTCATGGGACCACATGGAACAAGCCAAAAGCTCACAGATCCAGCACAGCAGCAGGTTTTCACTCCAGTTTGAAGCTGCTGTTGTCCAACGTTTCTCCGCGTTCTCCAGTGGGGAATGTGGCATCTTACAGCTACAACATTCAATACTGCCAGGGAATTCTTGAGAGAGGGACCATGTTGTAAGTCTGGTGGATTTCTGCTGGAGTTTGACACAGAATCTCTCACACCAGTTCAACACAGTAAAGAAAGAAGCCTAGACTAAAGGGCCTAAATATGGAGTCACAGCTGAAGTAACTTGCCAAAAATCCCAACACTTTGTCACAGTCACATTCTGAGGGGCTCAGAGAATGATGTATTTTTGTTTTATGATTTAATGCAGATTACAAAAATCACTTCAGAACAAACCATCAGGGGAGCAAAGAGGAATAACTAAGCTTGCACCACCAGGAAGTGAATGCCAAGTTCGATGGAACTCCGGAATAACTAAGCTTTGATTGCATGTTATGATCCTTGTAAGAACTTGGGTAAAAAGAGCACTAGATCAGGACCTACAACTGCGATAGGGTGTATTTCATCAGGATAACAGATCCCAGAATCTGAGTATTCCAAACACAGCATTTGCAGTTTATTACTGGCCCAAGTTACAGATTTGCTCAGTGCTGGGAACACATTGGCCAATCCCAAAGGATTTAAAGGCTGGCATTTCTTGCAGCAGGCACATGTCAGAGGAGCCTACAAATACCTGCTCTGCACATCATTTCAAATTCCCTGAGCCACACTCACCAAGCCGTCACAGCCTGGACTGTCCTGTTCCCATGGACAACAAGGTCCAAGAGCAGAGAGTGAGGCCAAGGGCACAACTAAATCACAACTGACCCCCTGAGTCCAGTCTGCTGCAGGAGCTCTCCCATCCTGCCCAGGTACCTGGAGAATATTTCCTCATCCTTCCCAGGCCACTCTGTGGCGTCCCACATGCAGAGCTACACTCAATGCACGAGTGACTCAGAGTGCTTTTAAGAAGAGTTTAATTCGTGCTAACTTACTGAAAGGTTTTAAAAAGCCAGGACAACTGATACTAACCTTTTATCTTTAACCACATAAAACATTATAATCTGTTTCTTCTGGTTTTCCTGCCTCTTTTATCAGACCATACAGTGCCCTGCAACTCCAGAATGTTCAGGATGGGTTTTACATAACTCTTTAATTATAAATAACTTCTTGAAATAAGACACTCCCCAACATCAAATGCTACTGCTTAGGCAAACATACAGATCTCAGTCAATACTCCAGGACTGCTCTGTGAGCTCAAAACCCCTCCCCTCACTGGCAGAAGTCACTCTGAGCACGTGGAGAATTTTATCTGCCTCAACCACTCAGTGAATGAGTTGACAAAAGCAAAGTTCTTAATTTCAGGTTTCTCAAATTCTGCTTCCTTGGATTTTTAAGAATAAAAAGAAGCTGCTGTCCAAGAAACTGATCTGGGTGTCTAATTTTGTTCGGTCTTCATTCTGTAAAACCTTTTTGTTCTGTGTGCAGAGATACAGCAAAGTGCAGAGGAGCCTCATACATTCCAACGACCTGGAATATGAAGTGGAGGCTGTGCAGTCCAAGACAGTGAAACTCCAAAATTCTGGCAATACTGTGCTACCTTAACACAAAGTGTCACTCAGCAGGAAGGTGTGAATTTCTGAAATTCCTAACAAAATTCCCTGACTCCATGGTGTCAATACAGAGTTTTTTCAGCTCTTCTCTGTTTTGAAAGGGTCTTCTGTCAAGTTTGCAACATGAAGGATCCATAAATCATTAGTCATGCATGGAAAATTTAGTCCTCACATCCAATAGAGCAGTGAGCTCTCAGGGAGAAAAATCTGTGGTTTTCTTCAGTGATCACTGTAAAATTCTGGGCAGAAACCCACTGACACAAAATTACCTTTCTCATTCATTTCTTAGGCTCTCATTTAGAGGCCTAAAAGTCCATAAATGCAGTAATCTCACTACAATTTGTAGGTAACAAGTCTCTTGAGTAAATTCATGACACTGGCCCATCCAAAGCCATCAGAAAATAAGCATTTACCAGAGCTCTGTAACAGTTCACACCCCCTTTCAAAATCTGACCAAGTTGTATCATATTAGGAAAAGTAATTTATGCAACATACTCCCATTACCTTGGGTTTGTTAGTCAAAAAACCATTTGGTAATATTTAAATAATATCTTCTTACAAAGGTTTCAAATCCTGTCATACTGCAGGGCTGCAGAAAAGCTTTTAGTTTTCTGTTTTATTAAAACAATTTATTCCATATATAAAAAGAAAGTACTCCATCCTCAGAGTTTTCAAAAATACCCTAAAAAGTTTCTGTGCACGATAATTTTATAGATGTAATAGCTGAGTCTAAAACCTGGTTCCTGTGTCATACAGATGTGTCTGCTATCATTTTCTACACTGTATAAACCTTCACTTGTTAAAAGTGGACAGCATTTGAATTTATAACGTATGCATTATGGCTTTGTTTCTTCAGAAAACAGATCTTCAGTAGTAAAAAATATTGACTGCTCCTTCTGTGCAGAATTAAGCCTCTAAAATTGATTTCAAAGCCAACAGTTGGACAGAAATTTCAGCAACTTGAGAAAAACGTGCCTCTCTTTCCCTGGGACTGTAAGTCAGCAGCCAGATCAAAATGGTGTTTTAACAGCAGGGAACAATGAAGTGCAGAACTTCCACAAGAGGGAACTTACCAAGGAGTGGAACAGCCTGGGTGACGGGAGCAGGGACATTGGTAGGTGCTACAGGAGGTGGAACAGTGCCATAGATTTTGGAAGTGTCAGTACTTTCAGCAGTCCCTCTGCCTCCAGAAACTACTGTTGGGATGGGATTTCCTACAGATGACTCCTTTGTAGTGTCCTCATTCCCACCAGTTGCTGTAGCTGAGAAACAAGGCAAGGACACAATGAACACCAGGCAGCAATTCCTGCAGGATCCCTGCCTTCCCCAGCACCCAACACTTACAGTTTGGGATGTTCACTGCCGGAGTGTGTGGGACTGAGACCGGAGGAGTTATGGGAGGCGGTGGCCCAGGAGGAAGAAATCCTACAAAAAGCAAGGAGAGCCCTGAGTGCCCTCCTGGCACAACCACCCTGGAGCTGGTTGTAGTGCTGGGCCCAGCAGGGCCCAGGCTGGCACACCCCACAAACCTGGAGGTAAATGCAGCGGGTTGAAGCCGGGCCGGAGGAACGGAGGCGGCGGTGGTGGTGGCACCCCGGGGGCAAATCCAGGAGGGGGGATTCCTAAAGGTGCTGTGAAAGCTGGGGGCTGGAGTGCACCAACCACGGGAGGCCCTGATGGATGGGGGGGAACCTAGGAGAAAACAAGGGGAAAGGTGGGTTACCCCAAGAGTGGGGATCTCTGTCTCCGTCCAGCTTCACCAGGACATCCCAGCGACCTCAAATTCCTCTGCAACAAGGCAGGGGCTTGCACAAAAGATCTAAGTAGCTCTCTAGGAACTCCCATCACTGAAAATACCAACACCAGTCCTATCTGCCTTTGTAATTAGAGAAAAATTCTCCTCTGTGCTCAGTGGGTACTAATGCATGTTGGTAACTCACCTCCACACACCCCTCACACAGTGCCTGGGATTCACTTCCATCCACCAGGATGGATTTCCAGACATGATGCACTGGAATGCTCAGAACTTCAGAGCAATTAAAAAACTGTTTGTCTCTTTCTCACTGTCTGAGTTAGCACATTAGAGTGACTTGTGTTTCCTTTTTCTTTAATTCTGATTTATATCAAGCTCTGATTCTAAACTAGCTCTGATTTAAGGGATACTACTATTCTAACACTGACAGGACATTATTAATATAAAAGTAGTGCAGTATCTGTCAACAAGAATACTTTTTAGAGGAGAATTAATTATTAAAAGAAATAACCAAAAATATCCAATCACAAAACCTGAATATGAGATTCAGCCCTTCTGTAACAAAGATTCTACCGCAGTCATTTCTCTGTGCCTGAGAGAACAGAATTACCATTCATGGCATTCCCTCCCTTCCTGAATTATAACTTAAAAGTTTTTGTTTTGTTTATTTACGTGGAACAACTCTCACCTGTGGAGGAGGTACTGTTATTGGTGCAGGCATGGGAACGGGGATTGGGACAGGTAAAGCTTTGGGAATAGGTGACACTGGTTCGTTGTGTGCAGCTTCTGCGCCTCCATTCTGAGCCACCTCATTTTCAGACTTCTTGGGAATTCCCTTCCACTCTGTCCAAAACAAAATCCCAACACACATGGATCAGACAAGCAATGCCACATGAAACGTGTAATTGAAAATACTCAGATAATAAGCAGCACATAGCCAAAAAGCATTTATATATATTTCTGACAAGAAAAATTCCAAAATCATTTGAACACAGCAAACACTGAAACAGCAATGAAATTGCTCCTTTCAGTAGTTATTTAACAATCCTTTGCACTGACAGTGTTTGTACACACCCAGGACTCTGTTACATTATCTGTGATAAAAACTGTGAGGCTTTTTGGGACAAGCTTTCAACATTCTATTGCTCTCGGGCAAGAAGGCAGCAGCTTTTTCACTAATTTGAGAACTCATTTCTAAAAATCCCAACATCTTCAAGTCTCAAAACAAGGAGAAGGAGAATACAGCTACAAAGAATTGCAGCAAAGTAAGAGAAATGTCAAATATAGTTTTCAACTCAATTTATGGAAGAAACCAACTCCTATTGTCAGAACTTCCTGGGGAAAGCCAGCTAAGCACAAAGAGGGATCAGTGAGGGGGCTCTTTGGGAAAGAGAAAAGCACTGAGAGGACTGGAACACACTGACATTATGTTCATGATTCATTACATTTCTGTTTAAAACACACAAGTGATTTTTGTGTGTTCAGCATGAAGAGACACTACAATTAGAGCACATACACAATAATCACCAGCTAATTGGGCAGACTGGACAGAATGGGCAAACCCTGAAATAAAGGTTCAATAACAGAACATGCAGTTACACTGTACCTGGACTAAGGGTCTCGTTGTCCAGCATTCCTCCTTCACAGAAGCTTTCAAGATCTTCAGGTTTGACTTTGTCCCATGGTATGTAAGTCACACCCAGTTCCACATCCCAATACTGCTTGTAGTCTGGCTTTATTCCTTTATTCAGAGCCCAGGCAATCTTCGAGGGAGAGGGGGGAAATACAAGGGGTCAGCAAAATGTTTTTGTTTTAATGGATTTAATATTTCATTCTCACAAAACAACATATGAAGGTACAAAACAAAAAGCAGAAGTGAAACAGTTATAAAACTCTGAAGTAAGTTATTTTTAAAGCAGACTTAATTCCTATTCCTTGGCTTGACTCTTGCACACCATTTGTAAAAATGTATAAAGCCAGCTTCTTCTGATGTTCCCCAGTCACTAAGATTAATTCAATTTCCCTTTGGAGGACAGTGCCACACTAATTTGACATTCTGCAGAAGGAAGAACTTCACTAATTAATGCATGCTTCCTGATTTATTAGCACTCTTTGCAGGATTATCATTTGTAATGAAACTCTGTTATGAGACAAATAACTGGCAACAAGAAACACACAGCGCCAGTCCCTGTCATGAGCAAAAGTCACCGTTTCTGTTCATTAAAGAGATAATTATTGGCAATCTTTCAAGGAAACTGATACAAGTTCCACTAATCCCATTACAGACCAGGAACAGTAATTCTCAAAAACTGGTTCGCTCCCGTATTTTTTCAGAATTTTAGAGAATATCATCTCCAGAACACATACAAGTCTGAAATAGCCCAAAGCCCAGCACAGATGAGGCAGGATGACAGTAATTGCAGCAGCTTTGGAAAGCCTGACATTTTGCAAGCAGTACCTTGATGGATTTCTGGTTGACTTTGAAGTTGCCTCGGCTCAGTTTCTGGAGGGCTCTGTTGGCATCTTGTCTGTGCACCATGACAATGTAGGCACATCCTCTGGGTGGGATCATCTGTGTGGGGTTCAAGGGAAAAAGTTCATTTTGCAGCTAACAAAGAGTGTACAGCACACAAATGCTGTTACAGCAAGCTGGGACATCGGGGGGTGTTCCAAAAGGGGCTGTGGAAGTATGGAAAGGAATATTAGGCTGAGAAAGCCAGTATCTTCAGGAAATACACATTTCTAGTGAACTAAAACTTTCACAACTTCTGAAAACTTCCAACAACTCTAAAATACAGCTGACTTTTGCGTATTTAATCCTTTCCAATTCCTAAACAACAGTGTTCATGTAAATTCTAAGGTCTGGCAACTAGTTACGTTGTTGGAATTCACACTCATGTCCCCCTTCACTCTGCCAGCTGCACCTCCACATTCAGCTCTAGCTGCAGATTTGGAATAATTTTTACTTGTAATGAATTTGAGGAAAAAAACTCCTCTGCTCTTTTATAAAATTTGGGAACAGGAAGAAAATTACTCACTTCTTTTTGTTTATTCGAATGAATGAAATTTTTGAAGTTACTGAACAGCTACGATTTATATATAAAATATCTTAAAATACAGCAAAATAAAACAATAGTTCTTGATCTTTATGGCTAAAATGACAGAAGAGCAATAAGAACACTAGCTGAGAGTCCACATTCCTATAATCAAATAAAATGAAGCAGTCAGGGAACTCAGCAGCATGGGATGTAATTCTGCAGCCATCTCCTCACTTGCCATTCCTTGTTCTCCAGAGAAACCAGGATTTTTATGAAAGTGGGATAATCTTCTGTATTACCCCACGTGCATTTTTATATTGCAGGAAACCAAAGCTTCTTGTTTGTGTACAAGTCAGCCCCATGAATGAAGTGTACATACTGAAAGCACCACATATAGGAAAGGAGAACCCATCAGAAATCACTCTGCCTCAGAGCAGCCCAGAGAGATTTTCTGCACTCAAGCATATCAAAGCAGCTCATACTGCACCCCTCATACTCACATTGATCGACTCAATGGGGCCAAACTCCTCCAGGAGACTTCCCACATCCTGCTGAGTTGTCCTTTTGTCGAGCTGTCCTACCCAGAGTGTGGTACTGCAAACTACAACCAAGAGTTAGCACGGGCTGCCAGAGCCATTCCTGACAGGGATAACCAACACGTATTCCATGCTGAATCCAGGCTAATAACCAGGAAAGGAGCTCAAGGCATCCCACAGGCTGCAGATTACTGTAGCAACATTGAACACTCATCCAGGTTTTCCACCTGAGAGATACAGAGCTGCAAACTTTGACAGCCAGTGTGACAGAACCTGGGAAAGGTGCTGGCAGCAGCACATCTCACAGCACAGCCAGGGGAGCTTCTACTGAACAGCTACCAGGGCTCTGCAGGCCTTTACACCCCTGGGACTGTCATTCACCTGGTCCTGGCTCATTAAACACCTCAGGCTGTTGTCTCTTGTTATATAAGAAAGAATGTTTTTATTTTATTTGATGACTCCAGAGAAGATTCCACACTCCCAAGGAATATTCAGAAGACAACTATTATGTTTGGTCTATAAACACTGGCAAAGCCAGGCTTATTTCAGAAATCCAAACATTAGCCTGTGTGTTTTCCAGCTCCCCTTCAGGCTGGAGAGATAAACAAGACTGAATACTCAGAAAAGTAGTAATGATTTACAATTAACTCAAATTTTTTTGTTCAGTTTGCTTTACCTTATATGTCTCAAAGGAGAAGAAAAACATGGGGTTTCAGCTTTTTCTTTTCTCATTTTACAGCCAAAATATTTCTAACTTGGCGATACTCCAAAAACCCTAAACTGTCTACTATGAGTACAGGAAGTACAGGGAAGTGTGGTGAAATTCCTACCAGGAATCACAAGGCAGTTAATTTCTTTTCCTGTCTGGATGAGCCTGGGAAACCACAGCAAGTAGCATTAAACCCAAGGGAAAACAAAAACTTTGAAAATAAGCCCCAGAAAATGGCATTACTGGAAGGTGCAGAGTTACAGAAGCACGAGGAGAACACACTCACCACTGACAGTCTCTGCCTTGATCTGGGGCAGCCCCTTGGAGCGGCGCTCCCTCTCCCTCTCGCGCTCGCGCCGCTCCTGGGAGCGCGATTTGGGCGAGTGCCGGCGCCGGTCCCGGGAGCGCGAACGGGAGCGCCGGTGCCGGGAGCGCCGGGAGCGCGAGCCCGACCGCGAGCGTCTCCGCTTGGGGGACCTGCAGGACCAGAGCCATGGTCAGGGTTTGTCAGCCCCACACTGATACACACCCTCAGCCAACGGCTGAGATACCCCAAGAGTGCCATCAATAAAGGGATAAATCAATCTGAGCTCATTCACAGGCATTGAAAGAACCACAGCAAATTACTGCAGTAGTTGATTCAAACAGCTTATTACTTTCCAATTTCTCATCACCTACTAATTTTGTCTTGAAGTTGACCATCAAAACTGTGTCCACTTCAACACGGAAAAAGTTACACCTATATCAACGAGGGAAATGTCTATTGCTTTTACAAAGAAAGTGCTAAAAAAGAGACCATGAATAAATTCTGCCCCTGAAATCGTATTTTGCATCATGTTCGAGTTCTAAACCTCTCAAGGTGTGGAAGACCTTGCAGGGCTTCAGAGAAATCACGTGGAACCTGGCAAGGAAGATTGCAACTAAGTGAGAATGGAGCCAGATCTGCTTGGTCAGCTGGGATGTGACACATGGGCTCGGTGACACACAAAATCCCACAGCACACAGATCACAAATGTTTTCACAAGAAAGGTGTTTTTAGAGCACAGGCAAAATTAAACTATCACATTCTGCCTCCCTAAAATTTACTCTGGACTGGCATGGAAGTTCCTCTCTCCCAGCAAGAGAACTGCATAGATAGCCAATTTTCCCTAGAAGGGACATGACTTTCAGAGGTTCGTGTATCTTAAAGAGTCACTACTCTGCTTTTCATTCCTGCACTGAAAGAACTTTCACTCATTTACCTCGAAGCAGATCTGGATCTTGATTTCCTACTGTCAGAAACATGCCGTTTTCCCTCCTGAATAGGTGGCTGTTCCACTTCCATATCCTAAAACATGAAGTTGACAGGTGTTATGGGTGAGAAGCACAAGCATTTGACTTCTTTTTATGCTCAGACTAAATTAACAGCACTGAAAATACACTGAATATTCAAATGTGTGGAAATAAAGAGTGAAGTGACTCAAAAGCTTCACTCTGTGGTCACTAGCAGGGAGAGGGTACAGTACTGCAAGTACTTAATACAGCCACTGAGAAGACATCATGGCAATAATTTACACAATGCTCATTTTCAAATTGCTAATTAT
The DNA here is from genome assembly GCA_013400955.1 of Drymodes brunneopygia. NCBI lineage: Eukaryota > Metazoa > Chordata > Aves > Passeriformes > Petroicidae > Drymodes > Drymodes brunneopygia. The sequence continues at coordinate 27,775 of VZTZ01026022.1, read as the reverse complement.
TGGTTTTCCACATTTTACCCCATTTCAGCACCACCTGGGAAAGACATGTTTTAGAGCATTTAAGCCGATTTGTTCACTGCAAGGGCTGCTCACCTGTTGGTGGGGTTTCTGCATGTGTGGTTCAGCCTGGACTGGGAAGGGAGACTGGAAAGTTGGCTGCACTGGTGCTGCTGGAGGCATCACTGGCTGAGCCATGGGTGGGAACTGGGGGGTAGGCAGGAGACCAAAACCTGGCATTTGCCCATTTGGAGGGAGTGGCACCTTGATAGAAGAAAAAACACATACAATTCCAGCTAGGAGAAGAAGTCACATTTCCTTTCCCAGCTGGCTCAAGTAAAGTTTTATGTGTGTTCAAAAGTCACAGTAAAAGATGAGGGAAAGATTAAACAGGCCAAGCATTTGGGTGTGGAAGTAACCATCTTGTCCTTCAAAGCCTGACTACGACAGACAACAAAATCTGTTTCTTTGGGAAGATGGAGCACTAAGCCACATTCACTCTTCACCAACAGGAAAACCACTTCCTTCCCTCCCTCCACACCAAAGAAAACAGCAAAGCATAGAAACCACAACAGGGGGACAAGGGAAAAGCCTGGAGTTACCTGGTGCCGCATGGGATCCTGCTGCATTCCCATCATCCGCTGCTGAAAAGGATCCATATTTGGGAGCTGAGAAAATACTGGCTGCTGCATGCCTTCTCCTGGAAACCCACTAAAACCAGAAATATTTTGGTTAGACAAGGCAGTAGATGCACGCATTTGTCTTTATTTTACAGATTTCTGTACACGTTTACACATTCTTGCTGTTAATTTAGACAGAACAATTATCTTTACGATGATCCCGTTTCCAACAAAAAAAAGAAAAGGAAGAATGAGTGGCTACCTGATCTTTTCTCCACTCTGAAAGTAGTCCTTTCACATTTAAAGAGATGCTACAAAAAGGTTAGAGCCTCTCTCCCCCCTGTACTTCTATGAGCTTGCTAAAGATCTCAACCTACAAAAACATTTCAGGAAGGTTTTCTGCCTTGGGCTAATTCTCTTCCTTTGCAGTTCCTCTTTTTGGGAACAAAAGAAGCAAATGCTTTTCTCCTGAAGGAAAAGAAACCGGCTGTACTCTTGCTGTGAGAAAACACTTTGGTTTGGGAAGAAATAGGGCATAGGAGAAGGGGGTGTGTGTCACACGAGGATTACAGTGATGCCCATCACTTCCTGATTCACCACACAGAATGGACAGTGCTCAGGGAATTCTGGAGGGTCTGTGCAGGTAACAGGACCTGCCTGCAGGATGCAGCCTGTGCAAGAAACTCAGCAGGATTGCAGGGGGATAAAGGAATTCCATGGTGATGGGAAATGGAACCTTGCAGTGTTGGAAGACAATTCTGAGAAGATTCTGGACAGATCAGTGTTTTATGGAGAGAATCCCAGACTGGGAGCACTGGAATGCCACCCTCAGGGACACCTTGCACAGCTGTGAGGCACTAAGGACAGAGGCTCTGCAGCCCTACCAACAGAACATAAACATGCCCACAAGCCTCCAGCTGGGCACACACAAGCAGTGCCTATGTTTGCCCTACACCTCATCTTTCTGAACTCCAGAGTTCCATCTGCATTCTAAGGCACATACTAGCCACTTCCTTCAAAGATATTTAAATGAACTACTACTGGTGGACATAGAGTGCTCAAGGTGAGAGACACAGTCAGAAAGCTGATGATAGAGTTAGTGTTCTGGTTCTGAGAGCAGGGTTTAGATGCAGATACAGAGAGTAAGACATGGGGCCACATACTGAAGCAGGGGAAAAAAGAAATATGGACTAACCCCGGCATTGAGCACCATCCAGCCTGTGCACTGAATGAGAGAGAGGTCCTGTGGAAAAAACTGGGATGTGGTCACGTCATTCCAGACTTCATCATAATGCACAGCAAAAGGGAAACAGGAGCCTGAGCTCACTTGTATGGGGACAGAATGTTTGGCAACATAAAGCTGTAAAGCCAATTTTCATCTCTTGAATACTTAGAACTACCATAATGTTTGGAACAGCAGCTTCTTCCCAGCCAGTAAAGCAATCCAGCTGATCCAGTGATGCCCTGACACACTCAGTTGTACAGTAAAAACATAGAACTCATCTTGCAACCAAAACTGAGCTTTCCTCTACAGAACACAGTCCTCCATCAATGAGGCAACATAGATCTACATCTGATCACTAAAGCAACAAGACATAAAAATCACCTCACCAAAAACTGTTAACAGTGTTTTAAATTTGGACTGTAGCAGTTAAACACTGAACTAACTTGCAGTTTTAATCTACTTTCTAACCTAAAAATGTTTTGGGACAAAGATCTCTTAGTTTTGTTATGACATAGAACTTACAAAGCTGGCTGAGACACTGAAGGGGAAGGAGCTGAATCTTCCTTCTTTGAATCTTCCACTGCTTCTGGTTCATCATCATAGTCAAACCGATCTAGCAGCTTCTGAAAAAAATCACATTGGGACAACTATTTTTCCTGTATCTTACCCAACTGGCAGCCAAAATATCTTTATTACCACATTCTTACAACATAGGTAAGCTCTGAAACTAAAGACAAGGTTAGAATTGGGGAAAAACTGAAATCTATATTCCAATACAAAATATAAACTGTTCAAAACCAGTTTTCTTCAGCTTCATAAAATGGAAACCAAGACTTACTTTGTCAAAGGATGTTTTCTGCTCAGGTGCAGTGAAAGCAGCTTTCTGCTCTGGGGGCTGTGCTGCTGTGGTTTTCAGCTGAGCAGTAATAGCTTGAACCTGAGCCATCACAGTGTTGTCTATGACCGGTGACTGGGGCTTCTGAGGCTGTTGGAAGGTCTGCAGGATTTGCTGGAGCTGCAGGAACATAGGACAGTATTTGGCATATGTTCTCATATAAACATCAAGTACTGAAGGAGTTGCAGGATATAAATTTAATGTCGATACAGACTGTGGCAGGGGACAAAAACACCAACAACCTGACTGAACTGTGGAGCACTTACTGCAAGACCAAGAGTCCCTTTTTAAATACTTTGGTGGCAAAATTCAGTAGATCCCAATGTTGCAGTGTTCAGGCCCTTCAACACTGCAAACATTTAAGTGGAGGGAACAATAAAATTCCCCATTTTCTTTGAGATATTCCACCTATTCTGGAAATCCTGTTACTGCATCAATTCATAACTATTTAGGAACACATAAGTGAACATCATCAAATACCACAATTACTGGATGGAAGAACTTGAATACTCTAACTCCTGTAAGTTTACCACTTAAGACATTAAGGAAGCTCTTTAGCTTTAAACCCAGGCTATCAACTCCATTATTTCCCCCCTCATTTCACACAGAACTGAAGCCAAAGGGAATCAGTGAGCAGGTTACCTGTTGTCCTTGTGTTGTCTGGAACAGCTGGGCTACAGCTGCAAAGGCATCAGAACTGGGCAGCTGTGGCACAGTGGGCACTGAGTTTGCAGTCACTGGAGGGGGCTCCGAGGGCACCTTGGCCGGAGGGGGTGGCGAGCCTGAGAGATTCCCAGAACACAGGGAGGGCTGTGTGATTCCAGAACATTCCTCTTGCTCCCCAAAACTCCCTGTTTAACCCAAAAGGACCTATTTACACCACCCCAGCTGCCTATTCTGTTCATCCTGCCATAAACTGCTCCGGTCACTGCTCACACCTGCACCTGGGATGCACCAAGACACAAAAGCTGGTCCCACACAGGATTTTAGCTCCCAGCTCCGTGTTTGTAGCTGTGCAGGTTTAGAAAAGCTCTCACTCAAACACCATTAGGCAACGAGCTTCAAAACCCTGAACATGGTGGTACTACTTCCACAGATCTGGGCTCCTCCTTTTGGATGAATGATCCAAATCAACCATCTCACGGCTCATTAGAAGAGCAGCTGAGTTCCTCTCAGTATTTTCCACCAGTAACTGAACTTTTACTGAGAAGTCTGGCAATAATTAAAGGTTTTTAAGGATTACTTCACAGGCAGTTTTCTTTGATAAAGTTTGTTCATATGTCCCTTTTGCACGTGCACAAGCCACACCTGCAGCTGATGCATAAATCCTCCCATCAGGAAAATGGTATTTACTCATTTTTCCAGGAAAATACTCCCATTTCCACTGAGCTTTGCTGAAACTGAGATCACAATTTAAGACATGCTATTAGCGTTCCCATTCTCTTTGCCATACATTACAACACCTTTTTTAATAAACATCTTGCCAGTATCAAGTAAATTAGCAATAATCCCATCAATTCCTACATACTGTGAATAAGTAACTTTTTTTAATGGACATAATAAAGCTGTACAAGAGGTGAGTTAAAAAAAACTCCACAGACAGAAATATTTGGTTTGAAACACTAAACAAACATGTTTGCCTTGCAATAGCAACTCCTTTAAAGCAGTTCCTCTGTTTGCACCTCAAATAACTCCAGTGTTGACAGGCAGCAAGCACAGGCAAATGTGTTGAATAATACTTTTCCAGAAGTCAAATGCAACATAAAAATAAAGCAAAAAGGTATGTGTTTGTTTTAAATACAAAGTAATTCCCAAATTATTTCCTGTATATATTCAGAAGGATATTTGCTTGCTCAAGGGAGAAAATTTGCATTGTTCTCTGTCCATATGGGCTAAACAGACTGTATTTCACATAATGCATTAATATATTTATTATTATTCATTAGCATATTTATTTCAGGGCCAAACTACTACCTCCTCTGGTGCATGTGAATAACCTCACTGAAAATCTCTACAGGAGGCAGCCAAGCTGTTCCCCACTGCTGAGAAGAGATCAAGCTGGACATGCAGTGCTCCTCACCTGTCCCAAAATTCCACTGTACAGCCACCGCTCTGCCCCCAGGCTCAGATGCCAAGGCATTCCCTGCCCCTGCTGGGTTTATAAAACCTTTAATGGGGTACACTTCCCTGCACACAGCTGGAGATGATTTCACTGTTTTGCTGTCCTTTCACTCCATTTCCCCAGCCCTACTCCAGGAGCACAGTAAATAAGGAGGTTACCAAAGCTCAGTGTGAAACACGGAGCCCAGAGACAAAAAGCAGCCCTCAGGAGAAAGAGGGAATTGTGAAATGCATATTCCTGTAACCTCACTCCCAGCCTTGCTGTGGCACTAAATAGGTCAGTGCAGGCACTGTGGGCAGGCTGGCACTGCTGTGCTCTGTAGGTCGGTGCTTCTCAGCCAGCAGCCTGTGCAAAATCCCAGGCACAAATGTTCTCTTTGAGAACCTGCATGTGAAACCCCACTCCAAGACTGAGACACTGACAGCTGCTGCTTTCAGCTACTCAGTTGACTCACAGCAAGATGAAGCTCTTTAACATCTAAGATTCCACTTACTTACCTGGATTCTGGCGTTAAAAAATGACATCAGAATTATAAAATTGAGAAATGACATAAAAACATTTCAAAGCAAAAGAAAAAACAGTTTCTGTTAAAGAGGGAACACTGAAGTCACCTGTAAGTGTGCACATATATATGTACACACGCATATACATGATAAACATTTATTTCCCAAGTTAATATTTACATGCTAATAACTTCTCAAATATCAGCATGTATTGAAAATGAGTTTGGCTGCTCATTGTGACAAAAGTGAATTTATTGCTATGTCACTGGTGGAACTAAGAGCAGGCACTGTGTGCTGGAAGCAAACAAGCTGTTGCCATTTGCCCTTTGAGAGCACAAGTTAAAGTCATTCCTACCTTCATTGTTAGTAGCATTCTCGGCCATGGGTGCAGTGGCACTGGTTCCTGCTGCCATATCCAAGAGAGGCTGAATTATTTCAATTTTAAATACTCCATTTTTCTGCCAAAGGTTCAGGACACGAACTATTTTACTCTGTTGGAACAAAAGTAAGCACCAATGCTGAATGCAGCTTTCTTAAGTCACCATTTTATCTTCTGTATGCAGAGAAGGTTTGAGCAGCACATGACATAATAGCACCAATTTAACAAACTCAGTGTCGTGACAGAGAGCAGCAACACCTTTAAACTGGCAAAGATAAAAACTGCCAACTTATTTTACTGTCAAAGCAATCTGTGACATTTCCCTAAAACTGTTCTGGCCACTCAGAAATCCAGGTGTGATGTACAATCCAGGACATCATTTCAGCCTCACATCTACCCAGATGCTCACAAAGGGATGAAATAACCAACCCACGTGACCAAAAAGAGAAAATAAAGATGAGATGGAAAGCCTTCATGAAGAGAGGGGCAATTAGACCAGAAAATGCTACCACAACACTTTGAAGCCAGATTGAGGGTTCCTTGCTTGGTATTGTTCCTAACCCAACCAATTCTATGTTGAGACCAGAAACTGTGTCTCCATCATTATCCAAAAGATGAGGAAAGCAAGTAGAAACATCCTCACTGATCACTGCAGAAGGATTAATTTAGAATCTCTGATTGTCAGCTGTTATTTTGAGCTCATTTCTCTTTTTTTTGACATGAAGAACAATGCAGCTTCCAGGAACAAGCTGGAAATTGGCCTTTCCTTCTTTAGCCCAGCATCCAAACCAAATGTCTCAGTATTTGTGCTGCTTCAGCTGGAACATACAGGCAGGTGGAAGGCAGAACACACGTTGTATTATTGTCCTCTTTGCAGACTTAGTCATTCACCTGCACACATATAAGCTTTAAGTACCTTTTACTTCAAATGAATTGATTCTGTTCTGTCTCTGTGACTCAGTTATATACACCCATGTAAATCCAACTCTACCTAAGTGATTAAAGAATTTTACAAAACGTTTGCTAAAATAACATCAATTACAGAGAAACCTGAAATGTCTATTTTTTAAGTAACATTTTGGTCTGAAAAACAGTTAACTTTAAAACAGCAACACTTTTTAGCTTTGGCTGTTGTATCTCTCCAGAAAACTTGAAAATTAAACAAAGGCCAAAAAATGGGCAAAAGTAATACTCTTGTTTTCAGTCACACATTAATTTAACAGAAAGGCTGTTTTAAAAAAAAAGGTAGCATTATTCTCTTCAGATATCACCCACAGTTGTTGTGTATCTGCAGACTGGGGTTTTTGTTTAGGAACTGGACATTCATTAAAGCAAGTGTGTTCTAAATAATAATATTCCCTATATGAAGTAGTTCCATGAAGCAGAGGATAGTCTCATTCATTTGAACAAAATGGTAACACAGGAACAGAGAGGAGAAGGGACTGCTCTGTTTCACAGGAACTCCAGAATATCAGATTCAATGCCTGAATGTTCTGAATTAAAATGCTCTGAAGGTCTGAATGTTCCAAATTAGAAAACTACAGAGCATCCAAGCCTTTCAAAAGCTTATTTAGAGAGTTCAGGAGGAAGTCAGGTAGAAAAGGAGTATTTCACTCTTGCAAAGAAAAAGGAAGTAGGTGATTTTCTGAAAACCAACTGGCAACTTCTGAAACACACTGATCTTGGGAGTCTCGAAACTGTAATGACAGAAGTCACAAAAACCATCTTCTCTGGACCATCAGGAATTCACACCACTTTCTGAGCAGAAACACTTTCTGTTTTATCAACAAGTACAGCAGAACTAAAAAAAATGAGGCCTTAGACCAGCCCTGACAGTGGAGAGCATGAACGAAACTCAAGTACAGGACTGGAAAGACAGAAGAAATCAACATGATGATTTTCTTAGAAAACACTTGTGAGCAGAACATGATGATTTTCTTAGAAAACATTTCTGAGGAGAACAGTCACTGCCTACAAAACCAAAGCTTCTCCTGCAACACTTTCTTCTTGTGGCAGACACCACCTTCCAGAGGAAGTTTTCCTGAAGGAGCCTCAAAAAGAAATACTTTTGGCACACTAACACATAGTCTCCAGAGGCAAAACAAAACTGACGAGGTCAGGTAAAATACATCTTTTAACTTGAACTTGCATTTAACTGTCACCTTTGATAACCCGTCTCAGCGGCAGTCACTACCAGGGTCAGAGAGAATCCCAAAATCACTGCCACAGGAGTGACACCACATCAATGCACAGCAACACTTGGGATGTGCTCATCCTACCTTGTCTTCAGATGGACACAGATACAAATACTGGAATGTGGCAGTAATATTCTTGGAGAATCTTGGCCCAAACACATCCTTGTCTGTACCGAACTGGTGCCGAGACTGCCGGACGATGGAGTCGATGACGTACAAGCCCGGGACTTTGTACTCTGGCTTGCACTGCAAACAGCACAAGGATTCTCTGTCAGGCAGGGATCACAGGGTGACACCCCACTCAGAGCCTCCCAGGAAACCTGCTCTGGGCTCAAACACAGCTCTGCATTCCAGCCTGCTGTTCCTCATGCCCAGGCAAGCATGAACGCTGCATTCTCTGGAAATATCTATTGTCTTAGTGACAATTAATCTGAACTTCAGCACCGCCATGTTCCTCCCCAGCTGAAGATGGGAAATCCCACAATTTACTTCTTTATCCCCCATCCTTAATGTATTATGGAAAACTACAATGTGGGGGTTATATAGACAAAATGATACCAAAATGTGTGAAATCTTAACAAACCAGAATTTCCTCCCTCAATCTCTAAGTAACAGAAGCCTTTCTGGTTATGTACTAGCATAAATATTTAGTAAAGCATGCAGATAACTTTATCAATACATTTCATTTTTTTTCACTTTTTACCTTTTTGATAAACTTCTCCACAATCTGGACGACATGCTTGTAGAGCTGGGAAATAAATACATCCATTAATTTATCATCTACGCAGCAGTGGCACATCATTTCAGAAGCATTTTAACTCTTTGTGCTTACTTACTTACTGTGCTTACTTTGGAAAGGCTACAGAACATTGCAGTCACATTCTAAAAAGCAGGATGTTCCCAAACTGAGAGAAATATTTAATGGGGAAACCCACACCCAAGTCACAAGTGTGTCAGTGTGCACACAAGGCACAGAGCTTGCCAAGTGTTAGTGGAAGCTTTTCGAATTTACTTTTTATGCAATCCACACCTGTTTCACATGTTAAGGTGCAGTTGTATCCTGCAATATTTAGTTTTATTACACAAAAAATCACAACACTGTAGTGGGTGTAGCATGAAAAAGCAACGACTCAAAAAAAATCAAGCTGGCATTTTGCTCCTAGTCCAAAACCAAGGGATGATATTCACCACCCACTTGTTTCTAGACAACAGCCCTAACAGCAACTAGAATAATCCATCCCCCAAGATGAGATTGGGAAATCCTGAGTATTTACTTACAAGTGAAATAATAAAACATTGCTGTTGTTACAGTTTCATCTTTGTTTTGTTGTACTTTACCTTAATAGCTTTAATGGCAGCTTTTGTGATGAGAATCATCTTTGCTCGGGAAATAGGAGGTTTCATCTCCATCAGCGAGAAGAGCTAAACAGAGAAACAGACATTAAAAATGTATTTTGAAGTTCAGCAATTAAGCAAAAACAAAATTTCAGGTGGGTGACTTGATTACTGCCATCCCACACTCTGCATGGCAACGCTGCTGGCTGGCCTGGGAGAACAGGCCCGGCTGTTTTACAAACCCAACAGAAATCAGCATTTACCAGGTTATTGCTAAAAAGAACTGCTCCAACTGCTCTGGAGACTTGGCTGCCTTACCCTTCAAATGGTATCCAGGGGAAAAGTTCATTCCTCAAGGACAACATTTGCAGAAGTTATAGATATTATATGAAGTATATAGAGGTCTATATGAAGTATATAGAAGTTATGTATCATCTTTATAGGGACATTGGCCATAACTGAAAATAAGCATTACCTCCACATTTCCAAAACTGAGGGAAAACAGAACTGGGGAAGGGCTGGACACAAAGCCGAGGATACACACAGAACTGTTTTTACCTTCAAATATTCCTCACAAATCACAGAAAAAATTGGTTTGTGTCACATAATTTCATTTTCATCTTTACTGTAAAGAAAAAATTGAGCCCTTGAGCGCTAGTAAAAAATGTCATCAATTATTCGCCACAAAGCAAAGTAAGAGAATCAGTGTCTTCATTTGTTGGTGTAATGGAAAGTAAGATGTCAGTTAAAAAATTTGTCTCTTATTTTTTTTAATTAATTTAAAGTTCTAAGATACTGGTGAAGTGACCAACTTACACAAATTTATCCACTGTCTCAGTTAAGGAAAAAAATCAATGAAGGAGATAAAAAAATTGGGAAAAATATAAAAAAAGGGAAGTGCTAAGAGGGTTTTCAGCTGTACAAAAGGAAGCCTTACACCAGAAAACACAATGAGTAGGAAACAAGGTATTTACTTAATTTGATTCCTATTCTAGGAGATAGGAAAGAAGAAAGACTGTCCTTCCAGACAGTGGTAGCCACATGCCTTTTCCAACACCAACACAAGACCATGACTTTTCATTATTCATCCCCACAAAACGCAAGTTCTTGTGCCAGAACGTTAGGGTTTTAAAGTCATTTCAGCTGTAAGAGACACTTCAGCTAACATCACTGCTTGTTGAGAAATCACAGTAGGGACAAATAAAAACTGCCAGATAAAAGACAGAAAGAGAGAGGGGTCTGTGAGCTGATATGGTTTTTCTAAAAAGATCCTGTTTTCAATTTAGACTTAAGTGCTTTAGAATAAATGCAGAGACTCTTGATGAACAAAGTCAGTGCTATTATTAAAACTCAGGAAAATCCGTTTTCAGAGGTAACAAAAGGGGCAGGGGGGAATCCAAAGCCCAACACCCACAAACAAACCACCAGAAGGCTCAAAAACTGAGATGGAGGAGGAAGAAAAGGAGCCAGCACTAAGACAGGAACTCCATATCCCTTCCTTTACACATAAAGATCCAGGAAAGGATCCAGTCCCATGGAGTAAGAACAAAGGAGCTGGTGTGGAAGAACTGCTTTGGTGTTTGTATTTCAGGAACACATGGAGACACCCCAAGGAAATTGGGAGAGCTCAGAGCAGGGCCCAAGGTGACAAGAAACAAGTGTAGCAAAAGAGTAAAAATAAGTGTCTTAAAACTATCCCAAGCAGGACACTGCAACTCAGGGAAACACAGAAAAAAAAATAAAATCCAAGGAGAAATAAACTGTCAGGGAGAAAGAAGGCCCATATACATGAGTGTGCATATCTATTTATCTATCTATCCATCCATCCATCCTGCTCTTTTCATCCTCCCATACCATCTCTTGGAATTTTACCTCAGAATTTTGCTCCTTTTTTTTTTAAAATTACGTAAGATCTTAGAACACTAAATGACAATTTATAGCCATTTTTTAGGTAATTCTAGGTATCAGTTACAAGTGTCAACACCATGTTTTAGAGATGGGTACAGCTAAAATTTAGCTGCTCCTTGTAGCTTTTCTCTGTTGGAAGGAGGAGCTGATCAGAGGACACCCGGGTCCTTCCAGTTGCATTTGTTCAATTAGACTTGGATCTTCCTTCACACACATTTCCCAAACCAAATGGGAAACAAAAAAAGCCACCCAACCCCTATTTTTAGAGGGTTATTTCACAATAATACATCCAATTCCTCAAAGGACACCACGATCAGCTCAAAGAACAGCTTGGACACAAAAACTTCCACTCTATTTACACAAAAAAAAGTGATCAATGTGACAAAGGCAAAGAAAATTTACAGCTTGAGAGATTTCCAAAGTCCTGCCTCACAACAGGAACCTGCCCCTGGAATGCTCTGACCTACTACAAATGACTTTCTGCTTTTACTGCCCCTAACTGCATGCTTACAGGACATTGATACAAAAGAAGTCGAGGTATTCAAGAGTATTAAACTCAAGCCACAATACAAAATGTGGATTTAGGAATATTTCTGTGTGCTTTTCCCAGCAGGATGGAAGTACACAGTGAAGTATCTATAAAGCCAGGGATGCAGAAGGCAGAAAATACACCTGCTCAATTTCAGGCTCATAATTGCTATTAAATAACAAAGATGAGCCACTCATTAAACTATGGTAGGACAGCAAAAGGGAGACCAAGCAAGTCTATCTGTTTAAAGCATGAGGTAACACAGTAAAAGTACCTTTTAGGACTGGAACTGACTTCCTTGGCTTTTCTCTCTTGCTGAAATGTCTGCCATAAAAAGGTGTCCTTATTTACAAATAAAGAGCTACGGGCCCATTTTATACAGTCACTAAACAAACCCCAGAGCACAGCAGCTGCACAGAGAGGAGCACAAGCTACTGAAGCAGACAGTGGTTAGTACCCAGGTCAGTGTCAGGACACCTCATTCAACCTCTCCTTCTCCAATTTCCAGAGCAGTCTAACATGCTCTCAGCCATTCCCAACACGCCTTAGGTGTCCAGCAACCCTTCCCCAAGCATGCTCCATGCACAGTCGGTACTCTGTACAGTCATTCACTGTCTTTTGGAATGTATTTTATTTATGCATTTAGAAACCACCTGAGCCACCAGTGACTTACAGACATCAACAAGCACAGATATTACACTATTTTGTTAACAAAACACCTTCTTTGTTAATGCATGGCCAGATCTCTAAAAAGAGTTCTGTCAGCTCTACGCATTTTTGCTCCCCTATAAAAGTCACTGCTTCCTTTCCTCTCCAGGTCTCCGTTCTTTCTTAAGGGAAGGAGAAGGATCTGTTGCTAAGCTGTATCTCAGGGGATCAATGCAAGTTTCAGATGCTTGGCCACCAGCTGTGAAGCACAGCAAGTATTAGGTGCTGCTGAAGGTAAGAGATCACCATAACATCCAGAGCTGTCAGGCTGCATTCTCTGGAAAATAAAGTGAGATTTGAATTTGACCAGATATGACCCCCAGGCAATGAAGCTCAACAGCACTTCATCAACTAAGCTACTTCTGTGGCCTAGAAAGACCATTCACAAATCCTGAATCGCTGGGGAGAAACATCTTCACAAAAGATACTCATATGAAAATGACATCATGCAAGTGCACAGAATAGAGTTTTGTTTTCTACTCATGTGCTCTGGGAACACAGCTTTCAGGATCAGTGCAGGGCTCTTTTGTCCAGCACATCTCCTGGAAAGCTATTTGTCTCACTACTTCTCTCACCAGGAATCTGTACCAGAATGTCACAGCTTCCAGTATTCCTGGAAACAAGTTCAGGGCAGAGGAAAGAGGCTCAGCTAGATGCTGGTACTCCTTTTCCATGCACATGGAGACTCACTGGGGATCCTGAGCTCCAGTAACTGCTGGAGAACCACAGGGAAGGATATCCGGCTAACCTCTATTTATAGCTCCTCAGGATGGAGGGGAAGGCTGTCACACAACAGGCAAAATGAAGTCTTGCCATTGGCAGAAAGCAGCCACACTGGACCCAAACCCCAACTGTCCAGTGCCCTGAGGATGGGCAAACTGCAAAAAGGAATATGCAGCTCCAGCTATAAACAAACAGCCCCCAGGACTTCTCATCTGTTTGTCTCTAGGCACATTCAGGTGGGGTATCAATTGTTTCAGGGGAACACATTAACTACTATCAACCTGAGACACAGGACTAAGTGAGTAACATGTGTTACTCAATACAAATAAAAGATTACAAAACAGGAAAGTTGACTTTATTCTATTTCCAGCAGTAAGATTGTGAAAAAAAAATCTTTATTTCTAATTTTTATAACCACTAAACTATGCCTCAAGTTTTCCAGATCAAAGAAAAGGACAGACATCCCCTAAACTAAAACGTGCCAAGGATTTATATGGCAGATGTGTGGGTCTGGTGGGGGTTTTTTGTTTGCTTGTTTTGGAGGTGTGATTTTGAATTTTTTTTTCCTAAAGCAAAATGTTTGCTTGTTTCCTTAAAAACATAAAAAGCTCTGCCCATTATCTAGTTACCTTCTGTGATTTATTTATACTGTAACATAACATATGCACCTAACAGCACATAGAATTCTAACTCCTCAGAGAAAACACACTCCACTATAGACCTGACAAATCCCACCTATTCAGCTGGCAGCATCTGCTCAAACTACAGCTGGATTTGAAAAAATGAAGCCAATACAAAACCCCTGCTTGCTCCTGTAGAAACACGAGAATTTGGAAGAGGACATTTACTGGCAAAGTTGCATTCAAAATGCAGGTCCAAAGAACAGGACTGGGAATGGCACTACAATCCAACACAATGGAATTACACAACCCAGGAGCTCCCACCCCTTGCCAGAGACAAACTCACTTCTCACCCTCCCCAAACCCTTCTGTCCAAGAGGGGACTCAACCCTACAGCTCAGAGGACACCAGGTTTACAGCCACGCTTTGAACTTGGGCCTCCCACCATCAGAGAAATTGTTGCAAACACCAAACCCACCCAAAAAACCCTGAACGATGGACTACCTGATGGAGTAAGTGGCATCTCCTCTTTCAGGCAGCGTGGCAAAGAACTCAGGGAAGCAAAGCCAGATAGGAATCACCAAACTGCGGCTGGAGCTGCCATGGTAAAACCGAAGTTCCCTGGCTACAGTGGCACTGCAGCCAGCAAGTGCAGGAATTCCGGGCCTGGAGGGTGTTCTGTAGCTGCCCCATCTTCACTGCTGAAGCTGCTCCCCTCCCAGTAACAGAATTAACTCTTCAATGACCTGGGAGTGGCACCCCTGAAGGCCTCACAAACGAGCCCTCCCGGGCTGAGCAGTCCGTGCTGTCCCCACCATTCCAGGAATAACAGCCAGACCTTTGGTACAACTGCTCTCCCTGGGAAAGCCCAGGAATGAACAATACCTGCCCATAAATCTGACCCTCCTCACATTTCATGGCAGCTCCAGGCAACACACGAGGAAAAGGGCTAAAAACTGGACTTTATGCCCTGCACAGCACCACAAACACAGCTCCTGAGAGCCAACAGGGCAGGAAGCACACCGCCCCTGAAGTTATTCATGTGCTGCTTTACACACCAGTAGCTCTACAGAAGCACTCAGGCGTACGAAGGACTGCACAACAAGGATTTTAACAAGTACAGTTTTCTCCCCCAGAACTGAGACCCAACTGAAGCCCAGTGCTTTGCTCTTCCAGCAGCAAATTTGGATTTCACTCAGTATTTCCGACTGCACCGAAGCAAAGCATCCCACCATTCCTACACGGGAGAGGAACTGGTACAGGTCCAAACATGCCCGTTCCCAAGCCATGGATTAGACACGGAATCCCAAGGAACAGCACTTTTGCTCTGCAGCCATCGCTCAGCACCAGCAGTGGGACTGTTGTCTGACAAGCACCGGGCACTGCCTGCACCGTTCAGGTTTGTCAGGCAGCAATGCTCTGCCAGGACCGCTGCTCCCTGAAAATGGCACATGTGTGTTGTTTTAATTTCTTGGGGAAAGGGACTTTGCACCCTGCCATACCACTGGTTCAGAGCTGCACAAAACCCCTAAAACACTGGCAAATAAACAAACCGTTAACAGGAGGTGCATGCCATCCACTCTTCGCTTTGCAGTTGCACAGTTTTGGTACGGACGGGGGCATTCTCAAGTGTGTGTATGACAAAACCTTGCACAGAGTGAACCTTACACAGCCCGAGTCCATCACAGGGGAGCAGCTGCCATTTCTCCTGTTTCTGTTCAACAGGCAGCCACAGCCACCCAGCCTTCAACACCAATCTGGGAACAGGCACTGGCTCAGCTTTAAGTGACTTTCTGCCCATGGAGGGGCCGCACCGTCCAACTAAGGCAGAAGTGTAACTAACAGTAATTAATAATCATATTGAAGTCACGTGTCAAAAACTTTATAGAGCACCAGCTGAAGTGATTTGCTGTATCTCATGTAAAAAACAACCACGGTCCGCTTTCCTTCAAACTCCTCTCGGCTAACAAATAAAAATGAAAAAAAAAAAAACAAACAAAACCATAAGACAGGGAGGGACCTTCTGTGCGGCAAGAAAAGCGAGTAAACGCTTTCCAACCTGCCCTGTCCCCAAAACGGGGATCGATCCCCAAGTCCCATCCTAGGCGCCGTTTCCACACAGGGATAAGCCCCCTGGCAGCTCTCACTCCCTCCGCAGCCCCT
>VZTZ01026020.1:45454-73501 GCA_013400955.1 Drymodes brunneopygia | reverse complement strand
AGATCCAAACTCCGACAAACTTTTATTTCATGCTCTCTATATATTGTGTTATAAAATTTATGCTCCACATCTGATTTATAACATAATTTTGTAAGGTCTGTAGAAGAAGCTGTGTCTTATGTTTTTCTTTTTGATTAATTCTCATTTTTATTTGGTTTTTCTGTAGAATTATTAGACTTGGTTTTATATATGTTTATATCATCAAAAGTATGTAAGACAAATTTACACATAGATGTTTATGTATGATCTACCTTTAGTTACATTTCTTGATTTTCATTTGCAAAATTGAATGAACTTTTTTTGAATTTCAGTTCATACCAGAAAGGAAATCCATATTCTACATCAAGAGAGATTTCTTTGAGAAAATGATTTACCAACCAGAGACTCAGTGACAAAAAATCATTATTTTGTACTAGTAGTCTAGAATGATTATACACTTCCACAGTGTGTGCATGTTTGTGTGTGTATTTGTGTGGGTGTGATTACATCCTAAATCAGCTGCCAAGGTGTGATGGAACCATGCAAAAAATGAAGAGAAATATCCTGTTTGTTATATTCCACAGCAGGAGTTCAGATGGATCTCTGGCTAGGAAATCCAAAGGTAAAGTAAAAAGAGACATGGAAAGTAGATTCTGAGGCAAATTTATTATGACATTTCCTCTCTCATGGTTAGGTAGGCCAGGTAGACAGGCAAGCACAGACCTTATGATTTTGTTTATGCATTTCTGTATCACTTCAGGGGAAAAAAAACTTTGGCTAAGAATTGTCTTGCATTATATGATTGTAGAAAATCCTTCTGTATTGCCACTTTACTGTTTTAAGATGGGTCCTTACCTTTCCATTGAATTTGTACTTTAAACGCAGCTGTTTACGTTATGAGAGCTACTGCAGTGAGAGCTCCGATCTTGAAAGCAGTAACTAAGATGGAGAGGAAATCACTAAGCCTGTTCAACCCAGTCAGACAGGAAAGGTTTCATGGAATTCTGTAAAAGATTGAGTTGCATAGAGTGAGTAAGGGCATCAGTTGAAGTTGAGAGGACATGCTCAAAACAAGGGCACTGTTCTTCACAAAGCATTGAGCTTTGGAGCTGCAGGAGGCCTTGGTACATATGGCTGTGGACTTTAAAAACTTGGTCCTACATTAGGAGGAAAATGCCCATGCTTACAAAAGAGAATTGTCTGAAGAGTTTTCAATACAAAAATCTTTATATTTGAAGGTACCATGTCTGAATCAGGATATCCCTCAGACTCAAGTAGTTAACAGTCAAGAAACTTTAATCAGGTTTGCCCTTTTACTAAAAGCCCTTTACTTTCTTTACCATTTGTGTTTAGACATTGTTGTAATCAAGATTTTGAACTAGTGTTTGTGTGGTCTTGTGTATTCTTGTTTTTAAAAAATATAAACTGCCATCTGAAATGTTTTTAATTACAGACAGAAACCTGACAATCTCTGAATCATTTTCTTCTTTGTCTCTGCAGTACCTTGCACACAGACTGTCATGAAATGGTGATGATAACAGGACAAGCTGTGCTTTTTCTTTATTTTAAGGCTATTTTAATTGGCTTTTCATTCACTGTAATTTCATTGTGGAGCCTATGCATCATATTCACTATGCATCAAGGAGAACATAGGAACAGGAGGAAAATTTGCAAAGAAAGAACATCAGCCAAGAGTAAGACTCAAGCAAGACTCTGTGGGACCCTTTCTGCGTTTTTTTTTTTTTTTTGTGAACAGCTCCTTTGCATGGGAATCTCATGCAAGATAAATTAATAACAAGGAGAGAAGGAAACACATCATGTAAGGTTTTGAAACTCGTGTTTCTGATGTGTTGAAGAGGAGTTTGAAAACAGACTGATGGACAGATTTTATGTGATAAATTGTATTCAAACACACTGTGAAAAATCAAGTTCTTAATTCTTCAAAGTTCATAAATTGAAAGGTACCTGCTCGTTTCTTCCAAGTATATTTTTGTTTCAGCTTCAGTTTTTGGTTTTGTTCTGGGGTTTTTTTTGTGAATTTTTCTCCTTTAAAATACACCATGATGGATTTTTAGCTCAGAAATTTCAAATTCTGAATAGGGGTGGGGTTGCTTTAAGTATTTGTTGGAGTAGGTAGGTGTTTTTTGTACATCACTTAAAAGTCTTTGGCTGAAAACAATATTTTTAGTATCTAAATTTTCTGAGCTCCAAAGCCTTATTTAATACCTAGCAAACAAAAAGAAGACAGAAGAAAATGTTCATCTGAGTTATAATACTGAAAGAAAATATGAAATATAGAAGCTTTAAAGCAAAGAAGTCTATCAATAAATTTTATCATTATTTTACCATTTGGAAAGACTTTGTCCCCTGTCAGCATTCTGTAGAAACTCTGATTTCTCTATGCTTTATATTGGCTTTTTCATCCCCTGAAATTTGATTGGGGAGCCTCTATATCGTATCTTCTCTTGATACTCATGTAATTTTTTTAGAGTTTTTATATTATGAAACAAAGAATTATTTCTTTTCTACCCTACAATTCCAGTTTAAAATCACTATTTTCTCCTCTTATATTATGTTCAATTGTGCTCACAATATACTTTCACCCTGTGAGGCTGTTGGAAGTAGTCTTCAGACTAGAATGTTCTAATGTAGTCTAGGTTCTTGACTAGATTAATCTTCAAAAGCAGCTTTTTATGTCAGGCTGGGTTGGCTGTGCAGATTCAGCACCAGATACACAGCACCACATACTTTGAAATCACAGCAGATAAAGTAATTAAGTAATGCATTATAAAAAAGTGAAAGGATCCTTACCTGCACTGTGCTGATGTTTTAATCTTTCTTCTCTTACTTTTCTCTATACACAGGTTCAAATGCTAGTGTCTGTACTGCTGTGTTATTGCCTCCATTAAGCTGATTTTTAATTTATTTGACACCAATGTCAAACTCTTGTTTCTCAAATAAGCCAGAAGAAATACTTTCAAGCTGTGGAGGAAATGACTCATCATAGCTTTGATTATTTGGTAAAAAACATGGATGTGAAGGAACTCAATATGGTTCCAGATGAATGAATGAAGGGTTCCTTTCATATTTCTACATTATCAAATTATAGACAAATTATTGGTATCCATAATTGATAGCAATTTAGAGACATTTTCAAACCATCAGCCTGATACAATCACTGCATACAAATCTTCTCTTGTCCATGCCCATCTGAAGGGATGTGTTCCAAGCCTGGGACTTGCCCACTGGCCTCTCAGGGTCTCAGCTGATCCTGATTTCTGCCACCAGCCCTGCCCTGCTCTGCTCTCCCAGTGGCCAGGGAGGCCACTGCCTGTCCTGCTCTTATTCTCCCATCTGTGGGGCATCCCTGCACTTTCAGAGCAGCTGCTCTTTGCTTCTCCCCTGATTGTAAAGGAGAATTGCATGCACGTATGGAGTGCTAACTTTATTAGAGTTATTTGAAACCTTACTTTATGCAACCATCTCTGTCAGAAAAGACATCCTTGTCAAAGGCCAAATCTACTGTCAGGAGCTGCCAATGAAAATAAAATATTAAAGGAAGAAGCTAAACTCTCTGCTTCATTAATGTCAATTTTCTTGACTTCTTGAAATATTATAACAAAAACCTCTAAGAAAAATGACTGAAAGATGGCATAATTCCACAATAAAAAATTAGAATATTCCAATGACTTTATAACTAGTTTTATAATTAGTATAATTATTAGAAAATTACAATTTTTACTTCTCTCTAGAATTCCTATTTTGTTGTTTTTGGGTTTTTTTTCTGCAGGTTGAAAAAGGAGAAAAAAAAGTAAAAAGAAGAAAATTAAGAAACAAAATGGTAGAAATTCTGGAAAGAGAGTTATCTAGTATAGAGATGTTACAGAAATCTTCAAAGAGATTTGCCAATATTTGTTTCCATGGGTATTTGGATTAAGCAAAAAGGAGTTGCTGGAATCCAAATCTTTCATTTTAGCTTTGGTAGATCTCAGTGCAAAAAAAATTATTATTCAAGTCATATCATGTAAAAAGGAATGCAATTTTAAAACAATGTAGATTTGTATTTTTATGTGAGTTCTTTCTCATTCTTCCTCTATCCCTAGAACTCTTCCCAGGGAAGAGTATGTCTCAGTATGGAAACGAAGATGCTGTTGTTTTCAGTGCCCTGACATGAAAATATGTGTTTTGGTTTAGGAACAGTATTCCCACAATTTAGTGTTCCCACTGAATTACTCCAAACCGTGCACAGTTCCATCAATCCCTACTCCCTGCGTGCCCCTGCAGTGGGATAGAGAGGAGAATTGGAGGCACAAAAGGTAAAGATTGTGGGTTGAGATAAGCACAAGTTACGGCAAAGAGTAATGAAATGAGACAGCAAACAGTAACGACAACACTAATGGCAGAGTGTACAAAAAAAAGGTGAACAGCTCTCATGTGACTGCTCACTGTGGAACATCTGAAAATAAGGAATACCCAATTACTCCCTCTGCCACACTACATGACCCAGAAGGGATCTCTTCCCCCATTCCCAAAAAGTGATGTGAGACTATATAGAATAAACCTTGGGTCCTCCTGGCTACTGCAAAAATTAGCCCTGTTCTAGCTGGAACCAGGACAATGTGGGATGAGGAAAAGAGGCATAAAAATTCCTGGAGGTATTTTGTCATCAGTGACCATGAAAATCTATCAAAGTATTTTGCAATCATCTGCTCCCATGTGAAGCAAGAAAGACATCTGTTGAAGAATTAGGATCCAGATGGCTACTCCAAGAGCTCACAAGATGGCTTAATCAAATGCTAAAGGTGAAGGATGCTAGAGCCAGAGCTGGATTTAGTTCATATGTTGTCACAAGGCTGCCAATGACTAGCTTGTAGAAAGGCCACTTTCTTAAAGAACATGTAAATACGGCTTGCCAAAATTCAGCAATATATAACTCAAGAATGCAGTTAGATAAGTGCTCAAGAAAGCCACTTTTGTGGTTCTGTAACTCAAAACCAAAATCGTATGTAAACATGAACATCATAGAGTCAGAACGGCCTGAGTTGTACAGGACCTTAAATATCATCTAGTTCCAGCCCCCTGACATGGGCGGGGACACCTCTCACTTGTCCAGGTTGCTTAGGGTCCTGTCCAACCTGACCTTGAACATTTTCAGGGATGGGGCATCCACAACTTCCCTGGGCAACCTGTTCCTGTGCCTCAACACCCTCACAGTAAAGAATTTCTTCTTAACATGTATTCTAAACTTACCCAGTTTTAAGCCATTCTCCCTTCTCCTATCACTATGTGCTCTTGCAAACAGCTAGATATACTCATTCCAAGCCTCTAGTAACTAATTGCTCTCCATCCTTCCTGTAAGTTGCCTCAGGTGCTAGAAGGCTGCAATTAGGTCACCCTGAAGTCTTCTCTTTTCCAGGCTCAACGTCCACAATTCTGCCAACCTTTCCTCATGGGATAGGTGCTCCATCCCACTGATCAACTTGGTGATCCTCTGGGCTCACTCCAACTGGTCCATGTCCTTCCTGTGCTGGGGATCTCAGAACTGGATGCAGTACTCCCAGTGGACCTTTGACCTGCTGGTTGTGCTGCTTTTCATGCAGCTGGCTTTCTCAGATATCTCCATGATATCTGTCTTGGATATCATGCCACTTAAACTCTCTTGGATAGAATGAGATAACTACAATTTCCCCAACCTCGGCCAGGGCCTGCCACAAATCTGTGGATCGATAGTAGACTAAAGCAACCTGTGACCAGTCCCATGCCTTTCTTCTAATGCATTTTAATACTTATAGAAGAAATGCCAATACATTCTATAAAATTCCTATATGTCAGAGAAGAGATCTTCAGAAAAGATAACTTTGACCTTACAAAAGCATTGAGTAGGTTAAATAAGTAAATAGTAGGTCCAAAATTATCTTATGCACAAATGCAAAAACAAAGACATATAAACATTCATCAATATTTAACCAGAAAGTGGGGAATGCAGAGGATACAAAGATAGGGGAAGCAACAGACTCTCTTGGGTTTAGGGGAATGATTTGTACTTCAGCCTTGATCAAGCAGTTTGCTTAAAGCAAGAGAGTACTTTTTAGTATCTATCCTCTGCTTCCTGAATATAACATTTGCTGGGAAGAAATTTTGGGACCTGCAATATTATTGTAATTGTGTTTGGCAAAACAATATTTCCAGGATGTCAGTGGAGAGACACTGTTTGCCATGGCCAAGTAATGATCAGGAAGATAATGGTGACTGAGGGCTCTTTGTCAAAATGGACAATGTTTTAGCACCGAATATAGTGTCCTGGGATGTCTTCATAAGTGTGCTAGGCAGATGGAGGAGATGGAGGAAAAACAGCAGCATTTTCACAATCTGCAATGCCACAGCCATTGATGCAGGGATAGAGACAAGAATATCTTTGCCAACAAGACACTCATGACAGCTTATCCAGATGAAGCAACGGATTCATTGTCATTCCCTTTCTCTTCTCATAATCAGAATTGGAAGTAAAAGTTCAGTTTTCTGTGATAGTTGTTTCGTTTGTTTTTTGAGGGTTATTTTTTGGTTTTTTTGTTTTTTTTTGAATAGCAGAAGGAAAGTGTTGAGAATAAGTAACAGGCTTTTCAGCATGGAAATGGGCAGAAATTCACAGCCTCAGGACTTAAGTCATTCACTCTTCAGCTTCCCTTCGGTGAGCAGAATAAGGCTGGGATGTAACTGTAAAAAAGCTGTTCATTACTAACAGCAACAGCAAGCAAAACACTCATGATACATGGAAGTAAATAAAATTGGTTCATTTCCCTTTATGGGTTAATAAAATGTTCATTGTGTTTCTCTCTGGCTGGCTTTCCTCTTTAGTGCTGATTCAGTAACAGGTGAGCCAAGGATGGATTTGTTCCATCATATATTAATGACTCCTCTTTAATATTTTCTTGAGAACAAAGAGACTTTTTTTTCTTTTACATCTTGATTTATAGTTGACCCATTTCATAAAAACTTAGAAATTTTCAAAAATGTCACTAATTTCTAAGCAGCACTTTGGCAACTTCACGTCTTGCTCAAAGAGAGCTGTTGCAGAGAGATAAATTTTCATTTTTTGGTCTGGATATTTTTTATTTTTTGTTTGTTTGTGTGTTCTTTAATTTGGGGAGTAAATGTCACTTCCCTTCTTCCACCTGCTTACAGATTCCATCACGGGTCATAATGAACTATTACTCATTAGAAGATGATAGAACTGTTTGGAAATAGAAGGTAAATCAATCCATAACAATCATTGCTTCATTTTATTTTCTCAGAGTTAGCCATTTCCAGTTTCTGTGATCATAATCCTTTCTGGTTCTGTCGGATACCAGTAGTACTTTTATTAATTATAGTCAGCATGACAGAACTGTGCTGATATGGGGTGAGAAATGTATCCTAACCATCATGCCACTTAAACAATTTGATTTTTATAATTAATACCTCAGAGAATTCAAAGCTTCTTTGATCCGTTTTCTAACTATTTCTAATGCTTACTCCAACTCAGACATGCAATGGGAATGGCTATAAAAAGAAATATGCAAAACAACTGACTCAGTCTGAAGCATTCCTGTTGCAATTGTTTGGTTAAGATTTCCCTGTTGCAGAAGGATAGGCACATTTTATTCTGGTCACAGACTGCACCTGAAAGCCTAAGAATTGTTCAGTAATTGCAGTTGTAGGTAGGCAAAGAGCAGACTTTCCAGAATGTTCACAATTAATTGGAGGGATTGGCCTGATGCACTTTAAGACTATGTTAACTTTCCAGCTCAGAAAGAGTATTCACCTTCAGTAACCTCAGATGATGAGATGAAAACTGAAAAGCACAATTTGTGCTTCAGACTCCCATCTGACTTTTCAAGACTGAAGAAGAATAAGTCTAAATGTTTTCTGCCAAAATATGCAAATAATACTGAAAGTCAGAGTTATATATTTATGGATTTATTATTTGTTTATATATTGTATTATAAGTTTAGTTTAAATAGAGAATGCAATATGTTATGGAATTCTGATGCACAAGTAGCAGCTGTTTTAAATGAAAATATCCCATGCGAAGCAATTAGTTGAATGTTCTTCATCATCATCATCATCATCATCATCATCACTATCATTTCTGAAATCCCATTCTTCCCCTAACATTTCTGATGTGCCATAGTCATAGGTAGGCTTGGTATAAGAAAACCTGGGTGGTGGGTTTGAAACCATCCTATCCTGAAAACACTCAAATCTATAGTTTATGTATGTTAACTGCCTCGTATGCAGGGTTGGTTTTGGGGATGTTTTTGTTTGTTTTTAAATTTTTTTAGGGTGGTTTTACTTTGTTTTTTAGGTTTTTTATTTTGGTTGTTTAAATTGGGCAAATTTCCAGATCCTGAGGAAATGTTAGCTTATGTGGGTTTCAGTTCCTAAAAGTGTTCACATGTGATCAGTTTCAGAAGCACATGGTTGGCAGCAGCCCACTGGTTTCCAGTTCAGTTATATCAGCCATGTTGCACTGCTTGAAGCAGAAAAGGTCTTAGCACTCCATTTTCTTACTTTGTGACCATCCTCTCAGAGGATGAAAAGACTGCAAGATCTGTACGAATTGAATTTTCTGGACAAATTTTTAAAATTGCTTTAACTATCCTTTCAAAATGTGGGATTTTTGCATTGGTTGGGCTGTGGAAATTGAATATATAAATGTACAGTATCCAATTCCTCCAATAAGTACAAGCCCTGTGATGTGGCCGGTAATCTGCACAGATTCAATGATCACTGTAGCTGAGATTCTCCAAAAAATCAGGCAGCAGTATGTGTTTAATGAATAAGCAAGACACTGGGAAATTGTCCAGATCCTTTAATTTAAAAGTCTCTGTTGGCCCTGAATTTTGAAATGGAGGCAGGGAACTGACAAAATAGCCATGAATACAAATAAGTGTGTTTTTTTTGTACAGTATTTTGAGCATAGTATGTTCTATTTACTACGTGAATATACTGTAGTACCAGTGACACTGTGGTATTCATTGTTAGAAATAATGAATAATTATCTAGCTGATATATTATTGTCTGTTATGTGTACTGTTATTTAAAAAAAATCTTGTTTTAAATGTGCATCTAAATAAAATAAAATTATATATTTACATATAGTTACATACAGAGACATACATATACAGAGAGAAATAAATGCATAATTTTAAAATGCAGTATAATTAAACTGCAAAACCTCACAGATATGAAGAAATTATTGTTACTGCATTTGAAATGTCTAACCATTACAATACATGATTGTGAAAAATAAGTCTGTTCTGAAAAACAATGAAATCGGTGGAACGTAGAGCACAATTCTGCTTGGTGACATGGTATGTTCTCCTAAAACTGTAATTCAGACAATTATGGAGAAATTCTAGCTACAGTAAAGCAAATGCTCACCATTTTGGCCTGCAGATTTTGCTGCTGCATAATCAAAAGAGGCAGCTTTTGTATTGGTTTTTTTCCAAAGTATTTCTTTATCATCTGTTAAAATTGTGGTAATCTCCGACTTAATGCACTTTTGACACATTCTGTTAGAGGCAGAATGACCTTTACCACATTATTCAAGTCAAAGATGTTATTTTAACTTTGTTCTTGCACTCTTTGTCCCTCAAAGGGCTACAGATACAGTAGTTTTCATTTCCCATTTCTATTCCATTTTCTGATTGCCCTTTATCACATGTCCTCCTGTTCAGTACATTAAGTTGGTCTTTCTGGGAGCTGGGTCCTGAAACTCTATCCTGTTTGAAGCAATTTAGTCTGTCCAGCAGCTCCCTTTTTCCTTTTCCTATTACACAGAAAATTGATTGCATTTAATAGCTCCTGACTATTTCTGTTCATATACACTTAAAATCCTTACACATGTAAACAAAGTGGATGAAAAATTTTCACATAAAAAAAGATTTTGTGACATGTACAGAGAGAAATAAATGCATAATTTTAAAATACAGTATAAATAGACTGCAAAATTGCATAGAAATTTTATGATTAAGCTTTATCCATCACCTGTAATATTAGAGATGGTGCATATTTACAGAAGACTCACTTGTGGTATTCTGTCAATGAAAAGAGCTCCGATATGATTGCTGGTTTCACTTGCCCCACTCTAAGGTACTTTGTTATGTGAAAAGGCAATTTAAAGATAGCTAAAATGAAAAAAGCACTCTGATAAATTACAGACCTGATTCATTTTCTTGGCTTTGTTTTTTCTTCGTTTGCAAGGCCAGAATTGTCAGAGCAGGACAAAAACTGAAAGGATCACTGGAAGACCAAATGAGTACAACATTAGCTTAAATTTACTATTTTTATAATAGGATGCAAAAGAAAATGCAAGAAAAAAAACCCAACAAAAAAAACACCAAACCCAAACCAAACCAAACCTACCGCATTAATGTAGGCAACACCTCTTAAAGACAAAAAATCAGCAAGAGTGCTGACAGTCTTTGTTGTTGTAAAACATATACCATTTTCACAATCTGAGTTTTGAGTCAACTGTTTTGACATTAGCAAGTAGTATATGCCATAAATGGTCTTTTGAATCATTAACTGTTCTTTTCCCTGTTTCTGTTCTGCATCACCCAAGGAAATGCAAAACAGAGGACTGAAGATCAGTTAATTCAATTTAGGTTCCTAGTGTTGCCCAAATTTTAGGCAACAAATATAATATTGTCTTGAGCCCCATGTATTGGATTTCACACTGGAGTGCTGTATTTACATAGACCATACCTAAAAAGACCAGGAAATAAAGGCACCATGGATAATAACATTTAAAAAATACTATTAAAAATATCACTGGAGCCCTAGAGTCATATATTTGGCCTCAGTCCATATCCTGTATGACAGTGTGGTGAGAAGAGAAAGCCAAAGTGTTAACTCGGTCTCTCGTAGGCCTGGTGATGAAACATCCCAGTGATGGTTAAAAGCTGGACAGCAAAGTCACCAGTGTCCCATTTGAAGCCCAAGAGATCCAGCACTGGCATCATAAAGGGCTTAAAGCAGGAAAATTGAACAGACAAATGATTCAGTCAGCCCTGCTACCCAGAAGGGTAAGTTAGAAAGGAGGTTGAACATCAGCATCTGTCACTCTGGCATTGCCTATTCTGAGGTCAGCTAGCACACTTTTTTTGTGAACTGAGCAGTCTGCAAGGCTTCCAAGTACAGTCATGGCACTCCTGTGTCCCTTGCAGAGCCACAGCCAGCTGCTCTGGGAGACTCCACTGGGCACAGACCTGGCACTGACAGATGCCCTGAAATGTATTCTATCCATTTTTGAATCCCACGTTACAAAGTGTTTGTCCAAAATCAGACAGCCTTGCCCTTCCAAACACCAGGCAAGAGGGATGTCTTTCCACCCCCACATTGCCTGTATGCATGATAGACCTATTATGAGATATGATATGCTTCAGTTTTATATTCAGGCTATTCAGTCAAACAGAAGTTTTCTGAGAGCAGAGTCTGAAGAATCAGATCTTGGTTTGCTGTATTGACTTGAAAGGAGGCATTTGTGAAATACGGTTTGAAGGAAGTACTGCAGCTTGGAAATCTGTGCCTATATGCCAAGAAACTCTGAGCCAGAGCAGAATGATAGTGGTTTGTTGCACATGGACCTCTGTCTTCACCTCCTTAGCTTTATGATTAGTCATAATGTTATTACTGTAGAATGTTTCTGGTGAATTTACACAATTATTAAAAGACAGAACAAAAAAAGTTATTTACAGGAAAAATTAAAGCATTTTAGCATGCTACAAGTCCTGGTGATAGTATGGTAGCCTGGTGTTGGAAAATACCTTCTTGAGAAAAGGTGGACAGTGATATACTCTTAAGTGTTTTCTATATCTTAGTTAATCCACATCACAAATACATTTTAAAAGCATCTCTAATTTTAATTTTATAATTTTTATTTTATCATTTCTGCTGGCCACTCAAATTCCTTTTCTGTAACTTTCACAAACATTCACTAGTATACTGCTGTAGTTCATTATTCCTATGAGTTTTCAGAAAACTAGAATTTCTATGAAACTACTAAACACTTCAATATTTTCAAGAGTCAGTGGAGAAATATTTCTGGTATAGCTGTTCAGTACACCAGTATGTCATATAGCATAGTGCAAGAAGTTATCAAATTTAAGTAATTTTTAGCAATACATTTCTGTGTTTTTCTAATTCAAAGTATTTTTCTTCATTGTACTCCTGGTTAAACATTCATTTGTCTCATAGATTTCTAAGACAGTATCAGTACTTTTGTTTGTGAGTATAAAAGATGGAAATTAAAAAAACAACAATTTTTTCTAAGTCACTAGAAATTAAATTTAGTCCAAATGATACAGAAAGTTTGATAAAATGATAAATTCTATAAAGATCCATTTTGTCTTTCCAATACTAATTACACTTTTGGGTAATGTTTTATCTTTTAAAAAAAACTATTTATGTAAAATATGCTATAGGATAAATTTATTGCTGGAATAAATAATTTTAACACCATTGGTTTCAACAGAGCTGCAGAACTGTTTTTACATTGTCTTTTGAATCCTTTCTTAGAGAGGTAGAACCAAAATTGGTATCTTCCCAAATACAACTTGGCAATTAAAAATAAAAATCTCCCTTAGACTGACTCTTTTTCAGGGTGAGATATTTTCAAATGGATTTTTTTTTTACCACTGCAGCACCAGGGGACACGCAAGGTTGTCATTATTGGCTAGACAGGCACTGATGAACTGCTGAAAATGGAGCAGATAGGGAAGTTTCACTCTGTGAACTCTAACAAGGTGCAATCTAGGACATGGTATAAACTTCCCTTCACAGCTTTCTTTAGGGTTTGATAAGAGTGGAATCAATTCTGGTGACTGTAGCCTCTCTCAGTATAGCTTTCTGTACTGAATTTCCAGACAGACAGAGGAACATCAAAGGAGCATTTGAAAAACATGGTGTTGGCAATCTCACTGAGAAGCTTCCTATTCTGATTCTTAAGGTAAATGCCTGGACACTATGCTTCTGGAAATTCCTTTAACTGAAAAGTTAGTGGAACTTGTGTTGAACCATGTGCAGCAAAACCTGCGTGAAAATGGAGGCAGTGCAAACGAAGGCAGCCACAACTGTTGTGCTGAAGCCAGCTCTCCTGCACAGAACAGCACTGCACTCAGATGCTGGGGCCAGCTTTTCCCTGTCATGAAAGAGTTATCTCATTTTTTCATAGCATGAGGAATGACACAAGGCATTCATAATTAGCATTCATATCCTGAAAGCAAACCAACAGGCCGGGAGGGGAAGCTTTCAATCTGCAGATCTTATGCTGCTCCCATACTGAGGGTACAGGAAGTTCAGCATATTTAATTGTAGAAGCTGTGTTATAAATCCTTGTTTTCAGCTGTTAAAGGGAGCTGAGAGGAGCTCAGGCCATTTGTGGTGAAGTTTATTGCCTTTGTAGTGGAGCAATAGTAAGGACCTCATCTGAACTTTAGATCATTTAAAAGCTTCAATGAAATACTGATTACTGCAGTACTTTTGGGAAATATACATCAGATGTGCACGACTTTTGAGTGTTGATGAGGTCAGGGGACTGATGTGGAGTGCACAGACCTATACAAAGCAAGCAGAGACAAGGCTAGTGGGCACAGAATAATCCTACCACTAAAAATGTGAGGCCACAACATGACCACACATAATGCCTTGGTAAAAGATGCCAACTGATTCAAAACTTAAAGGTAGTTAGCAACAGTTTTATTTTGTTTGGTTTTTGTTGTTGTTGTTGTTGTTGTTGTTGCTTGTTTTTGTTGTTGTTTTTGTTTTTGTTTTTGTTTTTGTTTTTGTTTTTGTTTTTGTTGTGGGGGGAGGGAGTTTTTTGATACTTTGCAAAATGGTAGGTAAAGAAATATATCTTTGTACTGGCCCAGGATATTTGTGCTGACTCTTTTTCAGTGTAACTGCCTCATGAGGGTGAGGTTGGAAGTGCTGTGCCTTGCTAACAAGAATTCACACTTGCTCAAATTACTGAACTGAGCTCTAGATTTTGCTGCGTGGAACAAGAGCAATGCCAGCACCTCCTGACTTTTGACACTATGACAAGGTCTCCAAATCTGACACTGCCAGGCTAAAATTTATTTTAAAAATCCAAACAAACAATCGTGAGCTTACTGGATTCATTATGAAGGGAGAACTGTGGCAATGTTCAGATAATCTTTTGCCAATAGAAATTTAGTGAGTTTGGGGTTATTTTGTGATGATTGAAGGTCAGAAGACCATAGCAAAGCTTTGTGAAGTGATAATATATGCCCAAAACCAACAGAAAAAGAAGTTGGCATACTGCATTCAGTCATATTCCAAAAAACAAATAGGCATGTATATTTAAAATTTTGGTTTAATTGAAATAACAAATTGCAGACTTACATGGAGCAGCTTCTCTTTTGCTAAAAGGTACATAAAGAACTTCAATGAAATCTTGCTTTCTCTGGTAGCTCTCCTCCCTAGGGAGAAGCCTTTGTGTTTAACTAGAACAGAGAAAGAATCCATCTGTAAGCAAATCTTTTCTATGGAAAGTGTTTCCAGCCAAAATCTGATCTAATAAAATGTTTGTCTGATTCCAATTTGTATGCATCAACATAGTTCTTCCTGAAATTATATTAGGAGTATTTTATAAAATGAAATATTTAATGTCCAGGCAGCAATGAATTAGTTTATCTGTGAGGTATCAGCAAATTTAGCAAGGGAAGAGCATTTGCTAGATTTAGTGAGATTGTTTTACTCACAGAATGATGAAGAGGTAGCAGTTAATACAAGTGTATTCTCTTTGTCTATGCCAGCACAAACAATTTGGGCAGAATGTACCTGCATTCATCCTTGTTCCAGCACTGCAGCAGTGTTACAGGAGAGAGAGGGCTCATTTATTTAGAACCATCTTACTCAGAAAGGTTCAAAGTGTCAATTCTGCTAACTAGTACATCTTGAAGTCCAATTTTGATGAAGACAGGCTATTGCCCACTGAGTGGGGCTTAAGTCTGCTTTACCTCTTACAAAACAATTTCAGTTTAATCTGAGAAATCCAATTTTTTACCAAGTTCTATTACAGAAAAAAAGGAAGGGTTACTAGGCAAGTTCTAGCTCCAAGTGAAATCTGCAAAGTTCCATTGTAAAAACAATGAGACTCTGACACCACAGGTATCATTATTATAGTAATTTCATAACTGTCTAGTAGATAAGTGGGTTTTTCAGGAAAATTACTTTCTTAGGTACACCATTTATATACTTGAATGACTCCCTCAGAATGAATGCAGTAGCGTTAGTGGTTGCATGGCTACATAGCAAGTAAACCTCTTCCTTCTAGCAATGCAAACCTTTAATTTTTTGGTCATTGTATAGGCTGTGGGCTGTACAGTATGTATTTGTGCAGCACAGAATCCAGGCACTAGCAGGGGTCTCAGGTGTGCGATTACAGTGCCGCTATAATTGTGTTGCACTGCACTGTTCAGCAGAACGAATTACTTTGAGAGAACTGATGAGCCAAGGTCGTTGTACTGGTTTTGAATTTGGAGCTAGCTTATCTAGCACAGGCTCAAGTTTCTCTGTACCCCTCACACGGTGCTCTTGAGACATACTCTAAATGACCCAGAGCCTAAAGGCAGAAGTCATACTCTCACTGTCCAATTCTACCACCATTCTTCAACATAAAAGATTGAATGCCTCAAGTTTTGATTTAGCAGGTGCCTAGCTGGTTATCTGCACAAAGACCCTCACAACAGCAGTTATAGTCCAGGTCTTTTGAGGCTTTTAAAGCTCCAAACAAAGCCATATTTTTGTATATTAATAAGAACAAGTATTACGATAAGAGCGGCAGAGAAAAGGCCAGAATCAACTTCTATGTGTGGTATAATCCTTTAATTTTTTCTTTACTTTTAAAGCACTAATTTTTTAAAATAAATATGATTATGCTACTTTGAAAATGTTGCAGGCTAGCATTTCTTATTTCTTTCAGGGAAAGCAAATTCTGTCTATTCCTACATGTTGCACAGTACAATGGCACGCAGCCCACACAGTGGGTAATTTGAATGAACAGCAGGCCTTCAAATTACACTAAAAGGGATGTTATATTTCAAGCAGGGAACATTTTTATTACAGTCACATTCTTGACATCCTACAGGATGCATATACATTTTTTCTCCTCTATGGATATCAGACCAACAGGCAACTAGCTGGAATAAGCGGGCATCTCAAAATACCCATGACCAGTTTACAAATACAGGTACCTCTGCTTTCTGATGCTGGGATGTTTTGCACTGAGAGAAAGCTCTGTTTAATACTCAGGAACTGTACCATGAATTGCACACAGGAAGCCTCATCACATACAATCAGTGATTCACATTTTCATTCGGAGCAGACAACTACTAACCACATTATTCACCCCAGTGAGCAGGGATTTGTGTAATGGGGCTTTCCAAAAGTATTAACACAGCAGTGAAGGGAGGTGGCAGCTCAATATTTTCTATTAGTGTGTGACCTTTTATCATACTTTGGACCTTGATACAGCCTCAGCTGCTTCCCTCTTTCTCTGGAAAATGACCAGCCATTTTTCCTGTAGCTATACAAGGACTCAAACAGATGGTGGACCTACACCCACATCTTTAATCTGTATTTCCTTTCTCATGTCGTTAGCTCCCTCCTTCCTTATCCTCCCTGTCTCTTTCTATTTCAAGGCTACAGAAGTTTTAGTTCATTATAATGAACTGCAGTTCATTAGTGGTGCTCTCCCAGCCATGGAAATTCCTTTCTAAAGACCTCCCACCCAAATAAAGTGAGACAAAAGACTGGGGATTACACAGTGTTCAAATGACAGTGTACAAGATCTATGTAACCTAAAAAGAAAAAAACCACACCTTGTGATTCATAAAAATGCACACATTTTAATGCTACAAAACACAGGGCAGTGTAATTGTCTAGGTATTTTGTTAATCTTTCCATGTGGCTTAAATTGTGTCTTTACTGTCAACTGATATCCAGCCTGCACTTATTCAAGAGAGCTATCCGTAGCTTGCTGGAAGGGCTAGTGACCAGAAAGCTCTCTAGGACTCATCAAACTCTTGGCACTGATACCAGTGGACAAGGCAAGCTTGGACATGTGAACACCTCTCCAGACTTCAGCTTTACTCACTGAAGCACAGTGACACCTATCTGCCCTTGGGTTACGATCTGATATGTAACTGGGAAAATTTTAATGCCCCTCTTACTGTTCATGTTTAAGGGTAAATGAAGAACATGCAAACTCTGCCTATAATCTTTTCAAACTTGAGCAGTATTCTAAAAGTTGAAGGTTTATGGTTCAGTTATTGGCATACTGATTAGAAGGGTAAATAACTTCTGTCAATGAATACAATTCACTCCAAATGAACAGAATCTCTGCCAAGAAATTTTGCCTACCCAAAACTGTCCTTTGGGATGTTTTTCCTGACACCGTGGCTAACATTGTTACCAAACTGGCTTTGAATTTTGTAATATCCACTAAGCAACCTTCACTTTACATTCTCCAAGGCAATTAATAAACAATAAATAAAAAATTAGTAAATATTTTAATTATTTGTTTGCTTCATCAAGCCACTTTATATTGCTTGATCAAGTTATTTAATACAGTAACTCAGAAGAAAGAATTTAGGTCTATTGTGATTTTCTAGTCCACTGTGGCAAGTCCGTGTTTTGGTGTGGCTAACAAATTTACTCAAGATTGTGTGATACTAAGGAGATGTAGAAGAGAGACTGTGTTTGCAAGGAGGATAAATGGGTCTGACCTTCGGGCTTCTCCAGGGTCATACACAGTAACATGATGAGCATGGAGCAATGGCAATTGGTAAGAAGGATCAGGTGTCATTGATTCCATGACATTTTATGTGGCTCTAGATATATGCATAAGAGTATAGATGCCAGCAAAGGCCATAAAAATGCCAATACATTTCACAGAGAAATATGTAATAGTAAGGATCATGGAGAAAACTAAAAGTAATCAAAAGGTAAAGGACAGACAGAAATATTTCCATCATTTATGTGGAACCCCAAAGAAAATTTAGCAATGTGGTGACAAGGGGGAATATGACAGTAATATTCTAAACAGGGTTTTTAATTCCTATTATTTATAGACTTTTCATCACTGAAAATGAATGCAACTTTTTTCTTGACCTGGTTGATAAATCTTAGAGGGAGGAGGTATCTTAGGAATCTAAGGAATCTTAGAGGGGAGGAGGTAGATTCCTGTGACACAAGGTGGCATCAGCTTCCTGCCATTGTTGATACAAACCTTCCTGATCAATGCCAGGATGAGGAGTAGTCTGCTCAGCTTTCTCTCTGACAAGTGTTAGCTGAGCAAGCTGCCCTATAGAAGCAGTGAAGAACACAAGATGCTTTCTGCACAGATTGTCAGAGCTGATGTCCTAGCCTGCATGTTCTAGTCAGCTGGGAGATTGTAGCAGACTTGGCCAACCATGCTGGAACACAGACAGGTGGCCGTGGCATTCAATATCTCTCTTTCAGCCTTGACAAGTAGAAATGAATTTCGCTTGATCAGGTAAAGGGCAGAGTTTTTCTAGCTGAGAGGGAGTAACCTGTAAAATCACTAACTATTCTTGGCAGGCTGATGGAACACTGCTTGTTAAAACATTTCTAGACACGTAGGATCTCTGCAACAATGGAAATGCTGATGGGAGTGTTGATTCAATCATGTAAAGGGCTAACACAGTGAGACAGGGAAAGTGAAGCAGATCCATGTATTACTCTATCACATGACAATGAAAAAGAAATAGACATGTTCTTAAACTTGCTTTATACCAGATGTCTCATTCAGGGTCTAGTTTCTGACTGATACTGATTTTAAAAGGTTTGTTCATTGTGTCAAGTACTGCTGTAGTATTTGACATTTCATGACACGGTTAGGAGAGCAATCCACTTGGTGGTCAAGCAGTGAAAGACCATAGGGCTCAACTTAGCAGATGCTATTGGCAGATACATGACTCTCCTTCCCACTGTGGATATCCTCAAGAAAGAGGTGAGTAACAGTAGTGCACACCTCTGCATACAACAGCAGTGTGGAGAGTAGTGAAAAAAATTCTTGTTACACAAAGTTTCTGCTTCAGATCTAGTTGAGAGAAGGGAGAGGTAATAATAGACTTAGAACAGAGTCAAGAAGAGAGCATGAAAATCTCCTGTTGATATTCAGTGTATATTGCAAACGCCAAAGAATTGCTAATATGTAAATTTTGTGCATATACACTGAAGTATTTCTAAAGCAAACACAATTCCTGTCATGGGAGATTTCTGCAAAAGCAAAAAATTAAACCACAGATACTAGGAAGAGTTTCAAATTAGTAGAATTCATGTCGAATAAGCAGTTGTCAATCTTTCCTATATCATTACTCTGATTCTACTCCTTTGGCAGAATGAAGTTCAAGAGCAAATGGAAAAAGCAGCCCAGCAAATTATAGAGGGCTCTCCTCCCCCCACTCCTCTCATCTGACTATTGATTAAAATTGAAGGATTTGAGTACCAATCAGATCTGTGATGTCACCACAACCTATGATGTAAGTTTTAATTTCCAATAAGAAACACAATGACTGAATAAAACTAATTACAAAGGATATAATACATTGCCTGTAACTAAAAAGACAATATCTTTTTCTGAATATTTGATGTAATCCAAATATTAATACATAGGTAACATGTCAAGCAGTTAGCCTTAAAAACAGAAAGTAAAAGCAAGTTTCAGACTGCCATTTATCAACAAATGAGCAGTTCTTGGATGGGAATGTTATGCGGCATTGAAAGTGCAAAAGTAATGAGGTGACTATATGGAATAATAGGATTTGTTTAGATTGGAAAAGACCTTTAAGATCATGGAGCCCAACAGCCACCCAGCACTAACAAGTCCACTACTTAACTGTGTCCCTAAATGCCTCATCTACACACCTTTTAATTACCTCCAGGGATGGTCACTTGACAATTTCTCTGGGCAGCCAGTCCTTGACCATCTTTTTGGTGAGGAAATTTTTCCTAATATCCAATCTAAACTTCCCCAAGTTGAAAATAAAGTAATTTCCTCTTGTCCTATTTATTACTTGTTACTTAAGAGAACAGATCAACCTTCACCTTGCTACAACTTACTTTCAGGAAGTTGTAGAGAGTGATAAGGTCCCCCCTGAGCCTCCTTTTCTCCTGGCTGAACAACTCCAGCTCCCTCAGCTGCTCCTCACAGGACTTGTTCTCCAGACCCTTCACCAGCTCCAGTGCCCTTCTCTGGAAACCTCAGTGTCTTTCGTGAATTGAGTGACCTAGAAATGGACAGAAGATTGGAGATGCGGCCTCACCAGTGCCAAGTACAGGGGGACAATTACTGTCCTGGTCCTGCTGGCCACACTAATCCTGAAACAAGCCAGGATGCTACTGACTTCCTTGATCAGCTGGGCACAGCTGGCTCAAGTTCTGCCACTCTCAACCTGCACCCCCAGGTCCTTTCCTATCAGACAGAATTCCAACCACTCTGTCCCCAGCCTGTAGTNAACTCCAGCTCCCTCAGCTGCTCCTCACAGGACTTGTTCTCCAGACCCTTCACCAGCTCCAGTGCCCTTCTCTGGAAACCTCAGTGTCTTTCGTGAATTGAGTGACCTAGAAATGGACAGAAGATTGGAGATGCGGCCTCACCAGTGCCAAGTACAGGGGGACAATTACTGTCCTGGTCCTGCTGGCCACACTAATCCTGAAACAAGCCAGGATGCTACTGACTTCCTTGATCAGCTGGGCACAGCTGGCTCAAGTTCTGCCACTCTCAACCTGCACCCCCAGGTCCTTTCCTATCAGACAGAATTCCAACCACTCTGTCCCCAGCCTGTAGTGCTGCATGAGGATGTTGAGACCCCAGGGGAGGATCCAGAACTTCACCTTGTTGAACCTCATACAATTGGCTTGGCCCATTGATCCAGCCTGCTACTTCTTCTGTTATAATTGATATGAATAACAACTGATAATACGTATCAGAGCATACCTTTTAAATGCTGGAAAAATAATAAGGCATGTATTAATGGTAAATAATTATATATTCTTATGTCAAATCTGCTCCATCTATCCCCAGGTGTAGATGGGAGACAAAATATATGCAAGTGTTGTGGGTCAAAATACAAGCAGGAAGGGGGATCACTCACCAATTACTGTCATGGGAAAAACAGGTTTGACCTGGGGAAATTAATTTAATTTATTGCCTATCAAATCAGTGTAGGATAATGAGAAATGAAACTAAACCATCAATGTTCTTTCTGGGCTCCATTTTACTTCTGATTTCCCTTCCTTCTCCACTCCAATGGCACAGGAGAAAGGGCAGCAAGGGTGGCTGTAAGTTAAGTGTGCTCTGCCACTCCTTCCTCCTCAGGGGAAGGACTCCTCACATTCCGGGGTGAGGTCCCTTCTACAGGAAACAGTCCTCCACAAACTTTTCCAATGCAAACCCTTCCCACAGGTTTCAGTTCTTCATGAACTGCCCTACCATGGATCCCCAATGGAGTCTCAAGTCTTGCCAGCAAACTTGCTCCAGTGTGGGCACCTCTGTCTACAGGTCTACATGCTATGCCAGGAGCCTGCTCTAGCATGGGCCTCCCACAGGATCACACCCTCCTTTGGGCACATCCATCTGCTCCAGTGGGGTTCTCCTTATCTGCAGGTGAATATCATCGCCACCATGGACCTCCATGGGTTGCAGGGAGACAGATATATTCACTATAGTCTTCAGCATGGGCTGCAGGGAAATTTCTGCTTGGACATGTGGAGCACCTCTCTCCCTACTTCTGCACTGCTCTTCATGTGAGCAGGGCTCTGTCTGCAAGTGTAAGGACTTTTTCCCTGCTTCTTAAATAGATCGAGAGGTGCTACCACTCTTGCTGATGGGCTTGGCCCTGGACTGCAGTGTTGGAGTCAACTGGTGCAGGATGCACTGGTCATAGGGGAATCTTCTGCTTCTTCTCACAGAAGCTACCCCTGTAACCTCTTCACTACCAAAACTTTGCCATGAAAACCCAACACAGCTCTTAAATGGTTTAGACCTAAGAGCTGCTGTAAAACCTCAATGGATTGCCCTCCTTTTAAGGGGCACAAGAAAAATAGATTCATTAAGAACAGAACACCTGCACAGTTATAGAAATTTCCTTCCCATTTTTACATTTTATTTTCAAGTGCAATGCAAGTAGCTCACATAATGTTTCAATTTTTAAGGAATTATGTTAATATGAATTTAGGTTCTTGTCTACCTAGACCATCATTTGTCCTGTGAGCTTAGTTACTTTCACAGTAGCTGAGATGTCTTTGCTGATTCTCGTCTCATGTAAATTTCAAAGAAAAGAGTAGTCCCAGTTCTGAAATTCTACTTCTCTTTTTTTTCTGGGGGTGTCTAAACACTTGATCCAAAAAGAATTTATGTACAGTAATTTACTGGCAGTCATGAACAACAGAGATCAATGACTGACATGTGGTTAATGTCATTCATTTATGTTTATTAAGTCAAAAGTTTCTTAGCCTTCCTCCTTCAATGAATTTTCCTTCAGGAGGCCTGGCTGATTATGGGTCAAGCACACTGTGGAGTTTAGTATGAATATTGACCAATAAATGAAAAGACTGTTCTTAACAAATAAATTTATATCCATGGGTGCTTATACATACTAATAAAGACAGAAATACTCTGGTTTTCTATAAAGGATTCTTAATAATTTAGGGATTTCACCAACTTCCAATAACATTCTTAATAATAGTAAAAATGGTTTATGGATTTCTAATGAAGCTTAGTTACTTTTTTCTGCTCAAATAAGTTGAACATGACCCTTTTTATGCTTACAGCAAAGAAATTTTCTGTTCCTCTGTTTATTATAAATGCCATCAGTATTTTTTTTGCAAACAATTATGTTAAATACCAAGCAGTGCTACACTCTCTTACCCTTTCACAGAAAATCAGGTTAAATGCAGTTAGCTATCAATTTTCAGTGACGATTACACTCTCCCCTGCGTACCCCAAAAAGATATTAGAGAATGCACTTGATGGCCTATCTCTTTCAATCACTTTTATGATTTTTGACATCCCAGAAGCCAATGAGGTTTAAACCTTGTCTTGCTTTCCCTGTAAATTAGCAGCAAATCTATTGCTCTCAAGTGTTCAGAAGCAAGTTCTGGAGTTGTGACCCTCATACAGACAGTGAGGCAAAAATGGCATCTTGTTCGATTCCCTTCATCAGGAATCAGGTTAAAACTTGTAAAATTTTGGTTAAGAGCAGTACAGCCAATAATGGAGATTACAAGTCAAAAAGGTGCCTAAAGGCAGCTTTATTCATTCTATTGGCATGTGAGTGAGAAAGACTGGCTGAAATCCACTGAAAACTAGCAAAGAAGAAAATCACACTCTGGAAACTGACAATATTTTCTCCAAACTACCAATTTCATCTACAGTCTGTAAAGAATGATGTCTTGCAATTTTGCTGGACAAATTATTGCGGCCTAAGAGCTAGGCAGGATTTTATTGCAACAGTAACTTTTTAAACTGATTTGTAACTTTTGTGTGCAACACAAAGTTCCCTTGCAAAAAAACAAAAACAAAACTAAACCAAACAAAGCAAAACAAACAAAAAAAAACCAACAAAAAAACCAAACAAAAAAAGAAGCAAGAAGTCCACAGCTAGCAAAGGCAGTATTTCATCTATCTACTCACAGGACCTGAAAATAATACAGCATAAGATGCCCCTCTCCAGAAGAATTGCTTTCTTCACAACGCAGAGCAACACTGGTTTGTCAGGTGAAACTTTGCCATTTAAACATATTGGGTAAGGACCCATCTTTCTAATCCAATCAAATCAAGA
Source organism: Drymodes brunneopygia (assembly GCA_013400955.1). Taxonomy (NCBI): domain Eukaryota; kingdom Metazoa; phylum Chordata; class Aves; order Passeriformes; family Petroicidae; genus Drymodes; species Drymodes brunneopygia. Next base: position 49,649 of record VZTZ01026020.1, on the reverse strand, counting down.
AGGAGCCTGGAGCTCCTTCAACATAAATGAGAACCTCAGTTGCACCCAGGAAGAATTTGGTCCCATCATCTCATGGTTTGAGTGTAGACCACTTACAGCCTGATATACTATGTATGCTTTAATCACATTTGATTTATACATAAGATATAATTCTACCAGAGGTAGTCACCTGCTCCAGTGCATTGTAAATCAGCTATAATGCACTTAGCTGAATTGCAAAAGTACAGTAAATAATTTGATTATTATATTTTTTATATTCTAGGCAGTAGTTACTCGATAACTATTTTTTTTGAGTTTTTCAGGTTCTAAGCAGTATGCAGGCACTAGAAATAAAATGAAAATTTTATGCTTACTTACAAAATGGTGCAAGTTGCCTAATATTCAGATGCAGTGCACAAATACAAAACACAGTCTTTATGACCAACTGTCCTGTAGCTACTGCCATATCATGGCAGGAGCAGGAATCTAATTACTGCACCAAACACAGGGCATTAAAAGACCCACTTCTGACAATCAGCTGTTCTGGAGAATCACTCCTAAAAATAATTTTTCCTGAAGACTAATTTTTTCCTGCTGGACAAAAACTTCAGTAAATATTTCTGATGCTAAGACCTTTTGCAGTGTCCTCCATAGTGATAATGTAGACAACAGATTAGTTAATTTTTTAGTACAACTAAATGCAGTATAGGAAGATACCAAAGCATTATTATAAATTTGCAGTAACTATTTGCCATTTTGAAGGATGGTTGGAAGGAAGAATTAAATTTCCTTATGACATTGCATAGCTAAGACATTAATTTTCCAAACATGCAGGAGAAGAGGGATATATTTAGGCCAGGTTGTGATTTGGTGAAAGCATTCCAGAGAAACAGAGGTTAACAGGAGAGAAACTATCCTAGAACAGACAAAAGTGAGCTTAGTCCTTGCTCTCTGCTGGCTTCTCTTTGTCAAGATTTTATTCTGCCTTGCAGAGAGAAAATCTTTACATGTGAGCTACTGTTTTACATCTTAAACTTTTCCAGGGAAACTGAAGACTTTCTCATTTTCCTATGCCATTTTTAGGCCACAGAATGAATTTTGACTCAAAAGCTGTACTTTCAGTGCTCAGGCAGGTTTGTGCTAAATGTGCATTCAAGCTTCAGGCAGCTCATATTTTGCTAACTAAGCAGACCTCTTGTTCCTTAAATGCCCTCTCTAGCTCAGATACAACACAGAAACCTGACATTCACATAGCTTGCCTAAGACTTTTCTTCTTGAGGGAAGCCTGTAACAGAAATACTCTGGTAGGGCTTTGTGCCCTTGCCTTCTGCACTTTCCCATCCATGCAGTAACAGATGATGCACAGTGGTTCTGTCATGCCACTGGGAGAAGGGAAGATCTTCACTGCAAACAGACCCTGTCCATTCTGCCCCATGTTCACATGCATCAGCATCCAGTGCAATCCCTCCCTGCAGCTTAGGGTAGGAAAATATTTACCCAGCTGTGCCTCTGCTGGCCTGTGTGGGACTGACCTGGGTTTAGTTCTGTGGGATACTCTGCTGGGACCACATGTAAATGATTTTATTAGGTGAGGCATGCCTGAGATTTTGGACATCTGTCCAGCCTGGCACACCTGAACAATGTCATTTAAAGCAGAAATGTTACAAAACCCTTGCTGAGGGTAGGAACTGCCACATTAGTTTTCAGCAGAGATAGTCAGGGAATTCCCACACAAGACTCCTTTACCACTGTAAATTATAGCATGACAATTCATGTGATTCTGATCAGAAAAATCTCCTGGTGATTTTGATGGGATAGAGCCTAGGTGGAAGCTGTAGGAATGGACATTTTGTTTCTCAGTGGGGTACACATCTGCAACCTGTACATGAAAAATTTCAGTTCCTTGGACAGATAAGGAAAGATGAAGACAGACTATACCTCTACTTTTATTTGAAATAAATTCAGTTTTGGAAAAAAACAGCATTTGGAAAAAGTATGTTTTCTAAAGCTTGAACATCCATCCTGCTGGAATATGGTACAAGAACTAGATTTTCCCAGACTTGCAATAATGATTTTCCCAGACTTCATGAACTGAGTGAAAGTTATGGGAAGTCATGACTTCAAAAATCTGCTGATGCTTCTACTGTTTTTAAGGAAAATTGAAAGATGTATTCACAATAAGGATGCACTCACTGAGGACTGAGATCTGTTAACCATTGAAAATTATTGAGAAGCCATATTCTTTGTAAATACAAGAGCACTTTGATTTATTAAATAAATGGGTCTGGGTTCTGAACCTGTGCTACCCATGGGCAGAATGAAGAAAAATCACAGGTGAAATCCCTGAGCAACATAATAAATTTTATAGCTTGACCTTTGCTGTGTTGCAGTAATTATATTATGGTTTTTATTTTATAGCACAGTTTTTTCATTTTGAGATATTAATTAGCTAATTCTCCATGTACACAGGATTAAGATATTGCTAAGAAGTGGTGACAAAGCCAAAGGCAGGGCTTTGCTGTCAGGCTCTAGAAGCAGGCCTGCAGCACATGGTTGATCCACAGCTTGCTGCCTGGGAGCCTGTGGAAACAGGACTCAGGATTAATCTGTAGCAGAACTGCACATTAATGCAAATTATTTCCTCAGGCCATATTTTGCAGGTCATCATGTATCCTAATACACATATACTCTGTAAGATACACACGTAGAGGAGAAACAGCTTCATTTCTGGGTTCAACAAAAGCATTAACACAATAAATGAATCTTTCATAAATGCAATCAAAACAAATCCATTTTTAAAAAACAAACAAAATATATTTTAAATGCCACCAAAGGTGCCATTTAAAAACTATCACACCAGCTGTCAGGAGCTAGCTGTTCAACTGGCCAGTCACAGCAAGCATAAAAACTGAATTCTTCCCTTGCTGCTGTGACAGGTGCTGGGTGCCACCAGCACTCCACAGGGCAGTGCTCCTCAAGATGGGTACAGAGATTTTTATGTCACAACTCAGCTATATGTTGGCAGCTGGTTTAGAAGAATCATAGTCCTTCATACCCCTGCTATTTGGTTATAAAGGCAGCATCTCACAGATCACACAATATTCTGAGCTGGAAGGGACCCATAGGGATCCTCAAATCCAACTCTTAACATACTTGTGGGATTGAACCTACAGCCCTGGTGTTAAAAGCATCATGCTCTACCCAGCTGAACAAATCACAGGGCCCACACACCTTCCCTGGGATTCACACAGACTCATAGAGGGAGCCCTGTACTCATGTTTCCTTTCTGCACTGACCATCCAAACACCTTCAGTGGACCTCACTTCTAGCCTAGAGAGTAAAGCATTAGAAGCTGCTTTAAAAAAAAACCAAAAAAACAGCTGAAGGAGACATTGGATTTTGCCTTTGGGTTTTTCACCAAAAAAAATCCCAAAAAACCAACCCAAAACTGAAAACCCCNATTCCACACTTATTCAGTAGGTGGCAGTTAAAAGCCTCGATGAGCCTTGCAGTCGCCATTTAGGCAGTAGCAGTAGCAGGGGTTGGAGCCAGTCCGGCTGTAAAAGCAGAGAGAGAGGCTGCGATCCNGCTGAAGGAGACATTGGATTTTGCCTTTGGGTTTTTCACCAAAAAAAATCCCAAAAAACCAACCCAAAACTGAAAACCCCACACTGTTAAAAATGGAGAAAACCTCATAATTATGTTTGTCCATAAACCCCAGGAATCCTGTTTTACACTGCTGTCAGGAAAAAAATCTGGCCTGTTTCAGATGAGTGAAATTCTGAGAGGCTATGTTGGACAAAAGCTATTTTTTAAGACACATTTTTCTTTCTACTGGTTTGTTTTGGTTTGTTTTGTTTGTTTGTTTTGTTTTTGTTTTTGTTTGTGAATAAATATGAGACCTAAGGGATTAAATTCCCAAGTAATAAAAATCAGCACAGCTCCATTGATCTGAACAGGGCTATGCTGTTTTTTGCCCTGGGGATTAGCCTCACCAAAGGCTTTGCAAGCTTCTTTAAGTTAAAGAGACAGGCTTGTTCTCTTTCAGTGCTGAAAGAAAGGGAGAATTGTGAGTGCAGGTTAATGTAATCTATAGCTTTAAATTATAAACTACAGGATGTTTGGAGGCTTTAGAGACTAATTGTAAAAATCTACTACGTTGGTGGAGAAAATCAGAACATTACAGCTTTTACGTGTATATACCTATACATACATA
>VZTZ01026020.1:6379-45372 GCA_013400955.1 Drymodes brunneopygia | reverse complement strand
GGGCGGCAGCCAGCGCCGGGCTCAGAGGGAAGCTGCAGGCGGCGGACCTGCAGCCCCCTGATTGAGACAGGGTCTCCTTTCAGCTGGAGAGAGCCCAGGGCAGAGAAGGAGAAGAGCTGGTGCAATGACGGGCAGAAACTGAAGAGCGTTTGAAGCAACTGAAGAGCGTTTGAAGCTTTCTTGTTCCTACACAGGTAAATATTTTTTCCATTGTTTATGCTACCTTGTACAATGGGCATAGCTTTGCATTGAATTTAGAGGTCTTCTGTCAGAATCCACAGGGCTCACTCGGGCAGAATTTCCTCTGGAGTCGATAGAGTTTTGCATGAGTTACAAGTGCATGATATGCTCTAAGCTAATATCTTATGAAGAGAACATGGCATGCTGGGGCTAGCAAGGAAGCCAGACGCTGGTCATGGACACACTGGAGCGTTAACAATATCATTTTTCTGTGTGCTGGGGTGCTAGTAATGACCTTTTTTTCAAGCTGTCTTTCATTAAAACTCGATGTGATGAATTTTGCCCTAGTTTATAGCGCTGCCACTGCAGTGGCTTAAGGAGAGATTAACATTTTATTTCTTTAAAATGAAAGCTACATCTTAACTTAACTGATAGAAGAATACAAAAATGTGGAGTCTGAATAACATAGGGTGTTTCTTTCACCAAGACATATACAAGTTTGCAGCATCCCACTGACAGGCAGGAATTTTTTTTTTCAAAAGCTTGTCCCTCTCCCAGCTGAACAAAAGAAAATAAATCATGAAAGACCATTCTCAAGTGCCCGAGAGCTGCAGAATTCAGATTTGATAACACTTTTTCTTTTGCTGTCTTCCCCATGAAATATGGGATGCTCTATATGCTGCGCCACTCAGACACAGAAGGGTGAGCACAGAATGGAACAACAAAATCGGATGCATTTTAATCTTAAAGAATTTTCTGAATGTCCTGTTTTCGTGAGTACCTAGTAGGTGAACTCCTATCTACCTGTTTATAAATGCAAACACATACAGCTGTGTAAGCTGTGCACAGCCATGTACACCCCCACTCCTTTCGAGGTAAATGAAGATGGTGAAACTGATTGCTGCTGTATCTTTGCCAAGCTTTACAGTTTACTGTTATCTAGAACATTTACAGGGCTCAAGATATTTAATTCTGGCTTAGAGGGCTATCTTGGCTTGCCCCCCTCCCCCTCCCTTTTTTACTTTTCTCTCTAATGGACTTCAGTTATGCTCAGGAGCTGCTCTCTGGGGTCCATCTGTCCTTACTAAATGCAGTACTGCCCAAAGGATGCAGAATGGGTTTTGTGCCATTGTTCTGGAGCTATGAAATGTAATATTCCTCCAGGCTTCGTGCTCTCTGTCACACCACACACAACATTTCTGAGGCTCTTGCATGAAGAACTGTACAAAGATGGAATAAGTTCAAGCACACAGCTGCAAATCAATGGTCCCATGGATCTGGAGGAATGATTGTGAAGTACAGCTATTTATCTTTATTCCTGGTAAGAGAGAATGAGTTGGTATAAATGAGCTGTGAATACACTTAGGCTGGAAGATTTCAAACCATTACAGCAGCAAGGTTCTTAAATTACATTCTAGTTGAAGTAGTATATAGAAAACATTTTAAATGCTTTTTAGTTCTAACTTAATTGGTTATGTGAAATGGTTGCCTGCAAAGGCAAAGCACTGGATTTGATAATCCAGAGAGTCTCTTTCAGTTCTAAATACCATTTTTACTTTTCTCTGGAGGTTGCCTGCACTATAGAGTCCCTTTGCAAGTGAATCAAGATCTTTGGAAATACAGTTTTGCACATATCTCGCATCAGTCAGACAACAGCATATTTCTGCACTATGCTGCACTGTTGTTTACACCAGCAGACTCCCAAGCCCTGATGAACCTCAGGCTGAATAATATCCCTCTCTCACAGTGCAGAGCACTGAGCTCTTTGGAAGTTGATTGGAGTTCAGGGGCTCCTTCTGGCCAAGTGGTGATGATTATATTACACTAGCACTGCAGTCTCTGTAGTACCAATAAAAATAGCAGACTACAGATAAACTGATACTGCTGTTCCTGAAGTCGTTACTAGCACTGCTTCTAGTTTCCTTTGAGGATAACCTGATAACTCTGTTTTCTGACTTTCTCTTGTGCTAACCAACACAGCTGCCCATGCAGAGATTCTCTGCATCATGTGTGAAAAATCAGACTTAGACTTCCATTGTGACAGAGTATGTGCTATTGCTCCCAAAACTGGATTTTTTAAATAAATGTTCAACAAACAATATTCTGGTTCAAAGATGCTCCTACAGATAGACTGCATTCAATTCCGTATTCCCTTTTCCTCTCATTCTTTATGTTTATAAACTTATCCCTTTTTAAAATTGTTTTGATTTAGTTACTACATTGAATTGCATTCAATTCACAGTGTCCCTCAGTAATTTTTCTGTAATACATAATAAGCTGCATTTGAATGTTCCATCTCCCACAGTTTGAGTGAGTATCAGGACATTTGTACACGTAAGCTGAAACAGTATTCACTGTGGGACGTTTGGTTTGGTATATAGACTGATTCCAAATGTTTGTTATCTTCTCCTTAATATTTTATTTTACTAGCATTAATTGAGCAATAATCAATATAATTTATAGAGGAAGAAAAATGGAAATTTTATACAACATGGATATTAGCAACATTAATTTCCCTTTAAAATGAGCAATTTCAAAAAATGTACCAGGAGAAAATATTTCTGGAAATTTTCTTTTCCATTTGGTATTTTAACCTTAAATACGAATGTTTCCAAATATCAGCAAACAGACACTTTCACTGCATTTTTATTTTGACATTAAAATGAAAATGTGCAATAAATTATCTTACCATACTGCTGGAAGAGCAGTGGAAAAGACCTGCTGAGTGTAAATGCAGCTGCACATACTAATTGAAGCAGAACATATTTTAATTTGCCTTTTTGAGAAAACAAATATTGATTAGTTTTCAACCGCAAAATATTGATAACAAAATAACTCTTGAGATGGGTATCAAAGTAAGACTAGAGAAAAATGTGAAAAAGTGTGTGTCAAGTCTGTGAAAAATGCACTTCTGACTCACAATGAGGTCAGGAGCACCTCCTCTTGAGAAAATAATTCTAAGATGAATGTTAAGCATCCCTATCTGAGATTAAAATTAGTCTCTTTGGCTATGCAAGTCTGCAATATGCTACAGCAGGAAAATCTAGTCAGCATCAGCCTGACTGCAGGTAATGAAATTGGTTTTAGTTGAATCTGAAAAGGTGTCTGAAAAGTGATGTCAGCCTTTCAGTATCCTTGTTCAAAATATGTACATATTAAAGAAAGGATATGAAAAGGGCAAAACCATTCCTGGACTGCAATTGTTTCCTTCTCAAAATACCCAGCAGTTCTTACTTAAAATTAATCTAAAGCTCAGAAAAGAGCACTTGCCCTTTCTTATTTATTCTTGTTTATTTTTATATTCTTCCCTGAACTTTAGGTGACAACTTTTATCTCTTCTGGAAGAGTCAACTATTTAAATCATCAAATATTAGCTACTACCAGTAGCTAAAATTTTGCAGTTAACCCAAATAAATAACATTACCACTTTTCCAATCTGTACACACAAACCTTACAATGTGTTACTCTGTATATTTTAATCTTCCAAATATAATTTTTATAACTTTGTGTAATACTACAAGGAAAAGAAACATGAATTGAGAAAAATTACCCTTAAGGCTAAACCTACCTGACTTCAGAATTGAAAGTATTGCAAGTTGGGGTAGTGAATATTTATAAACTATCAGAAAGCTGCTATTACTATATTGTACTCCACAGTAATACTTTAATTCTTGGTTTTCAAAACACTCTGATTTGCAGAAAAATTTCAGTGGAAGAACAGGCTTCTTACTAGCGTCTGAAACCATATCAACAATCATATTATATTTTTTAATTAATTTTCAGGGATCATTTTGGGTCCTGAAATCCACTGCATTAACCTATTCCCAAGTTATTGCCCAGCAAACCAGTAGTAAAATGTTCTGTTTATGCCGTTGTTTTGAACGAGATATTATTTGGGCTGTGTAAGAGCATCAGAAATAATCCAGTGGTCAGGATAGCAATCTAGCTATCCTTCCCAGCCAAGCAAGGAAAATTAATGGCAGGAGTTATATCCTAAGAAGAAGTCACAAGCACTTAACCTTTATTAATTTTGCTTCTACAGAAGATTTACATAAGTAGTCTCAACATTATGGAATTGAGAACTACAGAGAGAAGCAAAATGGCCACTGACCTTCAGAATTTCCTCTGCTGAATGGAAAACAGTCTTCCATGAGTGTATTATTCTTCTTTCCATATTTATATGGAAATAGCTTGTTGCCTATGCTGGGATTTTGATCATGAATATCACAATATATAGAATCATTGGTAACCTCTAAAGTAAAATGATTGCTTGGGAAATGTTCTTTCTTGGGCTCAGGGTTTTTTCCATTCAGGAAAACTGAGGAAACCATTCCATTCTCCATAAGGCAGAACCTATTTTTTCCAGTGTACATCTGGAGAAGCAGAAGTTCACTTCAACATGTAAAGTCATTGCTCAATACCAAAAATGATTCTACTATTAGAAACCAGAGGGGCTGAAAATTCATACTGAGTCTCTGATCCTGATCTGCAGGAATGACAAATTCCAGTTTGTAATCATACTGCTCAGTCCAATGGCATTATGTCCTACTTGTTGAAAGGCAAACATACAATGTTGTAAGTTGATCTTTACATCTTTACTCGGTTAAGTTAAATCTATTGAAAATTGAGGGAAAACTTCTGCATTTGGTTAGTTAAGCTGGGAAAAAAACTTTAAAAAATCAGTTCCAAAGCGAGCTGAATACAGTGCTGTTATTTTGATATTTTTATGTCTATGTGTGCATTAATGACTACCTAACTACACATGTGGAAAGGCTTCTGAGTAATTTCTCTCTGAGTTTTGATGATAAGCACTTAAAGATTAAGACACTGGTTTACCAAAATACTCCAACAGATAAATCAATGAAGTATCTAATGTGCCTAAAGCAAAGCCTGAGTTTAGACAGGAACTGTCATGAAATTCTGCCTTTTTAATTTTAAGATTATCCAATCCACTAAATAGGAAGTGACAACCAATAGGACACCTGCCCACCCTGAATAAGCTTAGCATAATATTTCTGTTTCTGCACAAAAATAAGGGTTTTTTCATGTGGTAAGTGTATTCACCTGTCCATTCTGGATAAATTTAGCACAATATTTCTGATGCTAAATGGAAGTTACGAGGGTTTTTTTTGGTTTTTTTTACCTGGTAAGTGTGTTCAATGAAGCTGAATGTTGTTTTACAGTAATAGTTCATTAGTACATATCTGTTACTAAAGGGTTAGTTCTGAAAACTCTTGGGCAACAACAGAGCAAACAATTTTAGTGTATTCCTATGTGTAAATCTCTTTGTTGGACCAGGTCCAGCACCTTCTGCATTTTCTGCACATGAACCCTCATCATGGAAGGGAATCAGTAGACCCTTCTCTGTTATTCATTCTTCTGCCACCAGTCCTTCCTTCTTCAACCAGGAATGCCACTTTAGTTAAGGCTAGTCCCAAAAATCCATGCTATCTGTTGTTCCTACAGGAAACATGTCTCTTTGTCTCCCTTTTCTTTTTTCCAGTTCTTTCCTGCCTAGCGAAACTATTTCTGCCACAACATCTGCTGGCTGTATGTTAGCCAAAGAACTAGTTAAGATTTTCTTACAGTGACAACCATGCATGTGGGATTCTTTTATTTTACCAAGGGTTCCTTAGGGTTTCGAACAATTTTGAAAAGGCATTGTTTGGGGAATGAGATTTTCAACATAAGTGCGATGACAATATTACAATTTGTTAAAGCAGAGCACAGCCCCTGTGACTACAGGGCAGCATAGAGGCTGGATTCTGCCTCCTTCACATTCAGATGCTCTTTAGACAATAGTCTTTTGTAAATAGAGAAGAAGACTGCAACAAAGTAATATGAAAGCCTCCTGTCCTTTCTATTTCTCTTCATTGTTAGGCCAGGAGCATGAAGGAAACTCAAAGAACCACCTAGGGAGCTCTCTGAAAGACTTTGTAAAGTTAATTTCAGTATAAAGATTCTAAATTATTATTTTTCTGTGCAAATTCAAACATTTTCAACATTGTAGAGAAGCTAGCTCTAAAATGAACTCTGTTTCAGTTTAAATATATTGAATTTTTAGTTTGAAGTTTTGCTTTCCATTGAATAAGAAAAATGTCTGATTTTGTCCCTTACTTTCAGATAATCAAGCAAATTTTACAATAAGGACAATGTGTCAGAGAAAAGCAGGAGGTTTATGTCACAGTACTTTTTTTCTGCAAAAGATGCCATTTTCTAGGGAAATCTCTCTGGTCATCTTTCTATAGCTGGAGAGGAAAGCTATAAATGCTCTTCTCTCCAACTATAGTTGAGAACAACATAAATAAAAAGTGCTACTGCATTTAAGCAGTGAAAAAAAAAATCATGATTTACACTAGCTGATCATCGAGAAGCAGACTTTCAAAGAACATTTTGTTCCACATGAGAATAAAAAAGTTTTTTCCATATGGATTGGAATGTCATGTTGTAGGAAAAAGCTGTTTTAACAGTTATTATTTGGTCTTCAAATGTGTCCAACTTTCCATTGACTTGAAAAGACCAAAGAATACAAGTGAAGGAATAGAATGAAAAAGAAGGTCTTATATTAAAAGAGGGCATTGGAAGTAGGAAATTCGCCATTCCTAAAGTGCATATTCATTAGCAGATATGGAGAAATGCCTCTTTATATGCACAACAAGAAAAAGTTTCTTGCCGAGCTCTCTTTCCCTCTTTAATATAAGCAAGGTAACATTTTCCACCTTTGATGTTGGGAAATGACATTAATCTTACAGCCATGCTGAAATCCCTCTTATCTATAGCTACATTTCTTCACCTTGCACCTTGTATCTTTGTATAGTGGTGTCATCACCAGAAAACCTCATGAACTATTAATTTAAATTGGGCAAGATTTTGAACTAAATGCATTGCCTGTACTTCATTGGTTTTTCACAATAACAATGACAATATAAACAGAGACATCACTTTAGAGTTAAAGAAAAAAAAAGTCAAATCCATGACTAACACGAGATGGTTTTACCTGCGGAAAAAGTTTTCAGGAAATTAATCCACAGCATCTGACAATTGCTGAATTTCATATCAGACTGACATCTCAGTAGTACATCATAAGACCTCAGGAAACTGGATCAGTTAAGATGCAATTAAAACCTCTGACTCCAGAAAGCAAAGGTAACATCACACTGTTTTGTAAAATGAATGCTACACTAAAAGATATATTCTAAAATATATCTATTAAAAAATATCAACTAAACTTACAAATTGTGACATTTCCCGGTAGTGTAACAATGCAAACATGGTAAAAATCTTTTGCAACAAAACCCAAGACTAAAAATGTTGGAGATAGGTTGATTTTTTCTGTGCTTATTTTCAAGAATAAACTGGAAGAGTTTACCAGCTAGGAGATTCTAATCTCATATTGCTCTAAAGGTAGATATTCAGGTAGATTAGTTTTCAGAAATTGTTTTTCAGCTTTCCTATACCTTTTGCATATTATTGTATATGCTATCTATAGTTTAAATACAAACATGACAGGCAAGTCATAAAAAAAATCAATAGAAAAGTTAGACTATAAGAAACCCAATTCACAATAAGAGAGAACTGTGGTGATCCATTGGCTAAGTGAGGGATCAGTGACATTGATTTAGTAAATGCTAATACACGCACACATAATTAATAAGTCAGACAAAGAACTTTAGGAGTTTAAACTAAGAAGAGCATAATCTGTAACATGAAGTACTTTATTTAAACATTTAAAATGCATATTTTTTTCCCACTATATAATAAATTGAGTGATTTTATGTCGTAATTACTCAGACCTTGAACTGTATCCTTCTGTTAGAAAAACATTTCAGTTCTTTCACCTGACTTACCAGAGATAACTAGGGAAAGCATGCAGACTAACATGAAGTTCTGCAGCTGAGTTTGAACTGTAGGCAGTGGTTTGCCCCAGTGAACAGCCCACCAAGCTCACCTGCAGCAGCTGAACTAGAGCAGCTCCTATCCAGAGTTCCTGCAGAAAACGTAGCTAAGTCAGCAGAGGCACAGGAACTTTGCAATCAGAAAATTCAAAATGAAGGGAATGTTATGAAATTTGCCTTGGCTTTTCAAGCAAGGATAGTGTTGATAAACTGTCACTTTAGGGGATGGTAGTAAGTTTTCACTGATGTAGTTTGGGAAAGGAGCAAAGGCAGCAAATGAGGCTTCCTTATAGAATAAGTCCATTCTAACATGTAAAAAGCAACTATTTTTTCTGTGCAGATTATGAAACAGACTGGTTTTCTGAATCAGAAATTATCTTGTACATCTGAAAAGTCAGACTTCTTTCAAGTTAATTCTTCTGTACCCTCACTGGCCATAATGCCACAAGCTGATGAAATAATGCCATACTTTATTTTGTCCTCCTGTGTGTATCAGTTAACACATTTTAAGACAATGAAACATCAGTAAGCTAATAGGGTGGTATGAAAAGCATTAACAAATAAGCTCATGTGCAAGTGCACCACGTTCATACAGAATGATTGTCACTGCAGGAGATTCTCTGACCAGATCCACATAAAGAACAGAAAAAGAAGGGTAAAAAACATCTGGGGAGTCCTTGCTCCAGTGTGATCATAAAGACTTGCATGAGTTGTTTTTTTCTTTTCTTTTAGCTCCTGAGCAGGACAAATTTAGAAAAATCTGTAATTTTTATTTTGGTAAAACTGAGGATCTTTAGGACTGACAGACCGAACAGTGACTGAGGTTGCTGCTCCTTTGCAGTCACCCAGGCTGGGGAGAAACAGCTCTGCAGAGAAGGTCCTGGGGCTGCACTGGGCAGTCACCTGGTGATGCTCAGCAGTGGCCCGGGGTGCAGCGAAGACCCCCTGAGCCCTGGTGTGTATGAACAGGAGCATGGCCAGCCGGCCGAGGGAGGTGATAATCCCCCTGTGCTCTGCACTCACGGGACAGCAGCAATGTGGTCTGTCCGGTTTGGGCACCGCCAGCAGGTGAAACACATCGATAAACCGGAGCGAGTGCTGATGAGGGCACCGAGGTGTCCAGAGCTGTCCTGCTCTGCACGCTGAGGGACCAGCGACAGTTCAGCCTGGAGAAGGCACACTTCAAGGGACAGCAAAGCGTAGCCCTCATCACCTACAGGCAAGCCATCAAATAGGTGGAGTTACACTCTTCACAACAATAGATCCTGGGAGGAGAGACAACAGGTGTGAGTGGATAAAGTAGCTTAGATTAGGTATAAGAGGGAAAAACCATCCTGATGGTGATTTTGCATTAGAGCATGTTTTCCAGAGAGACTGTGGGAAAGATTGGGGATTTTCACATCTGTAAAGGACAGAACCTTCTCTGGTCTCATGGCTGACCCAGTCCTGATGAGCAGTCTGGACCAGAAACCTACTCAGGTTCCTTCCAGCTGGAATTATCCTTTGATACTATGGTAATTTCTAAAGAATAACTGCAAAATCTTCCTACACAATAGGTCTGCTATTCTTACCACTGTGAAGTTTTCCTATTGTCTAATGTGAATCTCTTCTACAATGCAAGAACATAAACTCATTTTTTTATACTACACTCTCTGTCTTTGCAACAACTTGCTATGTTTTGAAGATTGTTACTGTACTATTTCAGGACCCCTTAGAATTTTTCTATATGCTTAATACTTCAGGCCATTAAGTGACCCATTTAAATTTGTTCTATCTTTTGGACTACCGTATGTGTTAGTTTTCTTGGAGATTTCTGAGTATGTTTAAAGTATGCAGTGTAATAGAGCAGGAGTACACTCAGCTAGCTTTTAAAATTTTATTTCTCTACTCCATATTTCACTGATTTTCTTAGTAAAGATTTTCATAGTGCATTTTTTTCTCCTAGTCCTGTAGTTCCTAGGCTACATATAATATGATTGTGCAATGCTTAAGCTGCTTCTGAAGTGGAATTTGCAGATTTTGCTCCCTTGCCTTTTTACTCCCAAGGAATTATTATACTTTAAATCTTATAGAAACTCATTCTGTGTGGTCATCCACAACTGTAAGCTCTATGACTGTTCCAAATTTGCATGTCTGCAGCTCTTACATACAGGTTCATTCTCAGTGGAACAGCATTTTGCTTGGCTTCCTCTTATTCCTCCTCATTTTTTTCCAGCTACGTATTTGCCTTTCTTTCTTAACACCCTGAGCTGCTCATTCATTTTCTTTGTTCCTCAGAGGGTTTACCTCTTCTACAAACACATACATGAGCATTTTTTCTGAGGTTACTTTTTCTTTCCATTCCTTGAATTCTGCTGTCAGAAAAACAATTTTGCTTCAGTGCCTCAGGATGAACACTCTTGTTTATCATTCTTTCCTATATTTAAGCAAGCCGCTCAGAGTGACAGTGAATGTAGCACAGGAGAGATTGAAGGGGTGAAGCTGCCTTCTGCCTGAAGCCAGGCTGCATAGACAGAGCTGTGGCAGCTCTGCACTTTGCCTCAGGATCAGCATCCCCAATTGCACTGGTTATTCTGCCTATGGTGTGGCAGATGAGGAAGTACAACTCTTTTATCCAACATATTATGTAAAGACAGATGTTTTCAGCTTACTCAGACATTAGAATTAGGACGCTATAGGATGTCCTGTACAAGAAAGAGAACAACATCAGGATGTGCTTGAACAACAAATAGAAGACATTAGTTCAGCCTGTGATGCTGTAGCTTAAGCCTAGCTGGAATAAAGAGTAACAGCATCAAGATGCAGAAACAGAAAATTTGGCATGAGCTTGCAACTGGGATAAGGGCATGGGGGGTCCACTAACATCCACACCTCTAAATAATCAATACTGTCCTGCTGCTAGGCAGGCAAAAGGTAACTTAAAGTCACCCCCTGCAATGCAGTCACTCCTTCCACTGCATTGAAGAAATAGCTTGGAGGCTTTCTTACAAAAGGAAAGAAATTCTGTGGGTTGTTCTGGATTTACTGCTACCCAGGGAAAATTAAAACAGGCAAATTTAATCACTTGGTGCCATTAAGGCACTTGGGCAAAGTTCCCTATAAAACCTGCCCAATTTCTTCAGAACAAGTACAGATGCAGCAAATTTTGCAGTTTTTCCACATGTACCCCATATATATATAGTTTTGGTCTGAAAAGTAACAATGTCCTATGTTCTCTTCAGTTTTTAGAGTTCATTTTGAATGTATTTATTTGCTTAAATCTCACTAGATATAAAAAGACTTATATGTGCTGTGTACGTATTGAGTTGCTACTGATGGGAGAAAGCATTCATCTGCACTTTATTTCAATGAATTCTAAAACATCTACAGCTTATAAACATGTGAATATTTTATTATTTTGTTATTTAACAATTACTTCAATATTTGTGGTCCTACTATATACAGATGGGTTTTATCAAGGGGTGCTGACTGCAGGAATCACAGAATTTTGTGACCTTTGACATATGCACTTGCCAACCTTGGCAATGCAAGCCACTAAAAATGTTATGAATATGTCTACAGAACCTCACTGATAAATATAGGAAGTCTCGTGTCAAATATCATCTGCTGCACGATAAATATTGGAATGGAAAGGCAGACAATGTAAGCAATCTGAGTTTATCAAAATATACTCTTTGACCTGAAATGCCAGTGGCAAAACACACTGAAGTGGGACACATTGGGACATTCCCAAGGAGTTAAAAACAAAGCTCATTAGGTGCTGTTGCTGAATAATCTAAAAATGTATCTCAGTTGTCACTCAGAACTGTAGTCCAGTTGTAGTGGAGATAAATCCTTAACTACTGAAGAGCTGGAATGTTCAGAGTAATTGACTATCATACACCTGTACAGTGATCTGTTTCAACTATAATTCTAGACCTATTTTAGATACAGAAGAGTAATCCCCTTTCTACAATTTGTTCAGGCCTTGGCCTTGGTGAAATTCCTAGATGCAACTTTTTAGTTCTGTGAATATTAGTCCAGTAGGAAGAACACTGAAACACATGACATTAATTTAAAATCAGCCATGAAGTGGAAAGGTGGTCTTTTGCTACCAGTCCAGACTGGATTGCAAAATCTAAATTTACTACTGAAATAAATAATTCTGTAACCCCCTGCAAGACTTCTTAAATTACTACAACTAATGTGCCATCACCTACATTAAATTATTTCTCTTGTTGGGAAAGATATCACAGCAGCACTCTACACATATACCTGTACTAATGTCTTTCTCCTTGTTTTTGTTTTTCTCTCTCCTAGGTTTTCCCCCCTAGCTGAGCAAGAGACACACAGAGAAACATGCCTGAGCAAAGCAATGATTATAGGGTAGTTGTGTTTGGAGCTGGAGGAGTGGGCAAAAGCTCTTTGGTCTTGAGGTTTGTGAAGGGCACTTTCAGGGAGAGCTACATCCCTACCATTGAAGACACCTATCGGCAGGTGATCAGCTGTGATAAGAGCATATGTACCTTACAGATAACTGACACTACAGGGAGCCATCAATTTCCAGCCATGCAACGCCTCTCTATTTCTAAAGGACATGCTTTTATTTTGGTTTACTCTATCACCAGCCGACAGTCCTTGGAGGAACTCAAGCCAATCTATGAACAAATCTGTCAGATCAAAGGAGACATAGAAAACATTCCAATAATGCTGGTGGGGAACAAAAATGATGAGAACCAAAACCGAGAGGTAGAAAGCAGTGAAGGTGAAGCCATGGCTAAGAAGTGGAAATGTGCCTTCATGGAGACCTCTGCCAAGACGAACCACAATGTGAAAGAGTTATTCCAAGAATTGCTAAACCTGGAGAAACGCAGGACCGTGAGTTTGCAAATTGATGGCAAAAAAAGCAAGCAACAGAAAAGGAAGGAGAAGCTGAAAGGCAAATGTGTGGTGATGTGAAATTGCACTCTCAGAAGTCAGCTGTGAAGTCTCATCTGAAAATACGCATGTAAAACCCATAGACAGCAAACAACCATGCAAGATCCTATTTATTAGTAACTGTTTCAAAAGAAGTATTTGGAAATTGAAAAAAATGAGGTACTGTGATTGCTATGAAAAAACTGAAAAATAAAAATGTGTGTACTCTCACAATCAATTAAATTAAATCAGGAGGAATACAAAAGATGTCGCAGAATACCTTATTTTGTAATTTACAAAAAAGAAGAATTTTCATCAGTCACATAATTTGAAAGATTTGGAAAATCAACTTAATATTGTCTGCATTTGCATATAATTGCAAGACAAAGTAATGTATGTCAGAAGAAAAACAAAGAAAAGGTTGTGAAGAAACCTAGAACATACAAATGCATGCTGGATGGTGTTAATCATTTCCTTGAAGAACACTGTGGATAAACAATTTTATGCCATTTTCATTACTGACTGGTGGGAGAGTGTGCATAAGACAGTTTTGGATCATCTGAATAAATGAACTATTGCACAGTAAAAGGACATGTGGGGATAGCAGGTTAAAGGAACAGATATTGTCTCTATCCTCCCAGCCTGTTACTCCTAGTGTGATGCAGTTTTTTAACTGGAGGTTGTGGAAACTCTCCCTGTAAGAGAGTTGGTGATCATCTTTTCTGGACTCACTGCTTCAAGAATGACTTGAGTTTCTGGCCCAAATCTATTTCAGAAGAACAGACACTTTTTTGTGGAGAATGACAGATAGAATGGTGTACATACAGAAACAGAAAGCTTCCCCAGGGACAACTGACTGGGCAGTCCCCTACGATAGCCTCTGTGGGAGAGACAGTTCTAATGCTGCTGCTGATTAAATGACTACATGGTGTGGTTATTGAATGTATGGAATGTCTTTTGAACCCTTGGAGAGGGGCTGGCATAGTATACAAATTACCAGATCAGCTGAGTGATGCTTCTTTACATTATTATATTCCAGTTAGAAGGGTTTATGTTCATGCCCTATGAGATCTATTGCCTTTGTATAGTCTGAAGTATTTTATATTCGCCATTTAAACCCATGATTTGAACTTCTGTGACTATTTATAGAACCAAATATATATCTGAAGTTAGTCCCCACAAGAGTCTCTAAAAGGAGGTTTTCTGGGATAAGCACTACAGGATCTGGCATATTGAGAGCTGCAGCCAGGACTGTGTTATAATGCAATACAAAGTTCGGAATAGAAAACACATTACTTAAAACATCCTGTCAGGGGAAACTGCTTTCCTCAAAACCTTTGAAAGGGGAAAAAGAATAAAAATTGTGAGCTTTCCTGGATGTGTCCCCAAAGCTTTTTTAAAAACCAATATGAATGACTGAAGTATGTATCCTTCTGATGGCAAAGGCCATCTAAGATAAAATAAGCACATACAATTTTTAAAGGACACATTAAAATTGCTTAAGTCACAATGTGTACCTTAGGAATTGCTTTGAAACAATAAAAAGAGCCTACCGTATTTTTAGTAAATGTTTATGTCAAGAAACATGGGAAAATGAAGTAGAGTACTAATATTATTACCTTGCATGCTAGTGCATTATAAATATCTTCAAGGGGATGCTCAAATGCAGTTTTTGCATTAAAAATTGCTACCTTGTTTCTTTCAGAGTTATTGCTTGCTTACCTTCAACCTTTCTAACAAATGTGCAGACATTTCAGAGCAATAGCATACACAAGAATTGCTACTAGCACTCTTTAGAAAGGAGCACAACTTCTGTCATTCAGCCAGAAGGAATTCTGGCACCAGTAAAATCAAGTGTGAAAGTCCTACTGATTTCAAAGAGACAATTTTTCTTTGCGTTTATTTCATTGCATTAGAAGAGAAAATTGGAAAGACCATGGAAAAAGCTAATGCTCTTCATTAACAATAAATTCCGGGCTCTTATACAACACTCTTTCTCCATAGATCTCAAAGCACTTTGCAAAAATGACAACATCATTATCTTAACTTCTCAGGTGGTGAAAGTGAGGCACAAAGAAAGGAAACAACTGCACATAGATTGTCCAGCAGGACAGTGACAGACCCAGGAACAAAAGCAGATCTCCTCTGTCACAGTCCAGTGCTCACTCTGTGTTTTGTCCGACTGTCTCTTCACATTCTTAAATAGATCCTGAGACACATAAAGAAGCCTGGTTTGACTTTTACAGCCAAGTGCATCTTTCTTGACAGTCTGTCAATAGATCAAAAGGTATTTCCAGATCAGGGATGCAAAACACTTAAAAGCACTACATTTAGTAAGACTTTTATAAATGTTTATACATTTACTCTGTTTGTAAAAAATTTTGCTGATGATACTCTGCATCACAGCAATGGATTCCATTAATGAAGCTGGAAAATCAGCAATATCATCAACCTGAAGGCATAATGGGTCACATATAGGGGTCAAAAGCAGAGAGAGTGCCCTCAGTGCTAACACGCCGGTGCCAAAGGTCATCATGTGTGGCACATGCCTTAGCAGCCAGCATAGAATTACGACAGAATCTCAAAGAGAAAAAAAATAAGCTATATATAGAACCTTTTAACATTATTGCTTGAACTGGAGCAATTATTTACATAATAAAATATCTTGCAGAAGTACAATATAGGGGATCTGAATTACTTAAAATGTACTGACTGCAAAGATATTACAGGCTGAAATTTAGCCCTGGACTTTTATTTGAATGTGCCTAGCAAGAATAGAATAATTGTATAGCAAAGATGGACATAAAACAAGTAGCTGCCAATGTTAGGCTTGAGGACCACATTCCTTTAGTTCCCAGCTTACTCCTCACCTGCTACGTAATAAGCCATGAAGTATTTCATGGACTTGCATGTATCAAAGCAAGGCCAGAACAGAAGCAATATTACTCAAGGACCACAGACTCAAAAGAGAACATATTTTATACCCTTGCATTGCCATCCTAGTTTGTACTATTAGATTTTACATATCTTGCATACACGTGAGCTGGTTTAAAACGTTTGTTTTGCTATTACATATAGAATTATTTTTTAATATGGAAAAAAAAATAAGGTAGATAAAAAAAATATAAAGCTTTATTACATTTTGTGTTTTATTTGGGAATGTGGTATCATTATAATAACCTCTTTAAAATGTATATACAAAATATTTAAAACATGTAAGGTCTACAGTGAATTTTAGCACCCAGAAAACACAATTTAGCCAAAATGAATCTGTAAAATGCATGACTTTTATATGTAGATATGAAATATTAAGGTATGTTGCTGTCATGAAAATGTGTTGTTGTGATTTCTTTAGCAAATATTTTATTTTAAAACTGGATAGGAAGTCATTTGTGCCTACTAGTTTCCATATTTGTGGTGATGTTCTAAACATTCAAAATAAAGTTTTAAATCTCAACACAAGTTTGGAAGAAGCCTTGTTGGTGCCTGCATTTTGTTTGTTTCATATTACAATTTTTTTTAGATCGTAGGGGCAATTCTCTGAATCAAAACAGACTCTAACATGCTAGGCAGTGTCCCAAAGTCTTCAGCTATACAAATCAGCTCCAAAAGAATTGAAGCAGTACTACCTTACCTAATACTTACTCTTCTTCTATTATACTCTGGCAAACACACCTTTCAAAGAAATCTACCTTCATAAAAAAAACCAATCCAAACAAAACAAAACCGAAACAGCTTACCCATGGGTACTCCTTTAGGCCAACAAAAACCATAATAATTCTGAAAGCTAGTCTATTATTTTATTATCTGCTTCAAAATAATGGCAGATAGAACTCTGTGCTTGTGAAAAATTGATACTTAATGTATGGATCCTGCTATTCCTGCTAATTTCTAGAAAATTCCTGATGTTCTTGCAAAACTTCCTTCTATTGCATTCTATATTACCACCTGTTGCAAAAAAATGTCAAAAATAATACTTCAACACTTATTGCAATTCAGAAGAAGCAGTCACAGTTGTTCAGTAAAATAATTATTTCTGTATGAAAGCAATAATTCATATGTAACAGAAGAAGAGATCAACAAACAATATTAAGTATACAGGCACATTGACAAGCGTTTGAACCAGTGATGAAATATTGAGCATTTGAATGTAAATTTCATGTCACTGTGAAGTAATTTCATTTGTCAGTCCACAAAGCTTTTTATTTTTAGTAAAAGACACCCCGAAGCTCTTATTAATTCTTATTATTCTTTTTTATTTTTTTCTTTTAATAAGGTATCATTTACTGCTCTTGGTCATGTTTCTGACACCGTCTGTGGTAAAGGTGTGGATGTGCCAATTTAGTGTCCTAGGTTTTTAACAATACAGTCACTAATTACTTTATAGGTGTTTACTATATCATATTCCACAGAAACACCAGAATCATTACAAAATTCCCTTCCCTTTAATTTTTTTGTCATAGTTTACTATTCCTGCTTCCCAATGGAAAATATTTTCATTTTTAACTCATACCCTCATTCAAATTTGTGAATACCTGAGACACTTATTTCACTGGCATTTTAACTGACATGTTTCACCCACCTTTGAAGCACATTTTCTAATTAATCCATGAATTTATTTCATGTAGTCAAGTGTGTCTAAGGTTTAACTCCCCTAAAACTGCAAAGAGAGGGAGAGCAGAGCTTTGAAAATACACTAGTTGTTCCTTGTGAAGGATGCAGATTCTTCTGTAAATTAACCAGAGGTATGTGCAGTTTAAAGAAAGCATTAAAACTCTTTTGTTTCAGATAATTTATCTTGGCTGAGTACTCTATTTTATGAGTCATAGGGATCCTATTGAAATTATAATGAAACTGAAGCACGAAAGGGGAGTTGTTATTCAGTCTGATATATTTATTTCACACTCAGATGCCAAAAAGTGGCCCACAATGGATCTGACAAGAGCATCTCTATTTTCAGATTCTCAGATCGTAGTGCAGCTGGCAAGGGGAAGGGGTGGGACAGGGATGCAGCACCACAATCCACCCCAAAACTAAAATCAGCTTCTCAGCCTCCACACCTGGTGCTCTAAAAGCTGTGGATGACAGTGTCTGTCACATGGAAATTACCATTGTATTTGTATTCCTTTCAGTAGAGAAAGCAACAAATAAAGAAGCAAAATTGGTGTTCTTCCATAAGAGGTGTATGGCAAATATTTTTTTTAATACATAAGGGGAGAAAGGTTGTTCTACATTATCTTGCAAAGAGAGATGGGGTGACTGTTCAGGGGCCATTCACCCCAATGTATATCTGCTTTGCTGCAGCTTTTGTTCAGTGTTGTTGTAAAGATACTTTGCCTTTGGAATTTCCCTTCCTTCTTTACTGGTTTAGTTCTTACTGCTGGCTAATCTAAAAAATTATTCTTGGCCTATTTATTAATTCATGATTACAATACAATAATGCTGTATGCTTCGGCACATGAATTTAATTCCAGATTTTTCCTGTAGGCCAGATGTCCCCTGCGCAGTGGGATTATTGTAACGAAGTAAAAGGTGGGTGTATTATGATTTGGGAGGGGAAGTAAGCCCAAAATAATGGGAATGTCAGAAAATTTTACATTTTACAGAACTTACTATTTCTCAGAAAATTCTGAGATCAGAATGACTCCTAAAAGTATTTTCAAAAGAAAAGGAAATACTGAGTGGTCATGCTGAGTTGCACTAATGAACATGGCTCTTAGGAACATCACAACAGTAGGTTGCACAAGGAGAGCAATTGCTTCTCCCTCAGTGATCTCATCAAATCTCTAACTCCTTATAAAAGCACTTTACCCTGGATGGCTGACTTCTATGCCTATGTAGGAGAACACACTCTACAGTCACAGGGTTTTAGCTCTCTTTTTTTTCCTCTTGCAGTGATTTTGGATGAGGTAGAGTTAATTTTCTTCACAGTGGCTGGTATGGGTTTGTGTTTTGGATTTGTGCTGAACACAGGGTTGATAATACAGAGAAGCATTTGTTACTGCTGAGCAGGGCTTACACATGGCCAAGGCCTTTCCTGCTTCTCATCCTCCTGGTGAGGAGGATAGGGGTGCACAAGAAGCTGGGAGCAAACACACATGGAACAATTGATCCCAACAGACCCTGCCGGACCATATGCCAGCACGGTCAGTATATCAAGCTGGGTGATGAAGGAGGAAGAGGGGGACATTTGGAGTGATGACATTTGTCTTCCCAAGTCACTATTACGTGTGATGGGGCCCTGTTCTGGAGATGGCTGAACACCTGCCTGCCCATGGAAAGCACTGGATTAATTCCTTGTGTGGCTTTGCACACCTTTTGCTTTACCTACCAACCTATTAATGTCTATTGCATCCCACAATTTTTTCATTTGTAGTTTTACAATTTACAATTCTCTGTCTGATCCCACTGGTTGTAGGAGTGAGGAAGCAGCTGCTGTGGTGCTTATTTGCCTGCTGGAGGTAAGCCATAATACCTATTTAGTCCAAGCAGTCCTCTTTCCCAGTACATGGAGAGAGACACATTTTGGTCTCATTGTTGCGTGTGTTCTCCACAGTGAGAGGAGATGACCTTTACAGCCGTGGACTCCAGGTCCTTTTCTTCTACAAACCTCACACTGAATCAAGACTTGCCTTTTAAAATGAAATTAAAACCCAACTGGAACAAAAAAGTTTAATACAGCATTAAGGCAAAGCAAGATAGTTTTATAGAAACATATCTGTAAGTGTCCAAATAAGAGTATCTTTATATGTAGCTCTAGGAAGTGCATGTTCATGTACCAAGAAATGGTAAAAGATTGTGTTAGAAGAAAGAGGCAGAATTATGGACAGTGGCTCTTCTGGGGATGCTGAATGCAGAGAGAAGGTGAATGTGTTTAGTTTCAGTGGTAATATTTCAGAAGGATGAAAAAAAGGAGGAAAAAACCAGTAACATATCCTTGGAATTATCCTAATAATAAAATCCACTAGGTCACAGATGAAACACTCAGAGCAAGTAGCAGTCAATATGAACCTTAGAAAAAGTCTGGGGTAAAAGAAACAATCTTAAATTCTGTCCTTCCTTTTCACTGTCACATTTGTCTGCGGTTGCTCTCTTGCTTCTATTCAGACTCAAATATGAATCTAAGACTGCTTAATTCTGAAAGTGTGACGTAATTGTTTCATTATCTGTTGTTTGCCTAGTGAAAGAATCTGAATATCATTTTGCAAAAACACCAAGCTACCCCACTGTGGTAGAGAACAATTTTAATTTATTTATTACTTACCAGAAGAAAGTTCAAAATAACGTATTAATAAAGTAATCAGAGTGGTCAGTAGGCAGCCACTCTGTTAAATCCTTCGCATGAAAAAAAAATCCTATCAGTTATGTAACAGCACATAAAGTGTGCCCAGATTGTAGATCTGGAAAATACCAGGAAAGCCAGATGGATGCAAATTCAGAATTTTATTATGGTTGTATGGGGGGGCTGGCAGGCTGGAGGGAGGGTGGGGTTAGGGATGTGCATCTGTCTGTCTCTTTACCCTGCCTCTTCCTGCCCTGGGAAGAGCAGTCAGCCAGACTGCCTTTGCCACAGCCAAAGCACCCACTTTTCTGCTGGAAAAGATTTATAGAGCAGAGAGAAAAATCAAAAGAGCACAATTTGTGATACAAATAAGTGATGCCTGTATAATGTTGGCAAGCAGGGGATGTAAGGGGATTCAAAAATTTTGTGAGTCAAAAGTAGTAAACCTCAGCATTATGGTATGGCCTTCATTGGCTGTGTTCTAAGATACAGTTCTGCATCTCTCAGAAGTTACCATGTCTAAACACTATTGGGTCCATTAGGTTAAACAGCACCACTTTAAACTATTTATGGAAGCCAGATTATTTAATTTTAAAGAATAAGTTGCAGTCAAGAAAACATTATTCTGCACTACATAAATGTAGGAGATAATGTATTGCTAAATGCAAGCTAGTAGTTAAAATTGTATTCTATTTACTGTTGTGACTTTTTTAATGTGTCAGTTGATTTCCTCAGAAGCTTGAAATCAGTGCTCTTCTACTGGGTCCTAATATGAGTTAGGTTAGGAAAAAAACTTTCATATCAACATTGTTTTCAGTGAGAGATTTTTAAGGTACATTCAATGTCAATTAGAATTTGTAATTTAACAGAAAAATTAACAGTCATTTGTAGAGACGGTATTAGACATACTTTTCTCCCACAAATACATTTTATGGTTTGAAATGTCACTAAAAAGGTATTTTAGAGCACCATCCAGAAGTTTGACTAGGAACAGGTCTAGCTTGTATTTTAACTTTTAAATACATGGAAGTATGTGCAAGTTCAAATTTTTTAAATGTCAGGGACCAAACTTATTCTTGGTTTAGTTTCTAATAAATTTTTATTTAAGTTTTCCAGTTTGTTTTCAGTAACACTGTATTAGGAGGGGTCACAATGGACTTGGTACGGAAGCAAACAGCAGCTTTTTTGCACTCTATGGAGGTTCATTGTTGATTTTTTTTGTATGGGAAACTGCTAAACCAAGAGAACGATAAACCTGTAAGCTACAATAGGAGGCTCCTAAGAAATGCTTTTTTCTGTTTTCTGACTTGAACTTTGTTTGAACTATAGCAAAATGACTAATACCCATGTGTCCAAATTCCTTTTGTAGCCAATCGCAGCAACTTTTTTTTTGTTCTTGAAATTGCAAGAAATTTACAAAGCATATGAAGTGGGAATTGCATTTCTCTATGTCCTTTTAATATTGTTTTATAAAATACATGTCAATTTTTCAAAGCTTATAATCCCTTCTAAACTTGCAGTACAGGGTGAAAACCCTTTGGATACACCAGTACTGACTCCCATGGTTGTCAAGCTCAAGTTTTGTTTGGTTTCTAAAGTATGGCATTATTTAGGTATTCTTTGCAGAAGATTTCCTAAAAAAAAACCAAAGATGAAAGGCCATGTTAGATGAAAGCTTTCTTGAGCATTCATTCAAATACAGTTTTCCTGAGGAAAAAAAATTGAGTTCTCATCTCAGTCCCAGAAGGAACAACAACATAAAACTATTGACTTCTGCTTTCGTTGCCATGTTTGTCTTTGCATATGGGGAGAAAGAACAAAATGACAAAATGTCTTAATTGCATGATGATGTGAGAAAGGGAGGAAGCTACTGAATAGAAAAAATTCTCTGCAGGAGATGGTGGTATCTATTGATTTTGCTTTCAATTCATCATCTGTGTCAAAAGAGGCAATATTCCCATTAGAATCTTTGAATTGTAAAGAACAAATATTTAATATTTGAGAGTATTTAAGTGGAGAGAAGTTAAGCAGTCTTTGACTTAGATTTGCTCATTGACTGGACGTGGGCACTGACCGACCAGTAGGTCATTTGGTCTTTGATGAAGACTGCTTATTTAAAAAAAATCAATTAATAGGTGCCACTCCTCTTCCTATGACTTTGTCCAGGAATATAAATAGAAAGCCCCCAAATTAGTGGGAATAGGTCAGTTTCCTGATTTTTGAAACATCATATTTACAAATAGCAAAAGTGGAATTTCCTAGATCAACTGGGAAAGCTTTCAGTGGACTTTTTTGACACATCATCCAGAGAGTTTTCAAAGACAGACGAATGAATCTGAATGACTGTTCTTTCTGGGAATAACAGTGATCAATGGCCTTCAGTGAAAACTATATACCAAACTTCTTCCCTTTAGTTTTTCTTTTTGAATAATATGAATATCAGAACGTTGCTATAGTTGAATGAGATATGAACAGCATAATACTTTTATATGGCTTTTTACAAGAAAATTTGTACTATTTAGCTCAGAGGGAAAATACCACATAAAGACTTGGTCTTGGTTTACAAACCAGTGAATGGTCAGCTTTTCTGTCTCAGTGTAATACTTTCTCTGCAGTGCAAACAACAGCTGGAGTGTCGTGTCCAGTTCTGATCTCCAAAGTACCAGGGAGACATGGAGCTCCTGGAGTGGGTCCAGTGAGAAGCAAAAAAGATGATGAAGGGACTGGAGCATATATTGTATGAGGAAAGGCTGAGGCAGCTGGGTCTATTCAGTCCTGAGAAGAGAAAACTGAGGGGATTTCTTTTATTAATTCCAAAATTCTCAGCTGAAATGCCAGGGGCAATAGAGTTTAGACTTTGCAAAAAATAAAAACAGAGAAAGACAGAAAGGCATTTCTGAGACTGTATTTTATTGCTGTTTTTTCTTTTAAACTATGTTCATGTTGATTAGGTTTTTTCCCCTTTTGTTTCCCACTCAATTAAAGAGAAGATCCTGGAAAATCCTCATAACAGCTCATAATTATTTTCGATCTCTCTTCATCCACCTCTTCAGCTAAACATTCCGAGAAATAATACATACAAGGTTGCTTTCTTCAGGAATTACAGCTTCCATGTTACTGGACTTTTTCTGGCATTTGGACACATTATGATAAGGTAGAAAAATCCCCACCTGGCAGCAGAGGTTGCCAGGTTGGCAGCAGTGTGGTCAGGAAAATCCTGTTTCACTGCATTTTTTAATCTTTCAGTTCATCATTGCACAAAGAAGTGTATCTGCCAAAGGATTACTTTCTGGATTTTTTTGTTATCTTTTATATTTCCAGAGATGAGGAAAAATAGACTGGATTTAGTAATTTATGAATCTCAAATGTGTTTTCCAGCAGAAATGATGGTAGACTTATTTTATGAAAAATCTGAAGCATGGATGAATAAGAATCAGTACTCTACAAATTACTTTAATGCCATATGTACAATATGATCAGTATAGCAAGCAATCTCAAAGGGAGATTGATCATGAGAGATTAATTGAAAAAAAACCGCCAAAACTGTAAAAACAACAAAATAACCAATCTAGAAAGTTGAATATCTCTCAAAAGTGTTGATAATTGGGTGGCTTGCTTTTTTGTGAAACTATTCTTTTGCTTCTTGACATCTTCAAGTATTCTTGGAAGGGACATTATGCCTACATGGAAGATCCCAATGGAATTTGAGAATGATAATTTTTAATTTTTTAATTCTGCTTTTTTTCAGTGACTGAGAAAATAAAGGTTTTGATTTACTGGCTTGGTTCCAGTGGTTCTTTTTTCTCTCCTGTAAATAAAAATTCTTGGTGGACTTGAAAAGAGCAAGCCTTGGTTCAGCACTATATATGCCTTCCATATTTTAATGAACCTGCACATTCAAACACATAATGTGATACTTTGAGATGTACTCTACTCCACTTGAGACTATGCTAAACAATGTGGCTTACAAGATTGCCGATTAAAAACTGTCCATTTTATGAACAGATTTTTTTATTTTTTATAGAGAGCAATAAAAGCTAGAGTACATAAATTTGTTATTTGTTCCTATTAAAACTTGATATCTGCTAGCTATATTTAGTTATGGTGGCTATTAAATATAATTACCTAGCACTGTTGAAAGGTAGTTTGCTATGGAAAAGTCATGTAGCTATTAGAATGACAATGTTTTTAATGTACAGATTTAAATGCACTATCTAAAACTTTAGAAGAAAATAAGAGCTATATCATGGTTCCCTCAAAATACATGAAACACAGGGAAGCTTCTGTGTATATCACATAAGGTATTATTGATACCTAAAGAGGCAGAAAATTATTCATATCCAGGTTTTGTTTGATTTTTCTGTGCTTTGTTTTCAGAAGACTTATGGTTGTTTCCAACATTCATAGTGTTTTTCTGCCTATCTGAAGAATAGGTGATTAGGTAATTTTCTAAATTTGTATGTAACTACCAAACTGAGATTTACTGAACTCAGAATCAGGAAGATAAACATTCAAGACTTTCAGGCTCAAAGGTTCTTGCTTTCTTATTCACTGCTACTTGAGTGTCCGAGAGAAAGGCAATTGTTTTTTCCAAGTTTGGTAATATCAGACTTTGCTGAAATAACTACTGCTTGTAATGTCACCTTCAAGTAGAAATTGAACACATTATTTAACTCAGACTTCCTGGTCAATTATTCAGACTGCAAAAAACATCCAGATATAACTCTTCTAAAAGCACGACTTTTTGAGGGTTTAGGGTGAAAATACCTATAGACTATTCCAAAATTAACTGAGGAGTTTTATTACAAATATTTTTCAAAAGTCACTAACTGATAATCAAGAAATAAACTGATAATCCAGGTAGCACTATTTCATCTAGGTAAATATGGGCTTGCTGTTTTGGTTTGATGCCACACAGTATAATTATCAGAATTGTTCTCAAGATAAACCACAAAAAACTGCCCACAAAACAAAAAAACCCCACAAAACAAAACAACCTCCGCCTCCCAAAAAAAAACCCCAAAACCAAAACCTCCCCAAAACACCACACACAAAAAAACCCCAAACAAGAAATCAAAAATAAAACACCAAGAAGAAAATTCCTATCACAAAAGCAAAGGAAAAATAAAAAAGCCAAACACCATGACACTTTACAGAAAATTGAGACTTTTTCACTGATTAGTTAGGTACAAATTGTAGATGAGGTAATTGAATATGACTAGATAAATTGTCTTCATAAATTTAGATGTATGTTTCTGGACAGCATGACATGTAGTTGACACATCCCACCACACAGAGAAGGATATCACTTATACGTGGGGTGAACAAATCCAGTCAGCAATGTATTCTCCTGGGTTTATTGTCAGTGATGGAATATGCACTGCTAGCACCTGTCATGCTCTTGGAAGAATGCTATTTTGTAATCCTTAAAAATACTAGTTTTAAAGAAGACTCATAGACAGGCATTATTGATACCTAAGGAGGCATAAGATTATTCATATCCAGGTTTTGTTTGATTTTTCTGTGCTTTGTTTTCAGAAGACTTATGGTTGTTTTCTAACCTTCACAGTGCTCTTCTGCCTATCTAAAGGATAGATGGTCAGGTCGTTTTCTAAATTTGTATGTAACTACCGAGCTGAGAAGATTTACTGAATTCAGAATCAGGAAGATATACATCCAGGACCTTCAGGTTCAAAAGTTCTTGCTTTCTTATTCACTGCTACTTGAGTGTCTGAGGACAGAGAGAAATGGAGAGGGAGGGAGAGAAATGGAGAGGCACCTGCACCAGAAATGAAACTTAAGGTATTCACCAGATGTGAAAATTTTATAACTAATATGTTCTAAGAGCCCATTTACTGACAGATGAATAAATACAATTATAGAAAGTTTGGCTGAAAAATACTACCACTTGAAGTCATGTCCTATTCGATTACATGCCATCAAATCAAGTGGAGAGCTGACAATATCTGACATGTAGAGGTTGTGGCCAGCAAAACATAATGCTAAATGTCAGGAGAAAGATACAATAAATCTGAAATCTGTTGTATCACACAGAAAGGTACTATTAAAACTCAAGGACATTCAGTCATCTATTCCAAAATCTTTGGGAAATATACTGTATGAACATAACTATAATCACCCAACTAAGTATGTTTTTACAGATTTATTTTTACCCAACTATTTTTAGTCGGTTTAGGTGATGTGAGATAATACAATCATTGCTAATATCGAAACATAATAGTGGTGTCTGCTGCTCTTGAAAGGCAGCCTGGATGTACTCTGACGGGGGGAGTATCCACACAGAAGACACCTGCAACATCTGGAGACAACTGGTCCAGTTTGTCCAATATCCAGCAACATTTTACACCCTCTTGCAGGCTGATGTTTACCAATGTCAGTCTCAATCATCACAGCTCCCTTGCACCCTAGTAGAAGGTGTGTGTAGGGACATACACACAAACACCTCTCATTGTGGTCACCTATGTCCCAAAATGTCCCAAAGCACCCCAGCCTACACACCTTTAAAACACTTCTAGGGAAACTTCTTCCAATCCTGGACCACCATTGCAGAGAGGAATTTTTTCCTAATATCGAATCTAAACCTCTCCTGGTGCATCTTGAGGCCATTTCTTCTCATCCTGTCACTTACTGACAAGGAGAAGAGACTGACCACCACAATTCCACTCCTTTCAGGTGGTTGTAGAGAGCAATAAGATCCCTCCCCAGCTTTCTTTTCTCTGGGATAAACACCCTCAGCTCCTGCAGCTACTCTCTAGACTCTTAGTCAGCTTCCCTGCTCTTCAAATAACATGATTCTTTATACACAGTCAATGGACTTGCATGTTCAAATTGTTGGGAAGGTAAAATGTGATTATTTCAGAATAACTTTACTCTGGAAATTTTATGTAGAAATCTCAGCACTAATATTAAAATCAAATATTGAACACAAATATTGAAAGTACTTGTTGGTATGTACAAATTCTCTGATGAGAGGGAATCAGATTAGTACCTTTAGTTCTAACTGTGATTTGTTCTAGATTTTTATCACTTTATCAGAGCACTTAGAAAATGTCTGGCATAGAAAAATTCCATTTGTTTTCTTAAAATGTATCAAACTACTTGTTGCTTTTATGCTAAAATCTTCATGATGTTTTTCTTAACTGACAACTTTAAAATCAAAAGCATATTAACAAGGTCAAGGAATGCAAAGGAAACTATTCTTTTATATTGTACTTGCAAGTGTTCATTTTATAGTAAATAAATTATTATATGATTCAGATTATTAGAATTAATAAGGACATCATAGTGTTTAATTGAGGTAGGAAATTCAGACATATTTGTATATAAAATCTGAAAATGGCCATTCATTAGAAGTTCACTTAGGTGTACTGGATTTCTGTATGCTTAAAAGTTCAGACTAAACATTTTTAATCCTTAAACACGAACAATAGTTAAGTAAAATACAAGTTTAATTTCCATTTTCACCGTGATAGTAACTAATTCATGTGGTCTTCTTAATCATTTTAAATGAGACATTAGAATGTAATAGCAAAAATTAATTTCCATACCCAGAAAGCTTGTTGGATAATCCAACACAGATATAATCCCAGATTACTGATGATTACAGACTGCAGGATTTTAAGTAAAATGAAGAAAAACTGCATAACATTTTTAAAATTAATACTGCTATACAGTGTGCCCCAGTAAGTATGTTTAAAAGTTGCTATGACAAATAAATTTTAAAGCTTTTAATTTGACAATCTTTGCCTTCACCACTGCTTCAAGGCCAGAAAATAATTTTCCCTTACATTTGAAATGGGTGAAACTGCCTTACTTTACAGATTGCTTTTAAAAAAATAAAACTCACAGTGAAAAATCACACAATAATCAGCTTAGTTTAGTTTTTTTCCGTATTTCAGAATAATTTATTTCTATATGCTTACTACAGATTATAAGGTTTCATTTTTTTAAACGAAGCAAGCCAGCTACATCCTCAAGAAAAATCACTTCCTTTAATATTTTTCAGATTAATTTTTTCCTCTTAAGTCTTCGAGATTAAAATATGTTAGCATATGTGACAGAACATATTTTTTCATATTGTTGACTGTCCAGGGACAGCCATAAAACTACAGAAATGTAGATAAGGATTTTGACATAGAATCTGGAAGCATGTAATGAATATTGCCAGCTGACTCTTAGTGTTGAATCACCACAAGGCCATAAATTTTGTGCTAGAGGTATCAACTGAAAAAAATTCAGTCTAACAAGATCAAAAACCACCTTAGAGACATAGCACTTTTCAGATTAAAACTAAGGTTTTAGCATAGTGTGTGTGTGTGAAATTTTTTTCCCCACCTTTCTGTTTATTTTTCATGTTCCACATCATCTTATTATTTAGATGTCTAGAACATAAGTCAGAGAATTTAGCTGCAGGGAAAAAAACCAGGCTTTTTATTCAATTCAGAGGAAAGAAAATAAAATCTAAAATAGCACTTCACATACTCATAAAGACATAATTTATTAAGTATCTATTAGCAAAAATAGGAAGGGCATATGTACCAAAGATATATACCATGCCACTGGAGTATCTCTCTCATAGCACTTTCTGCTGAAGGTAATCAGAGTAGAGAAGCCTCATTACACTTCCTCGCAAACAGTTTTGAGGGGCAGAGGACCACCTGACACAAACAAACTGTAAAAAAGGGAGGACTTTTATTGACATGATGTAGCTAATGTGCTGGTGTTTTGCATGTTGTACTTGATTTCATCAGGGTAAAGAAAAAAATAAAAGAAAATTACAGCCATGCTCCAGGTCTGGGTGGACTATAGTACCATGAGCATTTTATCTCTCAGAAAAGATTCCCAGAGGTAGATGCTTTGGGCTGTGTTTCCGAGGTATATCTACAGATTTAATTAGCCTTCACCCTCAGAGCATGTTAATCCTGTGCAAGCTGCCTGGGTCATGTACAACCTGGTCTTCTGTAAGTGTTGACACTCAAGCAAAGGTAGAAGGTGAGAAAAAGTAGTCAAGGCTAAGAGAAAAGAGCAAATAATTGCAAATGGAATTCAAGGTACAATTTACAGGTAAATTAAGAATTCTATTTTCAGGACCTTTTGCCTTTAAGTCTGTAAGTTCTGTACAACATTGCTCAGAAATTAGTATCCCAAGTGGAAAGATTATATGCTGGGCAGGTAATGGCTTCATCTGTCTGTAGAGACAAAGGATGAAATTACATAATTTACAGTCCTGTCTGTTCGGGAAAACCAGATCTTGGCTGGTAGGAGCAGCTGGCTGCAGTTGCAATGCTGAAGGAGGTAGCAGCATTCAAGCAGTAGTAGTACATGAGCTATGAAAGACTGTGAGAAGGATATGGCAGACGAAGATGGGGGAAAGCTGATACTATCAAAATTTTGGTTCCTTGAGACAGCCACTGGCTGTAGCACCAGGAATGTGGTTTGAGGGTGCAGCAGTGCAGAAGCACAGAAAGCATCAGTTGGAAGGCACTTCTGGTGGTCATCCAGCCCCATCTCATGCTCAAAGCAAAAAAATCAATGGTGTATTATGTCAATCAAAACCTTTTTCAGTCAAATCTCCACATCTCTTAGGTTAGAAGTGCCACTGTGGAAATCTATTTTTTTTCCCTTGCTGTAACTGAAGCCTGCTACCTTTCATCCTGTTGCTGTGTACTTCTGCCTCCTGGCATGCCTGGCTCTCACCATCCGTGTTCCACAGACCCAGTCTCAATCTCTCCTACTAAATGTGCTACAGTTCCCCAGTTATGTTGGTAGGCATCTTAAAATTTGTCAATATCGTGTTTGAACTGGGAGACACGAAACTCAGAATAATAATCCAGCTGAGGGTTTATGAATACTGACTAGGGGCAAACAGCCACTTCCTTAAACCTCCTTCCTACACTTTGCCAGTGCAACCTAGTATGCAGTTGGCCTTAATTACTGCAAGGACAGACTGCTGACCCATCTTCAATTTGTTGTCCACTAGGACCCTCAAAATTTTTCTTTGAAGTCCCTTTCCAGCTGTCATCTGGGTGTACTGAATTTGTTCATCACATGGACATGATGCAAGTGTTGTTGAATTTTGTGATCCCTGTCTTCTCTTTTCTCCAGATAATAGTCTTGAGTTCTCTTTGACCTCAGTTTAAACAGCCCTGCTCTCTAGTTTATCAACTGCTCCAGACAGGTGAGTCTCATTTGCAAACTCACTGAGGAACTACACGCCATCATGTGAGTAGCTAAAGACATTAAACAAGGTTGGTTTCAGGATCAGCCCTGTCAAATGCCTGATAGCATCTGTAACCAAGCTCTCAGCTGCCAGCACTAGTCTTTGAGGATAATGATCCTGCCACTTTTTAACTCCCTGGTAGTCCATTCATCCAGTCTGTACCTCTCCCTGGTTATGAGGATGAGGGAGACCATTCTGAAAAGCTACAGAATGCTGCTCTCCACCTAGCAGCTAACACACCAAGAGACAGCAGTAAGGCTGGTCACACACATGATGCCCTTTATAAATCAAGACTGACTATTCTAGCCTTGTTATTTTTGAATACGTGTGCTTTATGGGTAGAGATTCTGTCATGCACTGGAGCATGCAATTAAAATCCAGGTACCCAGGTATTTTCTTCTAACACAGCAGCTAATCTGTGTGCTTTGAGTGTGCCCCAATAGCTTGGTGCCCCAAGGAGCAGGAAACTAAATTCCCTCAAACACATCTGAAGGCATTGTGGGTTCTCCCTCTGGGCCAAGTCAGACCACACTGGTTAACACATCACGCTATGTATGAGCAAGAAGTATTTCTTTTAGTTTAGGTGGAAAAAGTACTCTTCCAAGTTACTTGGCTTGGCTCATGAAAACTGGATTTAGGCCATAAATCATGGAAGTGCTTATTTGGGTTTTGGATTTAAAACCTCCCTTTTAAATGCTGCTGTCTCGCACTTCATTAAAATGTGTATATAGTTATTCTGATTCTCTATATCTTGCAACGTTCCAGTTGCCTCAAAGAGTGCATAATTTTTATACGACCATGTGGAGATTTCATAAGGAGAGTGATCTCACATTCTGTACACGCTGCATTTTTAACATCCTGACTGAGGGATGGTGTATTTTCAGCACAGAATTCGGAGCAAGACATACTATATAGATGAGAACAAAATTTCAAAAGCTTATAATAATTTTTTTACTTTCTTGAATTGCACTTGGAGCCCAATTACTTAAAAAAACAAGGAGTTAGAAAAAAATATCAATATTTGATTCCATGCAGTTTTTTTTCTTTCTTTTCAGATAATGCTGATGTTCCCTTACTTGCTCTGAAAGGGGTATCTTGTCCTAATATTCCATAATTTTAAACCTGTACTATCACTACCCTCAGTTACATTACAAAATTGTTTGCATGGGTTACTTTTGCACAATTAGTCTATGCTGCTGCCATATACATTTCACATTTTGTTAGAATCATTGGGTTAGAATGTTTTATAGAGTCAATATTAAACATTGTTTAAAAGAACATTATTTTTCCCTAACTGCAATTTGTAACAGCTCACAAGGAAAAAAGAAATTGAATTCCGTCTAGCAGTGAGATTATCCATCCATTAAAGAAGTCTTCCAAGGAAGACTTAGATGAAAAGTGGTGTTTCTAATTTCCAAGGGATTTATTTCAGTATTTTGCAATTTTGATCCAATTTGTCAGAAGATAGTCTTTGTGCATGTGTGTATGTGTGCGTGTGCATTTCACAGAATCCAGCACACAGATATGCCCTAGTAAAGATAAGGAATGTCTGTCCCAGGAACTTTAGGTCTTCTGGTTCATCAAGAAGTATCTACATCACTCAGGGCTTCCAGAGAGCCCAGTGTGGCTCCAGGAACCAAAATCCCAAAAGCCAAGAAGGAATTTGAGGGGACCAGGGATTCTTCAACTACTTTCTGGAAATGATAGTCATCGTAAAATCCTAACTCAAAAAGCCCGAACTAATAACAAAATAAAATATTATCTTCTATTAAACAGAGGAATCTAAATATTTACACTACATCTTAGGATCCCTATCAATAACCACAAAAATTATATATCAATGTTCACTTTAATACAGAGTTGTCTACGTTCACAAAAAAAAAAATTACTGGAGACATGACTCCAGAAAGGCAACACTGATTTTACTGGGGCAGCAAAGTTAGGGGGAACATAGCAACTCGAACAACATGGTGAGCTTTGACATATGCAGTGTGCATTCCACAAATGAGTTGTCCAAACCAGCTAACTCTAGAGCAGGAATGGGCTAAAGAAGAGAAATGTGTGTAGCCAATTACAATAATCAGAGATTTTTCTGCCAAATTACTATTGAAGTCTTCTGCCAAAAAGCAAAGGCACACTAATTTTAAACATTTAATTTTTTTAATGGAATTGTGTACTGAAATATAGAGAGACACTTTCATTCCATGTGGGAAGCAGTCAGCAAACCAAAACGTGAGAAAAGCATGTAAATCTCCATTTAAGTAAACCAAAGAAATAAAGAGATCAATACAAGGTTGCACTATATCAGAATTATATAGAATAATAAAGTTGTTTGAGTTAGGAGGGACCTTTAAAGGTCATCTAGTTT
This sequence comes from Drymodes brunneopygia, assembly GCA_013400955.1. Classification (NCBI taxonomy): domain Eukaryota; kingdom Metazoa; phylum Chordata; class Aves; order Passeriformes; family Petroicidae; genus Drymodes; species Drymodes brunneopygia. Next base: position 12,511 of record VZTZ01026020.1, on the reverse strand, counting down.
AAACCACTCTGCCAATAGATCAGGTGGCTCAAAGCCCCATTTGACCTGGCCTTGAATGCTTCCAGGGACTTCACTCCCTGACTTGCATGTAGATGCCCTTCAGGGACTGGAAGGTTGCTGTAAGGCCTTCCTGCACCCTTCTTTTCTCTGGCTGATACATCATATAATTTTTAAATAAAGCTCCCCTTATTATTTTTCTACTTTTTACATTTTTTTTGTTTTTATAGAAGCTAAAAGTTTTCAGAAGTGAGAAAAAAGAAAAATATATAAAAGAGCACAGTATCAATTCCACTGGATTTTGACCTGCCTTTTTTACAATTAACAGCCTTTCTAGAAAAAACAGAAGATTGTAAATTTATAATTCATCTTATCCAGAGTGGGGGTAAATCAGAAAAGCTTATGGTCATGCCAACCAAAAGACCTGCTTTCAGGTCTGACTTCAAACTGCAGAAACAATTTTTATGCACAAAATCTTTTAAGTTTTAAAATAATTCTGTCATTCCCAAGCAAATTGAAGGGATAACATCTTAGGAAATCTTTCATTATCTTTAAGCATGCCTATCTGTAGAACGGTATTTTGTTATTAAATGTCCTAATTTAAGATTGTAATGTGAACATCAAGTTGTGGCTGAAGTGAACCCTGTTCCTCAACAGAACATTCATGCAATATATGAGACAAGAAAGATTTTTCTGAATCTACTGCGGAAGTTATCCACGTGTTCTTATGCAGGAATACTTAATGAACTCAAGTCACCTTAAGGCTTATGAGCTCCAAGCTTGTGGTAGCAGAAATAGGCAGGACACTTTGACACGTAATGTCATTACATTTTGCCTCTGTAGCATGGCCTCAGCTCTTGAACATTTCCTTCTTTTAATGTGACTGAGAACCTGCCCTGTTCTTTTCTGTCCATTGTTGCTCATTCTGCCGTACACTTCTGAAATGCCATGGAGATATTCCTCCTGAGGCAGGGAGCATAAAAGCTCTAATTTTGACAACAATGTGATGTAACCTGACAATGCATCATTAAATGTCATCCATTGTAAACCTGAAAAAAGGCAAATAGTTCTACCTAAGATTGTGTAGCAGCACAACACAGCCCTACTTCACTATCTAGAGAAAACATCACTATCCTGACCTACAACTAAATGTCACTTTTTCCCTTGCTATGCTTACTCAGTTAGAAGCACTGAATGTCTTGCTGCCATAAAAAAAAAAAGTGCTTAAAGTGATAAAGAATGAATAAATTACTGGTGGAAAAATAAGCACATTCTATTAACAAAATACTTCAGCTATAATTAAAACTAGCAGAAACAAATACTCAACATTAATTTATCCCATATGATATGCTTTACTTTCATGTTAGAATTTTTTTGTTGTTGATTTTACATCCTTTTCCAAGCTAAATGTAACCTTCATGCTTGATAAGAATGAGAGCACTATTTTTTTATTTTTTTTCTGCATACATTAGAAATCTGTCAGAGGGCTTCATATCAGATGGAATGAATAACATCCTGTTCTTATGCACTAGGCTACATTTCTCATCAAAACCCCTTCACTACATTGTGGAAGGAGGAAAATGGTTGCTGAAACAGAATACAATTTCCATTTTTTTTTTTAGTAACTGCTGCTTTATTCTTTGCTTTTATCTGGTATTAAGGTTGTGAAATAATTTTTTATGTAGTAGTTACTCTGATGCACTTTCAGAAGCACAAGTGGAGACTGTGTGAGAAATATCTCCATATAAACAGTTTCTCCTTCTATAAAAGGAAAATGAACTTTTTTACTAATCCTTAGCCAGACTAAATAATTGCCTGAAACAGGATTTTTTCCTTAATATTCTGGATTTCTACCAAAACTGGTGCTAACTTCAGGAGATCATTTCCATTTTTATGATTTCATTTTATTATTAGGTCAGAATTAGGTTGCTGCGTCCATTTGCTAAAAGAGTAATTTAGATTGAGTTTCATAAAGATACATGTTATAAAATGGGAACATAAGGCTAAATGTTTTGGCATGATTTTCATTTGCAAAATGCATTTTTTCTGATCTCCTCAGTTACATCAGGTAACTGAAGGGTTTTGAAGTTTGGCTTCTACCTAATGAACTTTTACAAAGAAGCAAGGACAGCTGCACAACTCTGAAATGAATGCATACCACTGAAATTAAAGTTTGTACAAGGTGCATTCTCCTCAGGATGGGGAGAGCACAATGTCTTTTCCCAAGGAGACACCAACTCTCATTGTAAGACTCTCTCAGATCTCGGGGTGATGACCTGGCTGGTACTACCCGAGCTTCCCCCTATACTGGAAGGGAAATTGCTGGGTGGCTCTGCTACAAGACCTCCTCCTAAACCCAGCTACTGACACGTCTCTTCTTTTTTCTTCCCACTCCTTCCCAAATATTTCCCTTCCTCTTTTGTAGAGCAGGCATGACCCCATGGACCCTAAGTTTCAAAAAAGTCCCTGTGGTTCCTTGCAATACTTAAGGCCATGGTGCTCAGTATTTCACAAAATAAAAAAGAGATAACTGTCTTTCTTGATTGCTATTTAATAATTAAATTGGAAAGTAGTGTTCATCTTCTTCCTTGGCTGCAAGAAAAAACTAAAAAATATAGAGGCAAAATGTGAAAAAAAAAACAAAGTTGAAGAGGTAAACTAAAAATATCAATAAATAGGAATAAATTATTATATAATTTTGGATGTAAATTTAAAAAAATATAATTTATAGAACCTATGAAAATNATTAAATATTGTATGTTAGGAGAAAAATGCCTAAGAAAAATAATTAAAAATTAATAAAATGTTTGCTGGTGAGTTGATTCAAATCTTTCATAGCAAAATTATAAAAAATAATCACCTAGCATAATTTATTTTCCTCTTTTGTTCTTAAGACGTTTCACAAATGAACGGACTATTCTAGCTGAAACTTCTAAATATTTTCCTTCCCTGCATTTTAAGAGTAAAAGACTTAAATCTTAATGGTTAGTGGTTTGCTCTAGAAAGAACAGAGAGTGTAAGCATAAGGCATCCTCACAGAACTGCTAACTTTGAGGTACAGGATTTGAGGTTCTTTCATGCATTCTTTCATTAGTTTCAATTTGAGCAGCACTGATGCTTCATGGCTCTAAGAAATGTACCATAAGCTTCATAGTTATAACAAGAGTCAATATATATCATTGACAACTTCTTCTAAATTAGAGTTAATGAGGACAACTATAATTTTCCTAAAAACTGGAATTTCTTGTTTAATTACGAGATAGACATATTCACCAGCTGTTAGCAGCAATATATATTGGTATAAAACTTCCTCATGAAAGTAATGAAATACTATGATTAAAGTAGTATTTGCTTATGAGGTACTAGACACAGTTGATTTAGAGCTGAATGGATTTTAATTATATCATATAGCAATTTAACATTGTAGTATTGAAATTTACATTTTATTTCAATTTCTTTATGACTCTAAGAAAATTAAGACTATTACATCTCTTCCTGGAACAGCTATTTTATTTACATTTGGAATAGGGCTAAGCTGTGACTGTTTTGCATCAACAAGGAAAAAGAAATAGAAAAGAAATATTCGCTTGTAACCTATTTTCATTTCAAGAGTGAATAACTTGATAACAAATAACTCTGAGACAATTAGTTATGAATCACCACCCCCTAGTACAATTCAATATATTCTCTTCAACTCTATGTCTTTTTGTCATTGTAGAGGAAGCCTAGAAATGACCTCTGTATGTATCAGAAAAATTTTATTTGTGGATTTTAAGTTATATTTCTTAACTACAGTTCCTCAGTTAATTACTGTTCCTCAAGCATTTATATTTAGTGACAATGTGGACACCCTTATCACCTAACCCATCTAACAAGTCACAACTGATGTATTTGAGCTGACTCAGTTACGTAGACTCTCTGAGTTAAACAAGGACAGTCTGACCCCCTGAACAGTTAAGTTCCAAAAACATGATGAGATAAACCAAAACATAAAATCTGAGAAGGCCATGTCAGAAAATTTAAAGTCATATAAAATCACATCTCAGCTACCAATTCAATCAGGACTAATTAATTGAAATCATGGCAGCAGTATCATACAGCAAAGTCATTATTGAAAGACTAATTCAGTTCTACTTAATTCTGTTTTCTGTACAGATTGAATTCATTATTTTTTTTCCCCCTGAATGAAACACAGCTGCGGCTAAGAAAATATCTTATAGAAGACTGATTATGGAAAGGGCTTTGGGAATAATAAAAAGATATTGCATGAACTTTTTGCTGTGTAAAACGAAGTGAAGATTTCTCTTTAGCACACAAAAAAAGATCTGACTGTTCTTCCTCACGCAAGTTTTAAATTGAAATGATGTCACTGAAGTCAGCTAGAGTCACATCTATATAGCAATAATTTTTACAGTCAAGTGAAAACTCAGAGCTTGGTTTTTACAGTACATAAAAAGAGATCTGCAGATGATGAGATAGTATTCTATAAGAGAATGAGAGAAAGAAAGGCAAAGTAGAGAAGAGAAATATTAAAAGATTATTGCACTGTTACAAGGTATAGCTCTAAGAATCTTGGTTTATGTATAACGATAGGTAGTCTTGAGAGTATCTCTATCACTCTGATTCAAAATTGATCATATCTAAGATCTGAAAAAGTGAGATTAACTTTTATTTCCTATTCATTTTTATTTTTTTCACATTCCCAATTCCAGAATTTAGCCAGATCCAATAGGCAAATGCCAGAGTATCTCAATAGACTCTTCTCTAAACATCACCACAATAAATAACTAGACAGAAAACAATCCAATAAACACCAATTAAAATGCTCAACAAAAACCCAGTTAAAATGCCTTTGCTTTTGTTTTAGATGATAGCCAGCTTTTACAGATCTGTGTACCTTAGCTGAATCTGTGAGCTCTTGAGATGTGCCCTATCTCAGCTCTGAGAGCTGCTGCTTTATAATCAACTTAGGTAAAAGTCAGCACAAACATTGTTGCTGTGGTAAATCAAAACATGGAGGGTCCTGAGGCCTNAGCCTACTGGCAGGGCCCGCTCAGAGCCCTCCAGAGAGCTTCACCCTCGACAGGGTCGAGGCACTCTCGGATCACGCCAGCCCAAGGTTGCCCAAATCAGGCTAGCGGATCAAAACATCTTTGGTTCCTCCTTTGGAACTCAAGCCTGAGATAATCTATACAGCTTCTGACCAAAACTGATTGTAAAGTAATGACTGAAACTTCTTTTCCGTCCATTGTTTGAAACAGATCACATCAGTGCTTTCAAGGACCTTGGGGTATCTTGTTGGAAAGTAACAAAATCACAGCAAGATAGAGGCTCTGCAAGACAATCTGTATTTCAATAAAAGCACACAGACAACTCAAATTCTAGCTGCCTGGATGTCTCTTACAAGATGGTGATTTGACAGATTTAGTCAGTGGTGTAAGATTTTGGCATATCTTGAAAATACAACCAGCAGCAGCTTGAACATGGCTTATGTTCAGTCAGTGTAAATCTTTCCAAAGTCAGTGAACCTAGATCTGGTCCCATTGCAGAGAGCAGACCCACCGTACTCGTTAGCTTGTGGCATTAGTATCTGCTAACACAAATTAATTGCATGCAAAACTAATGCTAAGCCAGCATGCTTCTGATGCACAAAAACTCTGAAAATGGAGACTTGACAAATATTAAATTCTACTACACATTAACATGAGAGGAAAAAAGAAAGCTTTGCCAAATGCCATAAAACATCAGTGTCAATAAAGTTTTTTAAGCCTCTCTGAAAGAGAGAAAGTGGAGTAAGAATTTTGTTCTTCCTATAATGAATTATGATACCATTATCTTTTCACTGAAGACGAATGAGTAAACGAAGTTCAGTTTACAGTTATACTCATTTATGTATAGTCCTTTATGTGTACTAGTATTTTCCCTAATACTCACAAAATGTTTAAAAAACCCAATAATTTCTTCCAAGTATGTCTATTTTATCAATAAACAGTGTTTTTAATGCCAGCAACAGTGTTGCTAAATTATCATAAATTAGACTTAATTGATAAGATTGTACCACTATCCTACTGTATCATTCGTATGTTGTGCTGCTCTAACTTATTGTTGAGCACATTTTGTACGTGTGCTGGGTCT
>VZTZ01026018.1:0-51260 GCA_013400955.1 Drymodes brunneopygia | reverse complement strand
GCTCCAGCAGGGACGAGCTTTAACGCCCACACTCCTGCCAATCCGTCATTTCTCTTCTTAGCTTTCGTTCAAGTTGCCGTTACATTCTTCGCTGGTCTCATAGTTGGAGCTGCAGTTGTAGGTGAGCGTCTGGCACGGGCTGAGCACTGCTTGAATTCACTTGTGGTTTTGCTGAGGGGGAAGGGGCAGCACTGGCCGCTGCCTGCAATTCTGCCTGCCCCCGCTGCTGCAGCCCTGCCCCTGTTCCTCTCCTCCCACCCATGGGGTGGCCCCGTCCCTGCACCCCCAGCCCGAGCTCCCTGCTCTGGTCCCTGGCTGCTTTTGTGGAGGGCGGTTGTGGTGCTGGTGTCAGGGGGAGATGTGGGTCACGGAGAGCTCCCTAACGCTGCTCTGTCCTCCCTGCAGCAGCAGCAAAAAATCAGATTGTGACGTCAACGAATGTCGAGGCACCAAATTCAACGCTGGTGAGTGAGGAGGGCAGGGGAGTTGGGCTGTAGTGGGAGGGAGCAGGGGGCTGTACCCTGGGCTTGTTATGGAGCTGAATCAGCCCTTTAACTCTTCAATGGTCTGAATGTCCCCAAACTGTGGGAAGGGGATGAATCACCATTGTAGTGGGAAGGGTCAGGACCTGCTGGGGTAGGGGTCAAGGCTTAGGGCATCAGGGTCCATTCGGGCAGGTGTCTGCTCTGTGGCAAGAACAACACCTGCATCCACTGACAGCACTGGTCAGAGACAGAATGGGAGATCAGAAAGGGGTTGGGTGTGCTCAGGGGGCAGAGATCACTGCAGGCCAACTGCCTCATAAAGACTGAGCATTCCCTTGCTGGGCACACATTGCTGGCTGTCCCTGCCTCGTGCTTGTTCCTCAGCAGGCAGCCTCAATGCTCCTGGGACGTCTCACTCTTTTCTTTATAGCGAGAAAAGCAGAAAACTGATTATGCCCTGCAAGCAGCATCCGATGCTGTGTTGTCCAAGAAAACTCCCGGTGACCACTGCCAGTGAACAGAAGCAGATTTCCTTCCTCGCAAGCACTGAATTTGTGTCTTTTCAAGAATGAGCTGAAATGCCGTCTTGAAGGTTCTCGGATCTTTTGAAAGTATTTATAATCACTTAGGGATTGTGCCCGGTTAAATACAAATGTGAACTGCATTATTGGTGTGTGTGTGGTGGTTCTTGGTGTGCGTCGTGGCTCAGGTGCCTGCCCAGCAGGCGGGGATTTGCCGAGCTGCAGGAAGGGATTGCAGCAGGCAGTGTTTGCAGCCTTGCTCCCTCTGGCCCTGCACAGCCAGGGGCTGCCTCCCACTGAAGCCTGGCAGTGCTGGCAGTCCCTGGCAGCCCGGCAGTGCCACAGCAAATCCTCACGGCAGCATGGCACTGCACTGCAGGGCCGGCACAGCCCCAGGCCTTCAGTGGCTGCATCTCTGCAGCCTCTGGCCTCAGGACACACACTCGTTTTGATCTGGGGTGGGACAGGGGTGCTGGTCCAGCCAGACACGCTCTTCCCCACCACTGCTGCTGTGCTGGGGACTTGTCTCGTGACCTGGGAGCCGTGTCTGGGATCCTCAGGGCAAGATCACTGGAGATCAGCCATGTGGGAACACCTGGGGTGCTGGCAGAGCATCCTGGGGAGACCTTGGCTTGCACCACAAGCTCTGGGGGCTTTTGAGACCTCCTTTTTGGCTGGGGGCTTTTTGACTGGGGCGATTTTTGTGCTTTTGCTTTTGGTGTTTCGTGACTCTCAGGCTTTTTGAACTTAGGGGCCTGTGAGTCTTGTGGTTTTGCTTTTTCTCCAGCCTGCCGAGCTTCTGTACTCCTTTACCCTGGCCCTAGCCTGCTTTTTGTCCTTTTTGCCCTGGCTCCAATCTCCCTCCTGGCTCTTCTGCCCTCGCTGCCTCTTGCTCGCCCTCGTGTCTGTCCTGCCTCCCTGTGTCCCTGACCCTGCAGCTTCATCCCTGTGTTTGTGCCTGAGCCACCCGCGTCCAGCGGCGTCCACCTCCGATCCAGCCCGCGCCGCTGCTGCGATCCCCGCCCCGGCCCTGTCCAGGCTCGCACAGCCCCTGCCCGAGCCCCCGCTCTCTCCCCGCCTGTCCGGCCGCCCGTGGCCGCGGGAGCCGAGCCCAGGCGGGCGGCGAGCACAGCCCCGTGTGAGGGCATGGACGGCCCTCCCCGACCGGCTGGTGGCAACTCCCGATTTTGCCTTTGTCTCCCCCACCCCCTCTCTTTTTCTCCTTGTCCATTTTCGTTCCTCTTTCTCTGTCTTTTCTAGCCCTCTTCAGTCTCTTTAGTAGGGTAACTTTTTTCGTTTGTTTGTTTTCTTCCTTATTAATAAATGATTTTCAGATCCACTGTTGATCAGGTTGAATTAATTTCATTCCATGCCAAGTACACTTAAAATAATTCCTTGCAGTTCCAAACAACGGAGCGTGACAGGATCCTTTGAGGGACAACTGCAGGGTCCGACACCCTGGGGGTGGGGGAGCCCCAACCCCGATCCAACAGAGATAGCAACAGCAAGAGTTGATGAGAATGAAATAGAAACTCACCAATCAAGGAATTTCTCGTAAATTACCTGTGCTGGCACTCCCTGTTGGGATATTTCCTGCAGCACTTTGACCCTCAGAGCACAGTGGAGGCAGGACAGGTTGGTGGTGTGGGGTGCTGCATTCCTTTGGGGGGTGTTTGGGGTCAGGAGCCTTCCTTTGGAGGGAGGGAGACAGTAACAGGTGCTGTTGACCTTGCTGCACTGGTGTAGAGAGAGAGAGAAGGTAGAATTGAGCTACAGGCTGGTGGGATGCACTTGAAGAACACCATGGCAGCACAGGGAAGCACATGGCAGCACAGAGAATGTTATCTCTGCCTGACCTTGGGAAGGAATGTCACGTGGTAGATGCTCTATGGACATGGGCCTGCTGGAACCTACCAGACCCCTGAACTGCACATGGTCACCCCATAAAAGATATTAAAAGAGTGTGTTGCTGATGTGGCAATGTCTGATAGGCCACTTGGTGAAAAACACCCTTTAAGGAGATAGCAGGCCTTCAAGAAGGGTATAAAAACAGCTCTGTTCTCTCAATAAACGGCCCTGAGCCCCTAAACACCGGTGGAACAGCCAGGTAGCTCTGGGCCAGGCAAGAGCCTGGGTGGAGGCTGAGGGGGTCTCTGTTCTTATGGGGTGGCTGGGGTCTACTGGGAGGGAGGGCTGTGGCTGGGCACGACCATGCAGGGCAGCAAAGCTCCATGGGTCCCACCTCCCACCCAGGGAAAAATGTCTTGTTCTTGCTTCCCAAAGGACCGGGATTAGAGCCCACCTAGAAAATCATGGGTAAGTTGGGTGGTTTGTGTCGTGTGGGGCAGGGGCCCAGCACTGTGACAGATCGGGGCGGGGGGCATGGGGACCCTGGGGTTCATCCCTTCTCCCCTCTCCTCCTGGCCAGGAGGGCAGCAGGGCTGGTCCTGTTCCCAAACAACTGCAGGGCTGAAGGAGGGTGGGGCTGGGAGAGCCACTGCTGCCACCGGGCCCCTGCCCTGCCCAGCACAGGGCGCTGGGCTCCAGCCTGGAGGATTTTTAGTGCCCAGACTCCTGCCAATCTGCCATTTTCCTTCTCAGATTGTAAACAGTTTGGCGTTGTATTCACCACTGGATTTGTCGTTGGAGCTACACTCATGGGTGAGTTTGGCATGGGATGAGAAGAGTTTGGGTTCACTTGTGGTGCTGCTGAGAGGGAAGGGGCAGCACTGGCCGCTGCCTGCAATTCTGCCTGCCCCCGCTGCTGCAGCCCTGCCCCTACTCCTCTCCTGCCGTCCATGGGGTGTCCCCGTCCCTGCACCCCCAGCCCGAGCTCCCTGCTCTGGTCCCTGGCTGCTTTTGTGGAGGGCGGTTGTGGTGCTGGTGTCAGGGGGAGATGTGGGTCACAGAGAGCACCCTAACACTGCTCTGTCCTCCCTGCAGTATTGGCCATTGGTGCCCCAGTGACCTTCTCTGCAGCTGCAGTTACCAAGACTGAGGCTGTTGCTGTCAACGTCACAGTCGGTGAGTGGGGAGGGCAGGGGAGTTGGGCTGTGCTGGGAGGGAACACCAGGCTGTACCCTGGGCTTGCTCTAAAGCCTAACCAGTTCCTTAACTCCTCACTGGTCTGAACGTCCCCAGACTCTGGGAAAGGGATCAATCCCAATGTGGTGGGAAGACCCAGGAACTGCTGGGGTAGGGGTGAAGGCTGAGAGCATCAGGGTCCATTCAGGCAGGTGTGTGCTCTGTGGCAAGAACTCATTTGACCACTGGCAGCACTGGCCAGAGACAGAAAGGGAGAGCAGAAAGGGGTTGGGTGTTCTCAGGGAGCAAAGTTCACTGCAGGCCAACTCCCTGGCACAGTCCCTGGAGATCCTTGCCTCTCCCTGCCTAGGAGAAGTTGTTGGTTATCCCTGCCTTGTGCTTGTCCCTCAGCAGGCAGCCTCAATGCTCCTGGGACATCACTCTTTTGTCTTTGCAGGGGAAAAGAAAAGTTCTGACCGCCCTGCGAGTAGCAACTGATACCCTGCTGGCTGCAGAACCATCTTCTGGTGGTCAATGTCTCTCTTTCTCCTCCCCACTCCTTTTCCATTTCCCTTTTTCCTTCTCTGTCTTTTCTAGCCCTCCTTAGGATGGCAACTTCTTATTCTTGTTTACACCCTAATAAAGATTTTTAAGATACACTGTTGTCTCAGTTGACTTAATTTTCTTCCAGACCATCTATTTTTAGAAGAATTCCTCACAGTTCCCCACAGTGGAATGCGACAGGCTCCTTGCAGGAACAGCCCCAGGGTTCGTCACCCTGGGGTTGGGGGAGCCCCCAGCCCCGCTCCAGCAGAGACAGCAACAGCAAGAGTTAAGGAGGATGAAAGCGGAACTCAGTGATTGAGCAATTGGTCACCAATTACCTGTCCTGACGCTCCCTGTTGAGAACTTTCCTGCAGTATTTTGACCCTCAGAGCACAGTAGAGACAGGACAGGTTGGTGACCTGGGGTGTAGCATTCCCGTGGGGGGTGTTTGGGGTCAGCACCCTTTCTCTGAGGGAGGGACAAGAACGGGGGCCGGGCAGGAGCCTGGGCAGGGGATGAGGGATCTCTGCTTTTGTGGGGGACCGGGACCTCCAGGGTGGGAGGGGCGTGGCTGTGCACGATCGCGCAGGACACCAAAGCCCTGCCAGCCCCACCCAGTGTACACGGAAAAAAGTTTTATTCTCGTCTCCCGAAGGGTCGGGCTGAAAAAGACCCAGTGCCGGTCTCGCTTCCGGCCAGCCGACCATGGGTAAGTTGGATGGCTCGTGGGGAGGGGGGCACGGGCTCTGCAGTGGGACGGGGTGAAGGGTACAGTGACCCTGGGGTTTGTCCCTTTTCCCCTCTCGTCCCGGGCATCTGCAGGGCTGAAGGAGGGTGGGGCTGCGAGAGCCGCTGCTGCCACCGTGTCCCTGCCCTGCCCGGCACAGGGCGCTGAGCTCCAGCAGGGACGAGCTTTAATTCCCCACTCCTGCCCTTCTGTCATTTCCCTTCTTAGTTTTGATTCAAGGTGCCGTTGTATTCCTCACTGGAATCATCATCGGAGGAGCAATTGTAGGTGAGCGTCTGTCACGGGCTGAGCACTGCTTGAATTCACTTGCGGTGCTGCTGAGAGGGAAGGGGCAGCACTGGCCGCTGCCTGCAATTCTGCCTGTCCCCGCTGCTGCAGCCCTGCCCCTGTTCCTCTCCTGCCGCCCATGGGGTGTCCCCGTCCCTGCACCCCCAGCCCGAGCTCCCTGCTCTGGTCCCTGGCTGCTTCTGTAGAGGGTGGTTGTGGTGCTGGTGTCAGGGGGAGATGTGGGTCACAGAGAGCACCCTAACGCTGCTCTGTCCTCCCTGCAGCAGTGGTAAATAGAATGGGGATGTCCATCGGTGTGAAGAAGGGTCCCAATTGGTCTTTTGAGTTCCTTCTCACAGTTGGTGAGTGAGGAGGGCAGGGGTGCTGGGCTGTGCTGGGAGGGAACAGGGGGCTGTACCCTGGGCTTGCTCTGAAGTCGATTCAGCCCTTTAACTCTTCAGTGGTCTGAATGTCCCCAAACTATGGGAAAGAGATCAACCCCAATGTGGTGGGAAGAGTCAGGACCCTCTGGGGTAGGTGTCAAGGCTTCGGGCATCAGGGTCCATGCAGGCAGGCATCTGCTCTGTGGCAAGAACAACACCTGTATCCACTGGCAGTGCAGGCCAGAGATAGAAAGGAAGATCAGAAAGGGGTTGGGTGTTCTCAGGGAGCAGAGCTCACTGCAGGCCAACTCCCTGGCACAGCCTGGGAGTCCCTTGCTGTTGCCTGTCCCTACCTTGTGCTCATCCCTCAGCAGGCAGCCTCAGTGCTCCTGGGACGTCACACCCCTTTCTTTATAGGGGGAAAAGAAATTATCTTCTTTGGAAGCTGCAGTCAATGCCATGCTGGCCGTTCTAGGAACTCCTGATGACCACAGCCAGTGAACACAGGCAGATTTCCTTCCTTCCAAGCAGCTGGATTCATGCATTCCCACTGCAGGGACTGGAAAGCTCCCTCAGACCTGCACCTGCCCCTTTAAAAGATTTGGGTTGGTTTAGGCAATAAATCATTTTGGAGAATAAAGAACCATGCTGGCCTCTGTGTGTGTGGTGGTTCTTGGTGTGCGTCGTGGCTCAGGTGCCTGCCCAGCAGGCGGGGATTTGCCGAGCTGCAGGAAGGGATTGCAGCAGGCAGTGTTTGCAGCCTTGCTCCCTCTGGCCCTGCACAGCCAGGGGCTGCCTCCCACTGAAGCCTGGCAGTGCTGGCAGTCCCTGGCAGCCCGGCAGTGCCACAGCAAATCCTCACGGCAGCATGGCACTGCACTGCAGGGCCGGCACAGCCCCAGGCCTTCAGTGGCTGCAGCTCTGCAGCCTCTGGCCTCAGGACTCCCGGCCGGCCGACCATGGGTGAGTTGGGTGGCTCGGGGGGAGGGGGACACGGGCTCTGATGTGGGACAGCGCCGGGGGACACGGTGACCCTGGGGTTTGTCCGTTCTCCCCTCTCCTCCCAGGCATCTGCAGGGCTGAAGGAGGGTGAGACTGCGAGAGCCGCTGCTGCCACCGGGCCCCTGCCCTGCCCAGCACAGGGCACTGAGCTCCAGCAGGGAAGAACTTTAGCGCCCACACTTCTGCCCTTCTCTCATTTTCCTTCTTAGTCTTTGTTTTAGCTGTCATTGCATTCCTCCTTGGAATCATCATTGGAGCTGCACATATAGGTGAGTTTGGCATGGGCTGAGCAGTGGTTGGATTCACTTGCAGTGCTCCTGAGAGGGAAGGGGCAGCACTGGCCGCTGCCTGCAATTCTGCCTGCCCTCGCTGCTGCAGCCCTGCCCCTGTTCCTCTCCTGCCGCCCATGGGGTGTCCCCGTCCCTGCACCCCCAGCCCGAGCTCCCTGCTCTGGTCCCTGGCTGCTTTTGTGGAGGGCGGTTGTGGTGCTGGTGTCAGGGGGAGATGTGGGTCACAGAGAGCACCCTAACGCTGCTCTGTCCTCTCTGCAACAGCAAATGATCAGATCTTGTTCTTCTCTCAGAATTTCAAATATTTTGGATTCAGTTTCAGAATCGGTGAGTGGGGAGGGCAGGGGAGCTGGGCTGTGCTGGGAGGGAACAGGGGGCTGTACCCTGGGCTTCCTGTAGAACCAAATCAGCCCTTGAACCCCTCACTGGTCTAAATCTCCCCAAAATCTGACAGATGGAGCAATCCCCAATGTGATGGGAAGAGTCAGGACCCTCTGGGGTAGGACTCAAGGCTGAGAGCATCAGGGTCATGCGGGCAGGTGTCTGCTCTGTGGCAAGAACTCCTGTGTCCACAGGTAGCACTGGTCAGAGACAGCAAGGGAGAGCAGAAAGAGGTTGTGTGCACTCAGGGAGCAGAGATCACTGCAGGCCAACTCCCAGGCACAGCCTGGGGAGAGCCCTGCCGGGGTGCAGCTCCCCAGGTGCCCCCACAGCCCAAACCGCTGAGCCCAACTGCATCCTGGAGCATCCCACCAAGCATCCCAAAGGACAGCCACTCCCCAGAAAAACCAACCTGAGCACCCTCCAGCCGCTGGGGGATCCAAGGCACACATGGGTTGCCCATAGCTCCAAGCATAAGGATCTCCGTGCTCTGGGGTGGCTGTGGGCACAGGGTCCTTATGGGCAGTGCCTCCTCCTGGGCTGCACCGGACAGAGGCCAAAGATGGGAGTGGGGGTGGGCAGGAGATGCTCTCCACAGCCCTGCACAACCTCTGGCTTCACCAGGGCCACTGGCTCCCATCCAGGCATTGGATGGCTTTGTTATAAACTATGTTTGATTCACCTGCTGCTGCTGACAGGTGACAGACTGGGTTGACAAGTGCTGTGTGTCCCGTACTCTGCCCTGTGTGTGACCTCTGGGTTCACCCCACACTCAGTGGAGTTTCAGTTCCTGTATTTTCTCTATTTAACAACATTAAATAAATGCATTATGCAACAGTGTTGGTAAACAGAGCAGCACAGTATTTCCCCAGCGCCCTGAACTTTGGCCTCCCGTGCCAGTGCCAGCAGCGTGTCCAGGGCCTGGGGTGGCCATCGGAGCAGGGTCCAGCTCCAGGGGTGCCTGGGTGGCCCTGCTGCCTGCACTGCCCAGGTGAGGCCAGGGGGATCTGCTCGTCTGTAGGGTGCTCCCCCTGCCTGGGGGGGATGGTGGGGGCCAATGCTTAGGCCAGGCCAGCTGGGGGGCTCTGGGCTGATTTCTCTTCCTCTTCCTCAGGACCCCCCACAACTGCACAGTCTCCTGTTGGTCATTGTGCTGCTTTGAGCTGGGCTGGAGGCAATTTTCCTGNCAAATCAGCCCTTGAACCCCTCACTGGTCTAAATCTCCCCAAAATCTGACAGATGGAGCAATCCCCAATGTGATGGGAAGAGTCAGGACCCTCTGGGGTAGGACTCAAGGCTGAGAGCATCAGGGTCATGCGGGCAGGTGTCTGCTCTGTGGCAAGAACTCCTGTGTCCACAGGTAGCACTGGTCAGAGACAGCAAGGGAGAGCAGAAAGAGGTTGTGTGCACTCAGGGAGCAGAGATCACTGCAGGCCAACTCCCAGGCACAGCCTGGGGAGAGCCCTGCCGGGGTGCAGCTCCCCAGGTGCCCCCACAGCCCAAACCGCTGAGCCCAACTGCATCCTGGAGCATCCCACCAAGCATCCCAAAGGACAGCCACTCCCCAGAAAAACCAACCTGAGCACCCTCCAGCCGCTGGGGGATCCAAGGCACACATGGGTTGCCCATAGCTCCAAGCATAAGGATCTCCGTGCTCTGGGGTGGCTGTGGGCACAGGGTCCTTATGGGCAGTGCCTCCTCCTGGGCTGCACCGGACAGAGGCCAAAGATGGGAGTGGGGGTGGGCAGGAGATGCTCTCCACAGCCCTGCACAACCTCTGGCTTCACCAGGGCCACTGGCTCCCATCCAGGCATTGGATGGCTTTGTTATAAACTATGTTTGATTCACCTGCTGCTGCTGACAGGTGACAGACTGGGTTGACAAGTGCTGTGTGTCCCGTACTCTGCCCTGTGTGTGACCTCTGGGTTCACCCCACACTCAGTGGAGTTTCAGTTCCTGTATTTTCTCTATTTAACAACATTAAATAAATGCATTATGCAACAGTGTTGGTAAACAGAGCAGCACAGTATTTCCCCAGCGCCCTGAACTTTGGCCTCCCGTGCCAGTGCCAGCAGCGTGTCCAGGGCCTGGGGTGGCCATCGGAGCAGGGTCCAGCTCCAGGGGTGCCTGGGTGGCCCTGCTGCCTGCACTGCCCTGGTGAGGCCAGGGGGATCTGCTCGTCTGTAGGGTGCTCCCCCTGCCTGGGGGGGATGGTGGGGGCCAATGCTTAGGCCAGGCCAGCTGGGGGGCTCTGGGCTGATTTCTCTTCCTCTTCCTCAGGACCCCCCACAACTGCACAGTCTCCTGTTGGTCATTGTGCTGCTTTGAGCTGGGCTGGAGGCAATTTTCCTGCCAGGAGCTGCTCTGGGGCTGTGGTTTGGGTTTGTGCCCAACATGGGGTTGATGATGCAGAGGGGTTTTGTTAGTGCTGAGCCTGCCCAGAGCCAAGGCCTTTCCTGCCCCTCACAGAGCTGTGCTGGGGAGGGATTTGGGAGGGTGTGGGAGGTTGGGAGGAGACATGGCAGGGACATGTGACCCCAACTGTCCAGTGGGACATCCCAGACCGTGTGACATAAAGGGAATGGACGAAGGAGGAAGGAGGAGACGTGTGGACTGATGGAGTTTCCCTTGCCAAGTCTCTGCCCCGTGTGAAGGGGCTCTCCTGGAGGTGCTGAACCCTTCCCTGCCCACAGGAAGCAGGGAATGAATTCCTGGGTTTGCTTTGCTTGTGTGCACAGCTTTTGCTTTCCTTGTTAAGCTGTTCATTCCCACCCACGAGTTTTCTGGCTTTTACCCTTCCATTCTCTCCCTGATCCCGATGCGGGGTGGGGTGCGGATGGTGAGCGAGCGGCTGTGAGGTGCTTGGGGCTGGCTGGGGTTAAGCCACGACAGCCACCAAGGCTCCCACCAGGGCTCTGGTTTGGCCGCCGTGCCGTGACCCCCCAGCTCCACACCGGGACCCTCGCAGGTCTCTGCCGTGACCCCGCACTTTGGACCCCCCCGGGACCCCCATCTCTGCCCCGTGCTCCCCTTGCTGTATCTGAGTCCCTGGATAAAGACTCACGCTCAGCCCTCTGCCTCCTTCCTGGGCGTGGCTGGCAAGGGGCAGCCCCGGGGCGGGTACTGGTCCCGTTCCAGTCCACCAGGCACTGCGGGCAGGTGAGCAGCTCTGCGGGCGGGTGAGCGACGCTGCGGGCAGGTGGGCAACACTGCGGGCAGGTGAGCGACTCTGTGGGCAGCACGGGCAGCGCTCCTCCCTTCCCTCGTCCACCTTCCCTGTCCTCTTCCTCTTCATTTTGGTTTTCCTCTTCCTCTTCTCCCTCCTGCCTTTTTCCCTCTTAGCTGTGAGACACAGAGGCAAAGGAGCTGCCACTGGAGCAGCTGCCCGAGCAGGTAAAGGTAAGGGTCTGGCACTTGGCTTCACTGCCTGGTCCCAGCCCCAGGAAGGACCGGGCCAGGCTGGGGGCTGTGAGTGCTGGGGCTGGGGAGACTCAGGGTGCTGCTGTGAGAGAGGGGCAGCACTGGCCTGGAGCTGCAGGTTTCTCTCTTGGTGCCAAAATTGGGCTGATATCTATCCTGCTGTCGCTGGGTGCAGGTGACTCTGCCAAGATGTCCAAGAGGAAGCCATCTCTGGGTGAGGAACCCAAGAAGGAGATGATGTCAGATGAGGAATCTGGGGAGGAGACAACTCCTGGTGATGAACCCAAGGAGGAGACAACTTCAGATGTGAAATTGGGGGATGAGACAAATCCTGGTGGCAACCCCAGCAATGATGGTGGCAACCCCAGAGGTGATGGTGGCAACCCCAGAGGTGATGGTGGCAACCCCAGAGGTGATGGTGGCAACCCCAGCGATGATGGTGGCAACCCCAGCGATGATGGTGGCAACACCAGAGATGATGGTGGCAACTCCAGCAGTGATGGTGGCAATCCCAGAGATGGTGGTGGCAACTCCAGCGGTGATGGTGGCAATCCCAGCAATGATGGTGGTCCAGGTAAAGTGCAGGGGAAGTTTAGGTTAGATATCAGAAAAAAATTCTTCACTGAAAGACTGATCAGGCACTGGAAACATCTACCCAGGGAGGGGGTGGAGTCACCATCCCTGCACATGTTTAAAAAAAGACTGGATGTGGCACCCAGTGCCCTGGTTTAGTTGACAAGATGTTAGGTCATGGGTTGGACTTGATGATCTCAAAGGTCTTTTCCAATGTAGTCCATTCTGTGATTCTGTGAGACTTCCCAAGAGAAGCCAAGCAGGTGCCTCATTCCAAGATCTTCTGCCAGGCAGCCTGGTAGGCACTGGGAAGCCCAGGCAGCTTGGCCACACTCTTAAGGGCTGGGGATGTGCTGGAGCAATGTGTGCCCTGAAAGCAAAAGTGTCTTGCAGGTGGGGCTGTAGTGGTGCTGGGTATGCAGTCAGGACCCAGGTACCTTTCCAGCACCTGGGGATTTGCCATGCTCCAGGAAGGGATTTCAGAGGGCAGCGTTTCCAGCCCTGCTCCCTCTCCCCCTGCCACAGGGAGGAGCTGCCAAGGCAGTGGGCGGGTTTGTTATGAACTGTTTGATTCATCTTGTGCTGGTGGCAGGTGACAGATATGCTGTTCTGGGTTGGTGGGTGTGGTGGGCAGGGCAGAGTGGGTGAGCACCTCGGGGTGTGCCCCTTCTTCCTTTTCCTCCCAGCCTGGGGGGCAGTGGGACCCACCCTACCAGTGGCTCATCCCAGGGGTCTTCAGGGGCCAGGGGCAGAGGAAGGCAGGGGGAGGCTGGCAGAGCTGCTGCTGGCACTGGGACCCTGCTCTGCCTGGCACAGGGTGGTCAGCACTGAACAGGGGAGCTTTGCTGTCCATGCTCCTGTCCTTCCTGCCCTTTTGCCATTTTCCTTCTCAGGGAAGAAACGGACAATCACTGGAACTGTCGTTGGAGCCACAGTGGGAGCAGGTGAGGGCCTGGCACTGGATGAGCAGCGCTCAGGTTCACTGCCTGGTCTTGGGGACTGGGCTGGGCTGGGGGCTGCAAGTACGAGGGCTGGGGAGAACTGGGGTGCAGGCAGGCTGGAGGAGAGGCAGCACTGGCCGCTGCCTGCAATTCTGCCTGCCCCTGCTGCTGCAGCCCTGCCCCTGTTCCTCTCCTGCCGCCCATGGGGTGTCCCTGTCCCTGCACCCCCAGCCCGAGCTCCCTGCTCTGGTCGCTATTGTGGAGGGCGGTTGTGGTGCTGGTGTCAGGGGGAGATGTGGGTCACAGAGAGCACCCTAACACTGCTCTGTCCTCCCTGCAGGAGTGGCCCTGGTTGGTCTCCCGCTGTGCATCACTGCACTGGGGTTCACAGGAGCCGGCATCGCCGCGGGCTCCATCGCTGCCAAGATGATGTCGGCAGCTGCCATCGCCAACGGCGGCGGAGTGGCCGCCGGCAGCACCGTGGCCGTGCTGCAGTCCATCGGTGAGTGGGGAGGGCAGGGGAGCTCGGCTTCATCTCGGTGGCAAGGAACAACAGGGTTGCACCCTGGGCTTGCTCTAGAGCCAAACCAGCCCTTTAACTCCTCACTGGTGTGAATTGCTGCAAACTTCTCCCTGCCCAGGAGGAGTCCTTGGCTGGCTGTGCCCAGTGCTTGGTCCCTCAGCAGGCAGCCTCGGTGTTCCTGGGACTTCACACCTCGATCTGTCTTTGCAGGAGCTGCAGGTTTCTCTCTTGGTACCAAAATTGGGCTGACATCTGCCCTGAGCAGCGTTGGTGGAGCATGTGGTGCCTGGCTGGCCAAACAGAAGAAACCTCCAAGTGACAAACGCAAGGGAAAGTAACTCAGGTGACGAACATGAGGAGGAGACCACTCCAGATGAGGAACCCAAGAGACGCCAAGCAGGTGCCTGATCCCAAGGCCTTGCCATACACGATGGCAGGTGCTGGGAACCCCCCACAGATCCCTCAGGGCTTTGCCTCCTCTTTTAAAAACTTTGGATTCTCTTGAGAAACAAGCACCCTGAAGCCAATAAAGATGCTTTGCCTGCAGCAGAGATGGTGTTTCTGTGTCCCTGCAGCTCTTGGGTGGTTGGTGGCATTAGAGGGTGACAGTGCACAGGGGATGTTCATTCCCCAGGACTGACCTTGTCGCTGATGGTGCCCCCAGTTCCCCTGCACTGGGTTTGGGGCAGGTGTGTAATTACAGCCCAGGCCAGAGGAACAAAAACCAATGGGAGTGGGAGCCCCAGGTGGGAATCACCAGGTGTTGCTGTGCAGGTGATTAACTCCAATTTTAATGGTGGATTAAAAACAACTGAGCCTTCCCCGTTTGAAATCTGTGAAATTCTGCTTTTAAACTGCTTTTAGATTCCAGCATCATACAGGAAAGGAGGATGGATGCACTCTTTTATTAAGGTTAAAGGTTTTTAATCACTTTTGCAGAATACAGATACGATTGAAACAAAAACTATTTTGAGGGTCTCAATAATTCACTTCTTAATACCGTACATTGAACTCTATAAATTCCCATATAAGAAAATGTTTAATATAGGTTATGATGGCGACCTAGTTACATCTTCTGAAGTGACACTTTGCAGTTATATAGCACCTTTCATCACGGGGCTGCAAAGCATCCTCTGGAATTCTGCCTAATAATGCCCAAACGAGGTAGGAAAGTCTGGCCAATTTACAGAGGGTACAACTGAGGTACAGATTGGAAGGGACAAGACTTGAGGTGTCACCGATCCTCAGGAGTGATGGGAAGCGTGTGCTGGGGCTGGGGATGAGTTGGTGGCTTCGCTGGGGAGGAAGGTCAGGTGCCATCACCCTCACCCTTCTCTCCAAAGGTGCAGCCTGGCTCCCAGCAGGTCAAGAAGACCTTTTCAAATGGCTCTGTTTGTGCTATAAATATGCAGAAGGGAGGATAAAAAGCCCAGAGCTCACAGGTCCAAGCCCCTTTGTTGACATATCCAAAGGCTGACTAAGAATCAAGACAGCCAAGCTGTGGCTTGTGCTGCCCACATCCACTTGGATCTGCCAAGATTCAAACCATGCCCTTGGGGATTAATGTTGAGATTTGGGGTGTAAAGCTCTTCACTGTTTCATTGTCATAAATTCCCTTCTCCTAGCCGGCACGTGAAAGTCAGGCGTCCCAGGTCTTGTTTCTTTAATAAAAGCTGAATCTCTGTTGAAAATCCATCAGCTTAGGGAATGGGATGTTCAGTGGATATTTCAGTTCTGTGGCTAGAGGAATCTAAGCTGCCTGAGTTCCTCTGAGCCTTTTATGACTTTAAAAACCATTCTGCAATTCTGCAGCACTCCCTGGAGCAGAGCCAGCACCAGTGCCAGTGGCTGAGCATCAAGGACCTCTCAGTGAGATGTTTTGAATATAAAACCATGAATCTTAGGGACTTTATATTTATATTAGTGTTTTGCCACGTACCATCCTGCCTGCTCAAAGCACCTTGCAACAGCTCTTCTGCCACTTGCTCTTCCTGGCATGTCCAAAATTGTTCCCTCTGAAAGCACAATACAACAGAAAACTTCCAGAATGCTCCTTGGGATTGTGGTGGGGAAACTGAAGATAAAAAGGCAAGTTCTTATAGCTCTGCTGGTGGAAGAAGTTTGTGCCAGTGGTCAGACTAACTGAGTGATTTCTTCCTTAGTTTAAAAACATCCACTTGAAAAAGGGCTGGGGTCAACTTGATAACAAACACAGTAATATTGTGCAAAACCATTTGACTCCCCATCATTTCCAAGCCAATTGTTTCCTCCTGGGGAAGATGCAGAAGCAGAGCCAGTCCCACCTGCCCAGCTCTGTGGCTGTGGTGCTGGACCAAAGGGATTTCCCTGGAGCAGCTGAGCCCTGTAAGGCAAAGGAGGGGATCCCCTGGGGACTCCTCTGTCACGTCACCCATTGCAGGTGTGAAGCTCTGGCAACATGAGACAAGACCTGCAGCTCTCACAGGCACAGCACACCCATTTCAGTGCTCCCAAAACTCCTTCTGTCCTTTCTCCTCAGCAATGATTTTTACACACTTTTGGTGCTCGTACACCAACCCAACAGCAAATGCTCAGGACCTCAACTGCTCAAAACTTATTTCTTCCTTATCATCTTACACAGCTGATGACGCTACAGGGGAAGTACTGCCAGGGAGCAGCTCTTTAATGAAAACAGCAAATCATAATTTTGCCTTTGGAATGTTTAAAATGGATGACAGGTCAAGGAAGAATGGGGAGGAACCTGTAGTGCTGAGGGGAGCAAAGCTCCAGCTATGCCAGGCATTGATGAGCACAGTAAGCAGTCGACGTATGAGCATTTGTTCTGGCTTCTTTGGTTGTTAAGGCAACAGTGAAACCACTGCTCAAGGGACTGGGGAGTTACTGAGATTGTTACCAAAATCCAATGACTTTATTGCACATTCCTCTGAGTCACCTCTGTGAGCCCTGGCACTGAACCAGCAGCACACCTGGGGACATGTGACGAGGGACTTTGCTGCTGTTTTAAGTCTCTGAAGAGTTGGAAACCATCCCAGAGAAATCCTGGAGTGGTTTTTTTTAGCAGTAGTTGGCAGAATAATTCCCAAGGTAATTAAACTTTTAGCACCTAATTCTGTGGCTTTCAATGTGCCCCCAGTTTTCTTCTGTAGTGAACTGAAGGCAGGATGGAGCAGCAGGTTTGCACCTCCTGCACTGGGAGCTCCTGGCACCCTGGTAGCAGGAAATTTTCTATTTTTCTTTCTCACACCCATCTTTATTGCTGTTCTATCTACACTGAAACTACAGTTTAAGAAAAGACAGAATGTGGCATTCAGTGCCATGGCCTGGTTAACAAGCTGGTACTGGGTCACAGGGTGGACTCGAGGATCTCAAAGGTCTTTTCCAGCCCAGTAAACTCTGTGATTCAGCAGGACACAGCATGATTTTACTGTTTCAAAGAATATCTCAATAAATCTTGTGTGCTCAGCAACTGAGTCAGAGATGGTGATTACAAACAAGTTTGTGTTCAGAATTTTGAGCCTGTGTGTATAATCTACAAGTATATTTTCATCCTTCAAGGTAATCCTTCATATACAACAGGGTGAGCTTGAGCTGGGCTGACAGGAAATCCCTCAAGGGGCAAAAACAGCCCAGGCAGACCCTGGAAAAAGCAGACCATTGCCAAAGGGCTCCAAGCAGAAGTGAAACTGAAACTTAAACTACTTACTGTGTTAATTATTACCATGGAACAGCAATTAAATGTTTCTCATGTCACAGCCACCACGTTAAAGAGTTTACACAGTGTTTAACAACTCTGCTCTCAGCCAGTGAAAGTTAAAGTGATTTTACTTCCCTTGCTGAGAGAATCTGGAAGGCAAGCATCTTTCATTCTAAGTGACTGCAAAAATTTGACCTCATGAAAGTGTTTCCCAGCCAAGAAGTAGTGAGGATGTTCAGAGAAAGAAAAGTGCTTCTTATAAGGTACAAATATCCCATGTTATTCTATGGGAATATTTCTGTTCACATCTATTAAGGAACACCCAGCTGTGGGATTATTTCTCACACCATCCCCACCCAAGGAAAGCCTGCCCTCCCCACAGCCTGCCCTCACTGCTGCCTTGCTCATTCCCAAGGGGGTCAGGGAAGGAGGGAGCAGGCAAGGATAGGGTGCTGCACCCCCAGGAGCTGCCCAGGAGCCACAGGAATTCCTGGAGCCTCCCCTGTGCTATGGACACCGAGGCTCTGGGCACTCCTGTGTGCAGCAAACACACCTCAGACCTTCTGAATCCCCTACAAACTCATCTTTCCAGAAAGATTTTGTTCCCCCTGAACCTTCCCAATCCAAAGCACTCTGCCTGCAATTTCACCATTCAATGTAACAATGGAGTTGGTGTTCATGGAGCAAGAACTGAGCCTGCAGGAGCATCCTCTGGAGAGTGCCCAAAACATCTCCCCTGGGAATGCCAGGCCATGGAGAAAGCAGAACCTTTGCTCAGAAATGACAGACACAGATGGGCTTTGGTCAGACAGAATCAGGGGCAGGTTTTACTTTTCACATAATTTTCTGTATTAAAAAATACATCAGTGAAATCTGTTACAGGCAGGGACAGGACTACCGAGTACACAACGTCAATAGACTACTTTCTGATTTTATTTTTTGTTAAATTACTTTTGTAACTGCTAAAAAAATAATTAAAAAACAAAAAAACCAACCAAACAAAACAAAACAAAAAAACTGAAATATTATTCAAGGCTGTTGATTTTCATCTCTTGAAATTTTAGTGACAAGCTCAAATATCAGACCCCTGTTACAGAAGATGGATAACTGACCAGAGCTAGATAAAAACCATACAATTCTCCTCTTTAAAAATAGTTTGGGTTTCCAACGAATTTGTGACCGCTGATCATCAGAAACACACACCTAGAGCTTGAGAAAACAGAGATACAGACAGCATCTGATAACGTCCTGTCCTCTAAACACCACGTGGGAGCTTTACTCTTCCAAAAGACTCAGTAACAGCCAAGCCTTAAAAAAAAAGTCTCTTTCAATTTCCAACACTATGACTAAATCTCTTTGGGTGGGGCGGGATAAAAACACACATGGTCATTTTCTACCACAGTTCCGTTGTCAGAAGTAATACTGCATCCTTTGTACAACACTGCCCGCGTTGCAAAGGTGGAAAGAGAAAGAGTGTGTGTGTGTGTGTATATTTCTGTTTGAAATGACAAAGCCCTCTCTAGATTTGCCTTACAAAATAATCAAAACCGTAGGAGTAGGGAAAGAGGAGAAAGGAAAGCTGCCTTATGGGAAATAAACTTTCCGCGCACCACAGTATTTGCTGGGTTATATGGACAGACTGCAGAGCTACTGGGCTGGGGAAGGGATTCTGCACAGAGCCCAGGGCATCCCCTCCTGGACATTCCCCAAAAGGTCACTCGGAAGTTTGACCTACAGCACCTCTTCCAACAGAGAGAGTTGGCGCGAGCCCGGAGCGGGAGCCGGAGTCTGGCCTTGTGTGACCAGTGAACAGCAGCCAGAGATGTCCATTGGGATGGCCAGTGGCTCCTGCCTTCCTAACATTTGATCCCAGTTTCCAAAAAAAAAAAAAAATTATAAAAGTGTAGGTGTATTTATAACGGAAGGTGTCTGCTTGTCTAAACCTCACCCCTTTCTCTCGTATCCTCTGGAAGAGCTCGAGGATCTCCACGTGTTCCTTCCAGCAGGCTGGGAAGTCACCTGAGCCACAATCTAGCTCTCCATGCCCAACAGTGTGAGGGTGGATTTTACACAACCATTTTCCTTAAAAATATCTCACAACTTTTAAAAATCCTAAACAGATAAAGGATTTATGCACCACTCCGATAGATGAGTTCCGCTTGGATTTGTTCCAAGGATTGATCGGTGCCACAGGACGTTGGGATTTGCAGCTTACACAGCTTGTTTCCTTCCAGTTCCAGTTTGTACATCCACTGTGGTACAAAATCTGCCTGTAGGTGACATTATCTTGGCTTATTTGATACACATTTTCCAAAGGCTGGACGTATTCACATTTTGGTGCTTCTGATGTGTACTCAAAGGAAAATACCCCACTGCAGTTAGTCTGATAACTCAATATCAGATTCCTCTGATTTGACTTTGGCAAGTTCTTCATGTACCTCCCTCACCATAAGAATCCTTGTTAACATGATGTCCAAGGTTCCTGGGTCTATTGGCAATGTGGAATACCACATGGGGCTGTTGGGAACACAGGAGCGCTCGGGCTGCAGGTAGAACACATCACTCCTCTGCTTCACGCTTTCAGAACTGCCAAGGCAAAGGAAACAACGTTTAGGAACCTTGGGCTGCATTTACAATCTTACCAAAAGTTTATCAGCAAAGAAATCAAAGTTGCATTGAGATGGCAACACTGTTTCCTCATCCCACTTAGGGAGCAGTTATGTTGTTTCCAGGTCACTCAGCATTAGTTGCTTATAAAGAAACAAAAAAAATCAAAGTAACTTTTTTACAGCAGGGGTTCTTCAGTGTCATCCAATTAACAGTAAAAGTGATAGAAGCATTTGACATGTAATCTCTGAGTGAAACTGGTTCTGGGATTCCTGAATTGCTGCATAATGTGGACAGGTGGAAATGGCCTCAAGGCTTAGATTAGATATTAGTGAAAATGTCTTCACTGAAAGGGTTGTCCAGCCCAGGGCAGTGGTGGAGTCCCTGATCCTGGAGGGATTTAACAGCCATGTGAATGTGGCACTTGGGGACATGGGTTAGCAGTGCCCTTAGCAGTGCTGGGGAACAGCTGAATTTGATGAGTTTAGAGGGATTTTTCAACCTAAACAATTCTAAGGTGCTGCTCAAGAGCAAGTAAAATGAAATCCCAGCTTGTCTGGCCATGCTGCAATGCTAAGCCCCTCTGCTTGACAGACTGACTGACTCCAAGGCAGATTCCAGGCTCTGGTGGGGTTCTGAAGTCTCCAGAGGCAGGAACCCTCCTGCCTGGCTTTGGGATAATCACACCAAAACAGCAGAGGGAATTTGTACTGCTGCCTGCACCACTGCAGAGGCTCAGCTATGATATGTGATGGGGAGCAGAAAAATGCTTTCCCAAGAATAACTCAAAGCTTCTAATGATGTGCAAGTGAAGACAAGGAAGGTAAGAAGAGGAAGAGAAAGAGTCTGGATGCCTGTCTCTGCCTCAGTAATGGGATATTTGTAGTAAGCTCAGTAGGTACATTTCTGAGGGTGATTTATCTGAGTTTCAGCTGACACTAATGAGATGCTGTTTCATTTTGCATGTGTGTATTCTTTGAAGAGAGAAGAACATCATCTTCCACCTGCTCAAGGATCTAACTGAAGTTTGTATAGAAACAGGAGAGAAAAATGATTTGTATCTCTGTCCTTGCTATAGTCTCCTTTCTAACTCCTAAACACAAGTTAATCTCACATCTCAGCAGGCAAAATTTATCAGGAGTTTTACCTAATTCACAGTTCTACACTCTTTCACAAGGAATATGATGTTCCTCGGGTATTAGTTACAATCTCCTCACAAGAAGGGTGGGGTATGGGAACTAAGGGACAGGAGAATGCCATGGGCATTGCAGTAATGTCTCCAGTTTATATTTATACCAAAGAGTTTATTTATTTAAAGAATACTTCTCTGTAACTCTGTTCTTGACTCAACACCAGTAACAAAAAAAGCCCCTGTTTTGGGGTCTCACAGCAGTGTTGCTGATGGAATTCCTGTTGTGCTCACACTGAGGGATTGGGAACTGGGGAAAGGAACCACAGCACAGGCACAGAGGGTCTGAGTGGGCTCCTTGCCCAAATGCCTGTTCTAGTTTTTACACAGATCTCAAGTTTTGTCACTTACCATTTTGATAAGTAAAATTCATAAAGTCGGACTGGACACCGCAGGGGATTATCTGTGTTCTCAGCCATTTCCACTGCTGTTGGAACCTCCTCGTCTTCACTGCGTTTCCTTTTGCCTACTGATAATTTATCTGGATACACAAAAATGGAATCACAGCTCAGTGAAAAGCAGCACCTTCAGAAACAAGGCCTGGTGTCTCAGCCCAGCACCCGCTGGTGATTCTGCATCACCCAAACCCACTCCTTGAACTGGTTCTGTCACGTGTCACCATCCAACCATGGTCACCTGGTGTGATCTGCTGGGTGGGCAAAGAACTGCACATCCCACAGGCCAGATCCACAGCCTATTCCTCATCTAGGAAACCCACAAGAACTAGCAGGAAAATATGGAGGATATAATTTTACTTATTAAAGAAGAATTCACGTAATGCACCAGAACTGTGAACTGAAGAAGCCAATAGGATCAAAGACTTCCCTTTCCCAAATGCCAAAATTAACTGACAACAAAAATCTGTGTGTCTGCCTCTAAGTGCAAGCCCCATATTGCTGTTCTTCTCTGGGGCTGCCTGGTTTGTTCCCCACACAGACCCGGGACAAATATGGGAATTAAGAAGGCACAAAAAAGGTCTGGACCTCCAAACCTCAAGATTATGAAGTGCTGAGAAAAGGATATCAGAAAAGGCCTTTAACTCTTGCAGTAGTTAACAGAGCTTTATGCAAACTGAGGATGTTATGAAAGGCTATTAAACAAATTTGCAGTCAAATCTGTGACACCTCCTTTATTTCCTGGGTGCCTTGGCTCATTCAGAATTTCTCTCTAAAGCAGTGAAAAATACTGCAAAATGTATTCAGGCTAACAGCACATGCTTAGCTCTGCTTACAGCAGAAAATATTTCTCACCAGTTCTTTTTAAAAGAGAAGCAGACAACACAAAATCACAGAATTCCCTGATTCTGTAATCCAGACCACACAAATGTGACTGCCCAAACACCAATGATCAGAGAGCACTCACCTGATTCTACCTCTTGTTTTTCAAAGGGTGGGAAAAAACGTAAATAAGTCATCTTAGTATTATACTTCAGAGTCCGGGTGCGCCTCATAACGTGGGCAAAGGAGAGTTTCAGGTGCTCACTGACATTCTTTAGTTGGAAGTATTTGGTGTTGAAGAACAGGAGGGTGTTCAACAAAACGATGGGGGAATATGCACCCAGCTGCTTACATTCCCACAAGTGTTCCTCTTCAATTCTTGAGAACATGTAACCTACAAAGAATGGGCAAAGAAGAAAGAAAATAGTTATTTATGAATGGAAATCCTCTATCAGCTAACCTCTATTAATGAGGCACACATCAGATCAAATTCACACCTATCATCAGCATAAATCAAATAAAACTAGAATAGTGCATGCAAAAATATAAGAGGGAGCATGGAGAACCAAGCTGTGGAACAGCATGATCCTCCAATACCTGAAGAGAAGGATAAAAAGGAGCTGCAGACACCAGCAGATTCTCACTGAGTTCTAATTTCACTGTATTAAACCATAGTCAGCCAACTGCAAAAACGTGTAATTCCTACAATGTGAAGAATGAATTTAAAATGTCCCATTTAATGTATAAATAGCCCATTGTGATTACCATAAGTCAGTTAGGAAAGGAAAATATGGGGGCTTAGAAGAAATTAGTGGTAAGAAAAATATCACTGTGTGCAGCAAACTATATGTAATTGGATTATTTCTGTATTAAATAAAAAGTTTATTTTTCTAAATGAAAAGCCAGTTGTGGAGTTGCCAACATTACTCAAATTTCACTGATACTCTGGAAAAGATCCTCTGTACTCCCAGGGCTCATGTCCAGCTCTATAAATGACATAATCAGGCTTGAAAACCAATTAAAACTACCAGCAGAATTTGGGAAGTCTTGATTTGGAGTTGAGACAAGATTCCAGTGATTTGCTAATGTGATCCTCAAATTCACCAGGAGTATTTCCAGCACTAAGAGGGAAATACCAGTGCAACTGTACACAGATTTTGCAGAACCTCATCTAAAATACAGTATTAAATTCTGGAAACTTGTATTAAAAAATAAAAAAATAAGAGCTAAAACTTGAGGGAAGAAGAAAACTGATGTGTTGAATACCAGAATGAGAATCCTTTCTTTCCAAGGATTGATCAGAGGTAAAGATACATTTAAGTGAATCATAACTGGTAGATACAGACATAAAATCCATGGTGTAAAGAGAGGAGATTGATGTGAGAGCCTCAGACCACATTCTCTATTCCTGGCCCTGAGAAAACATGAATTTATGATGCAGCTTTGTCATGCAGCTACACAAAACAAAAGAATTGTCCTACCATTTGGAAGAATTGTAGGTTCCCAGATTTTCAGAAGTTTTGTGAGCTCAATCATAAACCTGGAATAGGGCTCGGTGAAAATGTTATCTATTCTACCATTCTCAAACAGGTACTACAAGAGAAAAAAAACAGGAAGACAAACAGTTTGTGATTAAATAACATTGGACAGAACATACAGGACATCAGATTCCTTTCCTTTCTTATGTCCCAGTGTCTTATGGGGACAAATATTTTGGTGAAATCTCCAGCAAAACAGCAAATCAAATTTTCTAGGCAAGAACTGTGGTTAATATTTCAAGCTCTAGAGCTGTTTTCTGAAAAATCATTTTCCTCTTAATATTCTTGAAAGAGTCTGCCTATAAAAACCAGAATAATCAGAGTATTTTTTTGTTGAAAAGAACTTTACCAGGTAATATGTCCTGACAAGAGACATAGGCTGCTGAAATTGCTCAACTTGCAGCACCAAGGAAGAAAAGTTTCTTAAACTTGTCAAGGAGCAGTTTTAAAAAGTTTTCTAAAACTCAGGAGTTTGTATCAATAAATAATCAAAAAGTGTAACACAAAAATCACTGATTCTCCTAGAACTTATCAATGGCACTTTGAATTTTAACTCTTTCTATATTTTGTCCAAGCATAGCAAGGAAAAAAAATTAAGATAATTCCATGTCTAATTAAATAGGTTTTATGTCAAAATAGCTTTTGACTCTTTATGTGAAAATGACTGTTTCAGAAAAGGACCAAGCAGGCTGTTTCAAAGGAAACAGAATAGAAATATAGTGAATATTGAGTTTTAAACACAAATTAGAGTTATTCTAGGTTTGTACTGCTACTGTTGCAAGGCAGGTAGTAAGGATTTACTACGTTATTCTTAGTATTCACTAATTACAATGCAATTATTCCCAATGTATTTTTTCTGTAAATATTGCCAAAACAACAGGTTTGTCACTGAGAATCCTTCCTGGGCATCCTCTTCCACATAAACTTATATACTGGAAGAGCACAGTGCAATTATTTTAGATCTAAACCATTCCATCCTAAAAGAACTATTTCTGAGGAGCAAATCTTGCCCAGACGTGAGAAATGAACAAAAAAATTCCAAATCCAAGCACTTGTGTCTAGGTAGAGACACTCAGGCCTCACATTACATTCCTGTAAGGACAGAACTTGGTCACTGTGACCATAAAAAAGTCCAGAAAAATGGGTTGTACATGGGACTAAGGCAAATAATAAAACACAAAAAAGAGACATTCTTGCCTCCTCTAGATACCCCAAGCTTCTCTGTGGAACTGAGGATGTCTCATAGGTAACCAGAGCAAGTTCTGCATGCTCTCAGCAGTGCCCTAACTCCAGAGTTACCTGCTGAATTCCAAGGCACAAGTATAAAATGCTGTCAGGGTCGTATTTTTCTCCGTTTGGTCTCCGCACCTCTTGAATGAACTGGCACAAGCCAAAACTCAGCTCAGCAAATGTGCATGAGAGAATGTCCTCCTTGAGCTTCACAGGATGAACTGGGGCAGAGAAAATGATGAGAAAAATTATTTTCAGCACATTAAATCTTCTCACATTCCTTATTATTTCATGTAGGCAAAACTCCTGAATTCCTGTCTCATACATGAAATATCCTGCATGACTAAATGGTGAATTCTTTCCCATCTGTTGACTGAGATTTGAGTGATTTGGCCAATAAAACCCAGACCAGCTGCATGTGCAATCTGTATAAATGTTTAAGTGAGTACTGAGGCTGCAGGAATTTAGAGCCCAGACATGGAAATGTTTGGGAGGCTGCTGAACCCAAAATGTGGGATGGCAATGGCTGCAAGGAGCTTGAGGCAGCCTGGGATTGATAAATGGGTTTGACCTCTCCAGCTGCACTCAGGGGAGTGAGAGACTCACCAGAGTGAAAGACCCCAAGTATTTCTGGAGATTAATTGAGTGCAGCATATCCCACTTCTTAAAGGGAGAAGGAAGGAAGAGTTCAATGGGAGATGCAGGGCATTGGAAAGGGAAGCAGAGTGAGCAGGAATTGATTGATCCAGATGATCTGCAATGAAATCACCAGGCTTGGCTGCTCCACACCTCAGAAGTGCCTGCTTGGGAATAAGCAGGGAATCTCTCTGGGAGTGGGCACAGTTTCCTGGAAATAACTGTAATATTTCCTTCCTTAGCCTCAAGAAGAAAACATAGTAACTCATGTGAATACTCTCTTCTGGGAAATAAACCCCAGCTGTTCTCATGGAATGACAACAAAAATTCCAAATAAGAGATGGAAAAGCAGATCTCATCCTAACTAGAATTTTCCCCTTTGGGGGTCTTTCTTATCTATGCCCTGCCATGCTTAGCTCTTTAAATTGCAAAAGTATTTATTATGGTTTGCTCTCTGTCTCACCATTCCCAAAGAGCTCAGTTCTATTCCTAATTTTAATTTTCTGCCTGACTCTGAAAATTTGCCCACAAAACTCAGTGCAATGATGTAAGATCTGAGATTAGGGAAAAGGGGAGTTGGACACTGCCAAATCCCAGTTCTGCTGGGATTTTGTAAAAAAAACCAAAATAATTCATCAGTGGAAAAATAAACAGAATTGTATTTAATTGTCATTATTATCTATCATCCCAGTGAGACATGAGGAGCAATAAAGTTAGTTTCAGGCAGGTTGCAGCACAGAATGGGCACACTTTTGAAATGTTTCTTTCCAGCTGTGAAGCCTAGAAATAAGGTGTTAAGATTTTGATGTTGGATCACACAATTTTTTTACAGCAAACAAGTTCTGCTGACCAACAAATACTTTGGGAATGTGCCAGATACAGATAGAATGGATGGGGCCAAGTTGGTGTTGTCAACTTAGAATTATGGCCTGATAAATCTGTAACCTCATGGTTCTATAATAGCTCAGAAAATCTCTGCAGCTGCATAGAACATCTGTGCTACAAATGAAGAATTACTGTGTGCAAAGGAAGGCAAAGTGGAGATCTCTAATGCTTTAGAGACTTTTTTAAAGGAAACTGATAAATTAAGAATGTAATAGCTATGATTTTTAAATACAAGGAAAGAAGCAAGACAGAATTCCATGAAATCTGTTCTCCACTCATGAGTATTGCAAAACTCAGTGATACCTAATCCTAATTTTTACATGAACAATGAATCAAGCCAAGTGCTCTTCAACTAAGAGACAAATTTACCTGAAAACTTCAGATTCCCTTGTTCTTCCTGTGCATTTTTCCATTGGACCCAGTTTTTCCAGGCATTTACCCCATACATGTACTTGAGAGTCATCCCAGAAACAGAACACCCAGGGTAGGAGCCCTGCATCAGATTCCGGGGCTCCACAGCAACTACAGACTTCTTCCGACCCTGCAGGCAAGCAAACAAAGCAGCATTTAAGCAGCTCCTCATCCTTGGATGGTTAGATTAGAGCACATCATGGTGTTGTTTCAGAATTTGAGGGATTTGTGCTCCTTACCCTTCGTTTTGGCTGTGGGAAGCCATCCCTGTGTCTCCGCCTCGCCCGTGAACGTGAATGCAAACCCGGTCCTTTACTGAGAGGGTCAAATGAGTCTGAAGTCAAATCAACACCATGAAGAGTTTAATCACATGATTTAGCAGCCCAGGTAGAAGTGTCACTGTCACTGAGATACTATGGAAGAGCTTACAGCTGACAATCACACCTATATATTCAAATAATGCTGGCATTTGACTGATCAAGCAATCTGTGCAGTTGCTGTATAAAGACAATAAATTCTCAATAGGACAAAAGAGCCCCCAAAACAGTGGGTGTATTTATTCAGGCAAATAAGATTTTAGCCCCAACTCACATGGGGACACAGAAGTGATGAATTCAAAGGAGACAAGCAGGGCTTCCTGCTACTCCTGTTGTCTTGGTTTTGCATTAATTGAATTTTTGGTGAAGAGGAATAAATCAGGGCTTCTGCAGAGTGCTGTCTTTAAACACAGCAGTAATATTCCTAAAATAGTAATTTTTGGCAGAGTTGATCAACTACTGCAGCTTTAAACATCCAGTGTCACTACATGAAAACACACAAGCAGGCTGCTGGGACAACGCTCAGGCAGAAAATTGTTTGTGCTTTCATAAAGCAACGAGTTTTTCTTCACATTACACCAACCTGATGGGAAATCTGCCTCCAGGTCCTGTTCCACATCACCTTTGGAGAACTGCTTGAGCTCTGGATCAGGTTCTGGCAGGGCATTGGACCGTAAGGTGTAGTGATTCAACTCCTCCTCCCAGCTGTGTGGAGTGGACACTGCTTCTGACTCCAGATCTCCGCTGTACGTGCTGCCCTGGTCTGCAACGAGAGGGACCACAGGGACCATGTGCTACAGGAAAGGCAGAACCAGGGGTTTGCAAGAAAACCTGCAGCAGGATCAAAATCCATCCATCTGCAAAATTAAAAAAAATCTGACTGACCTTTCTCAAATATCTTGGGGTCCAGGAAGAGCTCGTGCTCGGATGTTTGGGATCCTTTAGAAAAAGAAGGAGATCTGTATCTGCACATGATTGACAGCTTGCACAATTAATATAAAATACTTTCAATAGCAAAAGCCTATGTATTAAGTCATAATATGAACACACATGCTGTGTCTTCTCCTCCACTGGAGTTCTCCTAACAGCTTTCTACCTTGGTCATGCTATTGCAGAGAAAACAGAAATGCAGAACATAGGTTTGCTTTTCCAAAGGCTTCCATCCCTCCCTGTTTGTTATTTCAATCATCTGTAGACCAGTAGGATATTTTGTTTATCTCTTTCCAGCCTGTTTCACTTTCATTACATGGGTTGGTCACTATCCAACACACTCTGACCTGCCTCACCCTTCAAGATAGGAAAAAAGCCTGATAGGAAAATACTCTTTAAAAGCAGCTGTTCTATCTTTTTGATTTTGTCTCCTCCTTCTAACACTGATCTGGAGGTTTCTACCTCTGGTAACCTGTTCCTGTCAACACATGTCAAATCAGCATCTTGAATCAGGGAAAGGGAAATTTCTGTGGTGACAGGACCTTCACCTCACTGCATTTCATATCCTTTGCAAAGCCACCACCTACCACCATGAGAGTGTGTTTTGTCTCTGTCTGCATCTTCTGCAATCATTTCTGCCATCTGAAGGAGATCAGCTTCAAATGGATTAATGGGAACCTTTTCCTTGTTTTCCTGAATATTTTCAATGCTTTTATCAGCGTTATCCGGGGTAGTTGGGATGAACATGGGAACTGGAACCTATGGAACATGTGGAAAATATCAGAATATACTTAGGGGTGAAGGTAAACAGCAAATACACAAGGGAGGTCCCTCCCATTTAACCTTAAATATATTTTAGGACTACTAAAAAATGAAACTAAAAATAACTCCAGACTGGACAGCTCTGTACTCTCCCTACTATTTGGTGGTTTTGTGTGATGATGTTTATGCAAATATGATGTAACAAGGAGGGAAATGGTTTAAAGGACTACAAATACCATTTGTATGACCAGCCACAACACCCAGTGACAGTGCTGGGTGTGCTGGCCACAAAATAAACCTGTAAACCACTGATTTCTGTAGTGAATTGCATCATAACTTACAGGTACTGGCATTCCCAGGGGAACTGGTGTGTACTGGGTGTAGAGGTGGAGGGGCACTGGCACAAACACTGGTACAGGAACAGGGACCACAATGATCTGGGGTGGAGGAGGGGTTTCTTTTTCTGTAACACCAAAAACAGAACAAATCAAAAATTGTTGGAAAATACCATACAACAACCTGAAAACCAGCTAAAGTTTTATAATACATTCAAAAATACTCTTTGTTACAGAAATCATGTATTACTCTCTCAATTGCAGTACAGATAAGTCCAACAGGGGTAGGAGATCAGGCACCCACCTGTCTGGCATTCTTTGTTTTGTGTGTGAGGTTTGCACGAGGTTGCCTTAGTCTGGGTGATTGGCTTGCACAATAAAGCTTTGTTTTTCAGAAGCCTGGGTGGTTTTGATGATGGGAGCTTTAGGGCATCTGTCTGGGTACTTGCCTGTTTGGAAAACACAAATGAGGGCTGAGTCAGTATTGGTTGGAAGGGTAGCATATGAACAGAGTTTGAGAGTTTCTGTACTAAGGGAGGCTGAACAATTTAAAACTCCATTTGCTGATAAAAATGATCATTTAAAAACTACTGCAAAATAAACTTGTGAATGTATTTGGTGTTTTCTGGTCTCCATCTCAATTTACTTTCATCCAAGAATAATGTTGTTAAGAGCTAATTTTGCTAATAAAGCTAATTTTGTTATCAGTGCAGTGAACAAATCTGCAAGAATATTTGGTTTCTGTAGTCAAATAACTGTTATAAACTTTTGACCTTGGAATTTTACTGATGGCAGAGATATAAAGAGGAATTATGTTAAGATACTTTTGATGACTAAAAGTCTGGCTGATACAGACACCGATAAAACTGAGTAAACCAATGTAAAACCACTGAAAACAAATAAATGTAAAAAATGAACAGCAATGCTGGCAGCAGCAATATCATTTCCTGATTACACACAGACTGACTATTCATGCTTGTACTAATTCCATGTCCTGCTAACTGTAATTTTCAGTCATGCATTCAAATAACAGGATCTATTTCAGGAGGGAAAACTCATACTCTAATCCATAAGTGACACTCCAGCTAAAAGCAAAGCTGTCAGTCTTCCAGAATTTAAAGCTACATAAAAGCATCTCTGTATTTTGGGAGAGTTGCAAGATGTTACACCACATACCTCAAAGAGCTCAAGAATAGAACTCCCAGAATTATCCCCAGGTAAGTGGTGACAGTGGTTCCCCACAGCTCTGTCACCACACTGCCAGAGAGTGGGGAAGGAAAATGAAGCTGCAGGATCTTGGTCATGTCAGTCCCAGCAGCCCAGGCTGGTTCCCTCCTCCCTTTTGCCATCCTAGCCCATTTCTGGGCACAAAAGGCAGCCTCGAGTGCAGAAGCCACACATGAATTCCTTGAGAACCACAGAGCTACAATCTGACAAATTTTGCCTTAAAACATCCAATCTGTCAGTGGACACAAAAAGACTTTTGTACCATGTAAGTTCTATCCATTTTTTAAAAAGCATCTGCAAGCTGGATGAATTTTAAATCCCAATCAAAAATCAGTTACAAAATGATGGTGCCAAATTCTTGGATACTTTACTTGCTATTGATTCAATCTGGGCAAAATTGAGAAAAGTCTCTCGTAAAACTTACATCTCCTATTGTTTTTGCTGTCACAGTAGGGACTGCACCTATGAAGGAAAAAAACCATACAATAACATGTCTACTTATCATCAAGGACCATAATCCATATTCTGCCAAGGTCAAGAAAAAGAGTTCCAATTGAAACTCATTCCTTGATGCATGTACATAAATTTAAGTCATTATTTATACCTAGATAAAGGAAGGACAAACGCAACCATCCGCACTGATGTGAAGCATAACGAAGAAGTGGCCGTTGTTCTCAGGAAAAAAATAAAATCCCTGAGCAAATATAAATGTTCAGGAATAGAGATGTAAAAGTACAGGCATCGTATTCAGCTGCCTTACCCTGTAAAACATTGTTGGAGTTAACAGTAGGCTGGGCAGCTGGGGTGCTTGCAAGGGATACCACGTTTGCTATGACAGGGGTTGAGTCCTTTCTTAAAGAAGGAGGGCCTGAGGAGGAGGCTGGTGCCATGGAAAGGTTTGCTGGACACAGTGGACAGAAGAAAATGAGAATAAGCAGTAAGATAATTGAGAAAAAAAAAGCATTTCTGAAACAACACCCACCCTTCAGATCTGTCTCCAGATGAAAGAGGCTGCTGTGTGAGAAGGGGATGTAGGTGTCAAGCTGCAGCATTTCAGTTTAAACAGGAGCTGGTTCCACAAAGCAAATCAAGCAAGAGGGGAAAAGAGCTCCCACCAACATAAGCAGCAGATGTGCACCAAATTGAAACAATGTACACCAAGCTGAACATGGCCTGGTGCACACTAAAAACTTTCTGTCAGTATTTTCTTGGTTTTGGGTACCTTACTCTTGCAGCCACCATCACTCAGTAGGAATTATGCCCCTCTTCAGATCAGTGTTATCCCTGCCTTTTATTTCTCTTCCTGTCTGTATGGGCCTTTTATCCCTTTGTGTCTCATTCCCTACAGAAACTCCCAGTTCCCATTCCTGTGGGCTGCATTCCCACCCTCATTCCCATTCCACCTGCTCAAGGAAACAGTTACAGCACTTGTTAACCTTGGGATTGATTCTTCCCAAGAATCAACACTTAATGACACAGAAATGGGAACTCCTCACATCAGTCCTACAGACTGCACAGAAGTGGCTGGTATAAGTCCTTATATAGGAGTCTGGTGCCTACTACATTAAGTCTACTAATTTCACCACTTGCATGTTTTTGCTAAAAGAATATTAACATTCCATTACATCTTCTAAATGTTATGAAGACAAGCTAGATATTTAATATGTCTTCACTAGGTATCAGTACATTTTGCCCCAATGAAACAGGCCTTTGTTTCATGAAAGTGACTTAAAGCAAGTGCTTTTGCTTCATCCTCTTTAAGATGTGTTTGGTACATGAAGCAATTGCATTTCATACCTACAGAGGTTTGAAATTGTCTCAAGTAAGAGTGATCTAAACCTGAGCCCACTCAATAGCAACAGACAAGCTCCCCAGGAGAAGACAGATCTTGAAGAGTTCACTGAAGTGAGTTTGCAGATAAACTTCCATCTCACTACCCCACACATCAAAAGGCAATGCCAACCCCAGCCTGCTTTACCTGTGTTGTTTGGGAGTGGAGGGTCAGAAGCACCTTGCTGTTTACAGAACAACAGAATACAAAGCAGATTGCAAAAATGCTTCATCTCTCCTTGCCATTTTATGGACTCGTAGAGTTTACCTTGTCTCTTACAACCATCACACTTT
This sequence comes from Drymodes brunneopygia, assembly GCA_013400955.1. NCBI lineage: Eukaryota > Metazoa > Chordata > Aves > Passeriformes > Petroicidae > Drymodes > Drymodes brunneopygia. The sequence continues at coordinate 19,054 of VZTZ01026018.1, read as the reverse complement.
GCCATCTAGGAAAAGAGAGAGAGGGAGGAATTGAACGCACTCGGAAACACCAACAAGGGGTATGTGTATAAAAACCTAGAGGATGTGAGAATATTGCTTACCTGGTAAAACAAAACTGTGAATTTAGACATGCACTCCTCTGAGCAAAATTCCTCCTTTTTTCCCCCAAAGTGATTCTGGACCAGTTTGGGGGAAGTCTGTAAACAGTAACTGCACATTTTACAGTGGGTTCCCCAGCGCTTAGACAAGTCATGTTTATAGAGCAGTTTGCAAACTAAAAGAAAACAGCAAAAAGATCCTTTAATATCGATATGATAATCCCTCAGCATTTCTAAATCCTGTATTTAGTGATGTCTGTAATAATTTATTGAAACATACCAACAAAGTGTAAAATGTGAACAGAGTTCTGTGTTCTTAGACCTCAAAAACAGATTTCTAACTTAAAAATATTAGACTTCTTTAAGTATCACCAATAATTTTAAGGTAAAACACTTGTGACTTGATTTCTCTGAGATAAGGTTTTGCCCATTCTTACCTTCACTACAGAATGTTCTATCTACGCCTGAGAATCTCACTGTCTCCTTGATAATCTTCTCAAACCTGCAGTATTCACACAAAGCTGTCATATTGCCCTTCTTCTTATACTCATCACAGCAGGTCTTCCCACAGAACTGGAACATTTTACCCTGCAACACAGCCAGAATGTTTTGGTTTCAGTGTTTGAATGAGTCACATCCCAGATAATACATTTAAATTGGTAATAGAAATGAGGGAGAGTATTTATACCCTTAGAAATCAGCAATAGAGCACAGGCAAATGAGTCTCTCCATTTAGTTTTTTAATAATGCAAAATTTCCTGCAGAAAGCCCTCACCAATGTGCTTTGCCCCTGGATTAAAGGGAACATCCCTGGGTCTAAGAGACAGTGATGTGTTTATTTAGACAGGCAATCATTTGGTTTGGGGTTTTTTTGGAGTTCTTTCTTTCCTGGTTTTAAGACCATAGAGCTAGTATCAGAATTATTTTGATATTAGTTAAATGATACCAAATCAGTTTCAAAACCCTCCATAGGAGTTCTTTGCAATCAACAAAGCAGTACTGACCAGTGCACATAAACTACAATTTCTCAGGTTTCTGTTGTGAAAAAAGGGCTTGGAAAGCCCTAATCTTTATTACCTTGTATTCAAGCAGTTCTGGTTTGGTGGCAAACAATCTGTTACAGTGCTGACACTTGATTTTCACAACAGAGCGGGTAAAGGTGACCTGCTGGCACTGGGCTGCCAACCTCTGGAGCCCTGCTGCAGCTGAAGTGCTCGTGGAGCTGGGGGACACAGTTGAGGTGGTGCCACTGGCTGACACCACTGTCCCCGAGGGGATGCTCACAATGACCTGGCTTTGTGACAGGGGCACCACCGAGGAGTTCAGTCCTGCAGGTTTGTTGAACAGATTCTGTGGGAAAGCAAACAGACGGGGCTTTACTTGACAGGGTTACATTCTGCACCTGGGTGTTTCCACCATCAATTTAGCATTTCTGTTAATTCAGCTAAGAAGAAATCCTAGATGTCACACCTGAAAAGCTACTACACAATTGTAGCTGCAAAAATTGCGTATGCTCCCATCTGACATAGCCAAGTGATACTGAGGGTTTGCTGAGATTTTACAGCTGTTGCACTGAACTTGAGCACCTGAGGGTGAAACAGAGAAGAAAAAGTGATTTATGCAACATCAAGTTGTATTGCAGCTAATTTTGCACCGTGCATACAAAAACAGAGTCTGAATGACGAGCCAAGGCACAGACAGAAGCCCGAGACAACGTTTCCACAGATTCAGCAGCAGACACTGCAGCTGCTGTGCCTGTTGCTTGCCAGAAATTTAATTAATCTCCCAGTATCCCTAGGATGTCAGTAAGCATTTTTCTATTTCCACATGAAAAATAGCTGGAAATGTTTGCCTAGCTCCATGCAACATTGGGCAGAAGTAACAAAGCTGATCAGCCCAGGGAACACGGAGCAGAAGAGTCCTAGCAGTGGCATGGCACATGTCCACACAAGAGGTTTGTCTAGCTGGGAAACCCACCAGCTGCACTTGCAAGAGCCAAAAAAGTAAGATTTAAGATTGGTTATCATGTTTAAGCTCCCTAAAATCAAAACTGAAATGGCTGTACTGTCACTGCTACTGTTTATCTGTGATAGAACATCCTTGCGTTTCCATCTCCTCACTTCCCTTTAACAAAAAGCCAATTCCCACCCTCCCAAAAAAAAGCCTTAACTTTCAAGACAAATAAAGTTTGGGTATGAACCACAAGAAAGTAAGTTTCTATAGGAGTAAAAGGATAAGCTTACCTGAAGAAGTGACAATTTTTACTCTGTATGCAGACAAACAGTTAACAGAACAAAACAGTTCCGTCTTCCCCAAGTTATTTGTGCTCTCCACCATCTCTGCTGAAGATCTCAGAGATTTACACAGTGTGCAGGGTGTAATTTTAGCTGACTTCTGTGAAAACATGGAAATTGGTTGTTCATCTGAAATTTGGCATTTTTATTAACCTGGAAATTGTTGCTAATATATAAAACATTTATCAGTCTGTTAGCAATAATCAGAGTTTTCAGTGTATGGTCCACAAACTGCTTTTGAAAAGAGACACGGGAAAAAACCTGACTTTCATAAACACATTTTCTGTGTTTAAGGTTTTTTTAAGGTCTTTGAGTTTGGAAAAAAGACTTTGAGAATTAGTGCACCAGATTATTTTAGTATGACAGCCTTAAAAATGCCCTTTGTTCTATCACCAGCTATTGCAGCTCTTCACAGGACAGAACAGAGTATAAGCTTTTAAGGATTTAAAAACACCCACAAGCCTCCAGAAACTCCAGAATGTACCTGACAATTGAGCTGAATGCTGTTTAAAAATCAATTAAAAATAGATTTGACTTAAGCTTCGAACATATTGTAATTTCAAGAGAACTATCACATATGGGGTTTTGATGTCTGATATAAAAGCAGCATGAAAATGTTTCCAGCTTATTTAATTTTATTTCCAGTTTTGTTTCAGAGGACAACTAATTCTGAAGGTAATTTTATGGACGAAATACATTTACTATAATTTTTTTTTAAAATTCATTAGGCCTTTCTTGGCCTAAGTGGCCTGGCTAATGGGGCAGCAGAGTCAAGTCACAAAATGAAGTTACATTCTTTTGCCAGAGGGCAATTTTTCCTAAAGGAATTGCATTAAAATAAGTAATTAAAAACTAATTGAGCTATCATAATAAATTAAGGTCCTCTTAAATGCTCAGGTCTTCAAGAGGATCCACTATAATCAAAAATAAATATGAAAAGTTTAAAAGTTAAAATCATAATTATCAACTAATTATTACTTTTCCTCTCTACTTAATTGAAAAGCCACAATTTAATAAAGAATACTCTTTAAGGAGCATCTCAAGGCTGAAAACAGTCACAGGGGGCTGCTGCTGGGGGTCCCACTGTGTCTTCTCCCACACTGGAATTCTCTGGTAGCTGGTCCAGTGGTGAGGGAAAAACAGAGCAACATGTTTGGGCAAAGATTAAGGAGCAAATTGTCATCCCTGGAAGTGTTCAAAACCCACTTTGATCTGTGACACTTTGTGATATGGCTTAGTGGGCATTGGGGTATTTGGTTAAAGGTTGGACTTGATGATCTTGGAGGGCTTTTCCAACCTTAATGATTCTGTTATTCTGTGAAATGACAAAAGCAGTTACCTCAGATCAATACAGTATCTGAAATAATCAACTAGGAAACTGGGTGTTTCTTCAAACACCTAAAATCTAATAAAAAATCAGATGTATTCTAATTGTAGTATTTTATCCAAATACAGAATCATGGAATCCCAGAAAGTTTTGGGTTGGAAGAGATCTTAAAACCCATCCTGTTCCACATGGCAGGGACACCTTCCACCATCCCAGGCTGCTCCAAATCCCATCCAACCTGGCCTTGGGGATTTCAAAGATGTTGCAGCCACAACTTCTCATGGCACCCTGTGCCAGGGCCTCCCCACCCTCACAGGGAAGAATTTCTCCCCAATATCCCACCTAACTCTGCCCTGTGGCAGCGGGAATCCATTCCCCGCCTTGTCCCATCACTTGTACCTGCTTGTAAGCTGTCACACATACAGAACTGCAGAACTTTTTGGACTGTCCCTCTATCTGCAGGATGTGACACTGGCCAGAGCCACTGTAGCAGTATCCTCCACAATATTCACAGCAGTTCATGGTCAGGTTGTTGGCCGAGCGGAACTGGGAGAAGCAGGCGTCACTGCAGAGCTTGTGCACCACGTTCTGGTAATTCACCTCGTGCCTGATCTGGAAGGAAAGAAATATTCAGCAAGGACAGAAAGAATCTGTGTGGTCATCTCTGAGACAGCAGTGTGTGCTGAGCTAAAGAAATTCCAATGAGGAAATTGGAAATTACCACTGCGTTCTTCTGGCACATGCTGCACTTGCTGGAAATGCTGTTGGTGTGGATAGTGACAATGGGTTTCCTTTTCAGTTCATATGTGGACAGACAAGACTGGCTGCAGAAATCCTTGCTGGAGTCTGTGCTGTCAAACTGGGCAGTGATTACGTCCTTTGGATTTAGAATTTCTCTATGGAAAAAGAAAAACAAACACAGAGATAAAGGATTAATGTCGGTTTCATGTCAATTTGCTTATTCTAGAGACAAAAAATTCTCCAGGAGAGAATGGATCCACTTAATTTAAATCTTAATTTTTTGCTGTCTAAGTATCTGACTTCATTTTTGCTTTCCTATTAGGAAAACAGGTAAGAACTACAATATTTAAGCGGGTATTTTGTGAAACATTTGGTAGTTGGGTTTTGGAAAAAAGAACAAGTTCTATCATTAAATCTTTTCTAAAGGAATTTGGAGAAAGTAACTGTTTTGCACAGTCTTTATTACCAAAAAAATTAGAAAGCAGGATATGTTGAATAATTCCTTTTAATAAATAAGGGAGTAGGGGAAAAATGTAATGTCACCATTAGTCCAGTCCCCCATGACCTGATGAGTATTTTAACTTTCTTATCTCCCATCCAAAATTTTGTTTATTTGTCACTGGATTTAACACACTGAACTTTCTCCTTACTTCTTCTCTCTTTTGAAACAATCCTTCACAGAAAAGTTTCAAAGCCCTGAAGTCAGAAAACTGGGAGAAAATACTTATATAATTTCCTTCCTTGGAAGGATGCCTCCTTCTCACTTGTCCTGCCAGAGATAACTCATTTTTCAAGAGAATAAATACAAATGACAGCCAAGACTTCTAAACTTTGTTTACAAGGCTTTTTCACACTAAGGCAGCAAGTGAAAAGAATAATTAATTGAAACCTCAAGTTCAAGTTCAGCTGCCCTTGTAAAACTTAAAGTAATAAATTTGTTGTTGAAGAAATGATGAAAAAAGCAACATTCCTTTGGCAAAGTAACTTTCATAACTAAAAATAATGCATATGAATAATTCTCTATAAACAGACTGTGGAACATTCAGGCTGGAAATGATTTGCCTCAAGTGAATGTACAGCAATGGCATCTTACAGAGCCAGCCACAAAGGTCTCCTTTTGCTAATTTGGCCATAATACAAACGAACAAAATATTATAACAATTAAAATGTTTCTAGAGTTGAAGATTCGTGACTATGTATCCAGCAGGACAGTAGAAAATGTAGGTATTTTCTAAATTATTTTGCCTAAGTAGGCTCAAAAAAGCCCAACCAGTAGAAAGTAACTGATTTGGGTGCTGAAATTCCCATTACCTAAAAAATTCAATTCTTAATAAATTTAATCTCTCTACATGTTGTGAAAGCAGAAGTGATGTACTAGAAAATCTAAGACCTACAGAAATCTAAGACCCCACAATGGAGCCTGAATGAAAAATTAAATCTTTTTTTTTAAAACTTAAGGAAATATTCTGCCTTGAATACATTAACTCACCCATGTTTTGCTTCATTTGAGAGATTCATAAATCTATTTTTCTCTAGAAGAAATAATGCATAAAATACTTTTTAAAAATGTACTCTTGTTAGTAGTTTTGAGAGTGCAATGACAATTTCAAATGGCAAGAAAATGCAGGACCTTTTGAAATAGAGTTTTTCACAATTGGCTCATTTAAATCAAAAAAAGAGAAGATGCACTCTGCACCACAGAGGCTTTTAAATCTATGTGTATGTAAAACCCAATTAAGGAAATGGAAGTGGAAGCAGACAGACCAATTAACAAGGAAGAGCATCAACCACCAATTTTTGAAGGGCAGCATAAGAGGAGCAGCACTCCCGACACAGCAAGGGGCACAAGGACAGAACTGAAGCCTTTCATTATCTGCTTGAATATCAATAATTAGCAGAACAAATTAAAGCACTGTCCTACTTTGAGCAGCTTGAGCAGGTTTTCTTGGTAGAAGCTGGTGGGCGAGAAGCTGGAATGGTGTATCCAGTGAGGCACAGTGTGGAGCAGAAGAGCTGGGTTGAGCCTTTCCTCTGGTAGGCAGTTTGCCCCTTCTGCAGGATTTTTTTACAGCCAGAACAGGAAACCCGAACAGCTGTGCTTGGAACTGAGGGTAGCATTTTACTCATGCCAGAGGATGCCACAGCAGGCTGGAAACCTGATGACAGCTGTGGAACTAAAAAAAAAACCACACAGAGAAAACACAGAGTAAGTGTTACAGATCTATTACACAGAGCTCGCTGGTGTGCAGGGGCAAGCACAAAGCTCATGGCTTTATTTGGGTTGTCAGGGTCTAGAGGAGAATCAAATAGCAGCTGAACTCTCCACAAATACATGCCCTGTGCTGGTTTTCTGCAGAGCAGATTTTTATAACTACTCTGAAGATGGAGAATGCACTTATAACATCCCTTTCATGGAATCATAGAATGGTTAAGTTGGGAAGGGACTTTAAAGATCATCCCATTCCAGCCCCTGCCATGGGCAGGGAATCCTTCCACCATCCCAGGTTGCTCAAAGCCCTGTCCAACCTGGCCTTGGACAATTCCAGGGATGAGGCAGCCACAGGTTCTCTGGGCAGCCTGTGTCAGGGCCTCCCCACCCTCCCAGGGAATAATTGTTTTCTAAGATCTAATCTAAACCTGCCCTCCTTCAGCTTAAGACCATTTAACACATTCAGTTCTCCTATGCATTTCACATTCAATTTTTCTATGCCTCAAAACCACAATTATTTTATAATCTCAATTTCATTCTCTCTAAACCAAACTAGCTCTTCATTTCTACTGGGACCAGACACAGCAAATGAAATGCAGAGTGACCTGCAAGACTATTTGTAAAGGTGACACATTTTACAGATTTAAATGAAGTTATTCTTGCTTATTCCTTACCAAGAGGATTGCCACTGACTGAAAATACAGCACTGATTTTCAGCTCCCCTTCCTGAGATTTTGGCTGTTGGCCGTACTCCTAAAACAAAGGGAAAAGAAAAGGAGAACAAATACACACATGTGATAACAGGTTACATGATTCCATCCTTTCACAATGCTGCATTGAACCTCAGGGAAGAGTGGGTGTCCTAATCCTGCTCCAAAGGCCAGGTGACAAGTGAGCACCACACACAGCTCCTGCTCAGAGCTCCACAGCAAAGCACACCTGAGGGGACACAAATGGACACAGGGGCTGCCTGGTGCATTCCCCTCTCCAGTTGCACTCCAAGACACCTCAAATTCAGCCAAAGCTTAAGGAAATCTCTGCTTTCCACTCAAACTTTCCAGCTAGAAGTGCCTTTGCAGCCTTGCCCTCGCTCTGGGAAAGAAGCTTTATCTTCACATTCGTGGAGGGCAGCAATGAAATAGAGCTGGGAACTCGCTGGGGAGCGTTCTGTACTAACCAGGAGTTAGGACCTAGGAGCAGCCTAAGGTGAAGCTTTGCAGCAGCCCAAGGCTGGCACCAACAGGGCCAGACCATCACAGTCCCAGCTCCAGCATGAGGGGAATCACCTCACATTTGGTAGAGGATGAGAAAATCCCTGGACAGCTGCTGGTGGAATAGCTGACATGCTAGAAATGACTGGCTTAGTCCCCAGCAGCTATTCACACTGGCACCACGCTTCCTGCCCCTGCTCTCCCTGGAAACCTGAGCCAGAAAGCAGCTTGGAACACTCCACATGTAAATCTTAATAGGCTGAAAAGCATAATCTCTTGGAACTACAGAGATGATAAGATTTAGCCTACTTACAGTCGTTTGGGAGTAGTGAGGCATGATGTCATGTTATGACTGAGCTAAATTCACAGCTGCTGCCAGGGAAGCCAGCTCAGAATCACTAAGCAAAAGGATGCTCTCCCTTCCCAGTGGCAGTGAGATGCTCCCCCAGCTCCCAAAATCCCACAACAACCTCCACTGAGCACATGCTCCAGCTGAGCACTCCTCTCACTCCTGTGGGAAAATGGAAGTTTCTATACTAGGCAACCAAACTATTTCTCAACATGTTTCCCAGGAGAACAGGCAGTGGTATTCCCTGATCATGTGAACCATCAGACTGAAACAATCAAATCTCAGGTAGAGAAGCTCTAAGATGGGTATGGGCATGCTGTGATGAGATCCTTAAGCACCATTAATATTATTATTATAATTATTTAAAAACTAATCATGTGCAGACATACAGTTTTTAAAGCACTTTAACTGCAATTGTATCCTTAGTCAAGAGTAGGAAAAGAAATGGAGGCAAATCCTGACATCAACTGTGCATGATCAAGCAGTTTCACAGCAGCATAACAATGCTGAAAGCCAAAAACCTTCAGCTCCAACTATTGGTTACAGCAAGAAATGCTCTTATCTTTCAGGAAATATAAAAATAAAAATCCATAAAATCCCCCCCATATTAATTCCAATCTAAAGCAAAACAAAATGAACTCAGTTCTCCTACTTTTCCAGTATCAGGCAGAGTTGATAATCACAGGATTTTACTCCAGGAAGGAATATTTTGAACCATACGATATTTGACATTTAAATTCTTCAAGTCTTCATTTTTACTTATTAATATGATCTTTGATAACCACAGACATCTCGCCTTGCATTCCACACAAATCCACACAGCAGATGCCATCTTGGGAGGACAAAAGAAGAGACAGATTTAACTAATCTACACGTGGCTTGACATTCTATAGGTTCAAGGAAAAATAAACCCAAACAATCCCACAGAGACTGAACAAATCAGAAGGACAGTAAAATCTGAAGTTGCAAATACTTGACTTATTAAGTTGAGAGTATTATGGGGAAAGAAGAAAAAGTGCTGGGAAGACAGGCCCAAAGAGCAGAGGAGGTTCAGCAGACAGACAAAGATGCTAAAAACTAACACCTGCACAGGAGCACCAACACTCTCATGTCGGTGCAAGGGAAGTTTTGCACACCTTTAACATGTAAAGTCTGACATGTAACCCAGGTATGAGCACTGAGGGGACAGGAATTGCAGCCCAGCTCGTTTCCCTGGTGTCACACAGCAAATCAGTGGCACAGAGCCCGGCTGGAGCTCAGCAATCGTGGCCCCAGCACCCCTCAATCCATAGCTCAGACCTTCTCCAGGGTGCAATTACAGAGCTTTACCTGTATCATCATAAAAAATGTCAGTCTTGAATGAGAAAGTCACTTAAACACATATTAATTTGACTTCACTGATGTGTAAGTACTTAAATATTTTGCTAAGATCTTTAAGCGTTAATTTAAAACAAGAACAAACTACTGTGCTGGCAAAGGGAACTTTTAAGAAGGGAGTAGCAGCAATAGCACTGCTTTAATTCTTATCTTTAATTGTGATTACTCACAAGGTATTTAACAAAATGTGATCTACAGTTTATTTCCTAGTTAGATAAAGTGTCTACGTTGTCACATATTTAGTAACAGAAGCTTTAGAGCACTTGGCTTTGCTCCTAATTGAAAAGCAAGACATTTTCAGAGACAAGGAAACAAGACATCAAAAAGTTGAGGAGGGGTGGGTTTCATAGTATTGCAAGAGGGAAAAAATCCTTCTACTAAACTACGTTCTTCAAGTTAAATTTCGGTCAACAAACTAAATATATTGCTGAATTTATGTTCAGCTTAAGAGGTCAGCTGTCAGACCAAAATGAGAAATGCAATGGGAAACTTACCTCAGAATTACCAGGTTCATCTTTAATTTTGTCTAATAGTCCCTGCTGTGGGGCCATAGCTTTAGCATATTCGTCATCCAAAGGCTCCTTCTTAATTCTAATATTTGGTGCAAAGGAATTCCCCAGCTCTTGTCCAATAGATTCCTTACTAGAAAATAGGTAGCTAGACTCCTGAAACAATAATATGAAAAAGAATTCACCCTCCTGCATCTGCCATGAGGAGTTGGGCTGCTGCCAAGGGGAGTTTGTGGTGCAGACCAAGAGATTTGGGTCCTGCCAAGGTGGGAGAAATGCTGGGCAGCAGCTGCTGCCTCAACCTCCCTGCAGCCCCCTCTCTCATCCCACCCCCAATGTTTTCCACTCCTGTGGCCAAAGGAGAAGCCACCCAGCTCTGTAAGTTGGTTGTTTGGGAGTGTCTCCTGTGGATACAGCTGTTCCCTGGCTCATGTGGAAAAAAGGCAGCAGGTGAGGTGGATGCATCCAGCTGTAGGTTCGGCTCACCGGTCACTCCAACCGTGCTGAACAGGAAAGTGGCCACCAAAAGAATCCTCAATCCAAAGAGAGGGTCAGGAGAATTTTACAAAATTATATGTACTGTTTAAGTAGCAAAGATGTCTACGAGGCAGAAGATCAGTTTCCTTAACACTCAAATTTACACTCAAATACAAAATACGTATTTTGCATTATTCCAGCATATTGCTGCACTTGCAAAAGTGGTTGAAAGATCTATAGCTTACCCTGAAGTTAGTTTCTGGAGTTTGTGGCGCTAACTGCGTCCGTAATGTTTCTTCTACTTGATTATGAACTGAGGAAAACATATACATTAAATAGAAATGAATACAGGTTCCAATGCATTTCCTTTAAAACTATCAGAGTCTCATCCTGCTCCCCAACCCCAGTGTCTGACAGCACCTCACCACTATTAAACTACTCCCTTTCTCCTCCCTGCAGGTAAGGTGGTAATTCCTAAAGAGAATTGACTTTTTTTATTATTCTATTGGATCATTATTTTCCCATTCCAGCAAAATAGTTTTAAACTTCCGACGCAAATTGTTCATTCAGAATTTTCCACACCCCAGCAGGTTCTGAAATCTCCTTTTTTGACATTCAAATCAGAAAATACTTTTCAGAGCAACATCTTCCAGCTTTTTCTTTGCTGTTCTGATCTTTTGCCTTTTCCCCTCTTCTCAGGAAAAAGCATCTTCTCCATTTTTAGAATATTTCATTTAAAAATATTTGGATTTGCCCAGATACTGGATGCTACCATGAGCATTTATCATTCTGATTTCACCTACTGACTACTTTACCTGATCTTTTAACTGTAACATTTTTTCAGTATTATTTCTGAAATACATTTTATGTACAGAAACATTCTTCCCTTGATTTCTAACTGAATGTAAAAGTAGAAATACATCTCCAACTTTATTTTAAAAAAATGTCAATTGCTTTTTTATCATTGGTGCCACCTGGAAGCACTGATTTTAAGATGCTGTTGCTGAACATATAAAGTTTAAATCTCAGAACTGTAAGCTGTGAATGTGAACAAGCAGCCAGGAGTCCCTCACATGCTGGCTCACCCTCCCTCTGCTGAATAAGATTAAATCATTTGTCCCTGTTTGGTTACTCTTAACTCCTTCATTCACTGTTCTGCTGTAACTTTCAGAGCTTGGGAAGTCAAAAATAAGTGTGTGGGCAGCAAGATTATGGCGCCTGTCAAATGAGAAAGGGATTTTAGGCATCTTTGGTTCTCTCCATGTTGGCTGGATGAAGTCCAAGACACAAGTATTTGAGGAAGAAGGGGAGCAGGAAAAAAAAGCAGATTTCAAGCTATGTTCTGGCTTAGTTCCTGCAGACACTAACTCCTTTCTAGCAAGCCTTTCCCTGACACTATCAAATCCAAGCTGCTTTAAATGCCTAAGCATTAGTGAAGAATTGGTGCTTCGCTCAAAAACTCTTTACTGGTCATCAACTTAACCTAAACTTCATCACCTTTCCTTTTAAGAAGCTACATGGTCTATAAAAAAACCAGTGAGAAAAACCAAAAGGAAGCTTGAATTGCCACTCAGCTTGGTTTAGGAAACCACAACAACAAAGGGTATGTTGAGGCTCTATCACAAGCTGTGGAGGATGAGACCTCCCTAACACTGCCAAGCCCTTTGCAAATCCTTCTCCTAACACAGAATTTATTGGATTTCAGGGTTCTTCATAAAATCCTCCCCATACACACAGCTCTGCCTGTTCTCTTCAACAAGGTGATGTTTTTAATAATTAGCCCTATTGCTGATGACTCTCTAATTCTTTCTTCCTCTTTGCTGGGCAGCCAGGTCTATGATGTCAACAGTTACCTGCTTTGTCATGAAAACTGCTTTTCAACCTAGAATCCATATCTTTAGGGTTTTTTTCCAACCGTTTTTCACGTTCTTGTAAATGTCCTTCTCTATTCTTGTCCTTTGCTGAGAAAGTCTCTTTGCCATTATCTCGTGTTATGCTAAAATCTTTTTGAAGTGATTTAAATACAGGACCCTGCTCAAAGGGGGAAGGGAGATCCTTCTGGATTGCATTCTGAACCTGAATTTCTTTTTCACTGTCCAGTTCATGATCTGGAACTCTCTTGCCCTCTTCCAGATGATCTTCATCGTGAATTGCTGAAGAAAGAGTGTCTTTTGGAGTGAAATTCTGACCATCTTCGTTGTCACTCCCAACAACAGGTATGCCTGCAAGATCCCCAGAGGTCAGAAAATAATCATGATCATCACCCTGCAGTGCATTTTCAGCTCCTGCTCGGTTCGGCGCTCTGTACGACAGGCTGTCGAGGGTGGGTGTTAAGTTGTGGTCAGCATCCTCAGACATCTCTGCATCCAGAATTTCACCACCTAGGGAGAAAAAAAACCCAGTGAACAGTCAGAAAACGGATCAACTTCATGTGTAACAAAGGAGAAGGGTGAGTGTCCTAATCTGGCTGATGCTGCAATTCCTTGAATACTCTCAGCCTTCTTGGGCCAACATTACTGTGAAAATATTGCTGACAGAAACAGTTCAGTCCCCCTCACCACTCTGAAGCAGTAAAACTAACCAAAGAAAGAAAAAACATTAATTTCCATTCACCTCACTTGTAGCACTTGTGGAGAAGGCAATGCAGGAGGGAATGAGCAGGAAGGGCTGGGATGAGGGCAAGACAGCCTTGTTCAGCAGCAATGACACTTCCAAGAAAGGCTTTGTGAAACTATGACATTAGAGAATAAATAGAAATACTTACATTTTTCTGTAATATCAAATACCGCATCAGATTTATCTTCAAACTGTAAAAAAGGAAAGCACTATGTCATTGCCTTGGTCAGCTGCTTTGCTAAAAAGTATCTGATCAAAACCAAGCAGAAGGATCACAATTCCTCCTCCTTCCTTCCTTCCTTGCCCCAAGCAAACTTTTATGAATTAAGACTGTTACAACACTGAGAAGCCACACTTACCCTAATGAGTTCAGAATACATAGAAAAGGCACACAAGGAAAATTTAGAAATAGTGTTGCTTCCCAGAGGAGAGAGGGAAGGGAATGCCAATTTTCTCTTCTACCTGGGATGCTGCTACCAGGTCAAGGCCACAGACTGTGCCCTGATGCTCTACGAGCCTTCATTCCCTCTGAACATTGAACCAGGAGCACAAGCAGCTCCCACTGGCATGGGCTGCACAGATCCAAGGGTTTCACCTCTCTCACAGGGAATGTCCCCTTTCCAGGAACAGGGAAATGTAATGCTAAACTTCCCAAGACAGCAAGTGTCAGTGTGAGCATAAGCACAGAAGAGCCAGATGCTGACTGAGTGCTGCACAAACATCTGTCTGCATTAAACACTCTCTGACAGATGTTGAAGTATATGGCATGCTTGGATGCTGCCCGGAGAAGGATAATTAAAGTTTCCTTCAGAATGTCCAACTCATTAGCAGCCTTCCTTTCTGAGGAGATAAGGGATAAAGTAATTCATTTAAGCCCTCTCTCCTTTCTCTGCGTTGCCAGCTCTACACTTTCTTTCCTGGTAGATCCTGCTCACACTGCAATTCTTAAGCCATCTTAGGGAAAGTAATGGGATTTGATAGCAAAGGGATGAGCCCTAATTTCATTTAACTCAAGTCATTTAGCTGATAAATCCAGTATTTCTCAGGACTGTGATGGGAACTCTCAGTTTGGTAGCAGCCAGCTCTAGGAGAGGATGACAACAGACTGTCCCAGAGGTCATTTGATGACAAAAAGTCTCTTTCCAAAGCCACTTGCAGGTCTACAAAGACAAGGTAGCTCCTTCAGCTTAACTGGACACACATGGAACAGTGAGGACCTGTCCAGCATGGTATCAAATCAGTTGGACACTGCACCAGAACTTTCTAGTTTCTCTGAGCAGACACTTGAGGCTGGAAAAAGTGAAATACAGAACCCAAACAACAACAAAAAAGGTTATAATTCCACAAGGCTGATGCAAGTCTCCTCTGTGTAACTATCTACAGGGAAAGAGTATGGAAACACCTCCCAGGAAGGTTTGCAAAGCCTGAGCTCTGTTTCTGCATTCCTGCAGTGATGATCTCTGGAGTGTCTGGGAGATGGAAGTTTAATGTTGATCTAGAAGCCCATTCACAGCCAACTAAGTTTACACAAGTGTAAAACTAATCCCCATAAATCCTGGATATACTAAGTGCTCATACAAGCTGCTGAGGACAAGGACAGCAGGGGTGGGCTGCTTTTAGAGAAGAACTTGGAAAGGAACTTGTTGCCATTTGACAATAATATCAGAGCATGAAGTTTTGGGAGGCAAAAACAATAGCCAGGTCCTTGACTCTACACTGACCTCTTTTGATCCTTTTTTGCTTCCTGTCAGGAATTCTCTATCCTCTCCAAAAATGTCACAACAGAATTTGATGGTAGGATGAAGGAAGTTTTCAGTTGAGATGAAGCATGAGATCATCCTGTTCTCAGAGTAGATTTGTATCAAAGTAATTCTTTAACTCTTTTGAGACCCAGAGTACCTGGGGGAAAGTATTCCAGGTCCTACACGACCCTGGTTGTCTTACACATCCAAATCCTAGGTATTCCTTCTCTTCTTAGTGGTAACAAATCTTTTCCCAGCAGTTGACAACCCCAGGAATGCTGGTATTAGCAAGGGATACATTTTGTAGTGTGGAGCTCTCCAACTGTTTCATTCAAAGAAACACTAACAGCCAAGTCAGCACAAGGGGCCACCTGCAAGAGCATTAGGGACTCCCATAAATATTATGGAGAAGCTGGAAAACATTTACAATCTACCTAGAAGGAATCCAAGACACTCCCCAAACACAGGGTCATCCTAGGGAATAAAACTCAACCCTATTTTGTTTCTTTACTCATTATTTTGGGAGGCTATGAAGAGATCATCCTGGATATCTTCTTCTTTCAAGAGGCTTTTGAGTACAGAGGAAGATCTGTGACTGTGGTCAAAATCTTGCCCTGGAAATATTTATAAACCAGGAACTCCAGCATCTGACAATACCAGCAGCCTTATCTAAGCCACCATCTAGTTTCTGACTGGGAACAGCATCAGAACTCCCACATAGTGTAAATTCAAAGGGAGAAAACCAGGGAAAGTGTTTGGATGATTGTGTGTGTGTACACATATATATCTACACACACATAAATACAGATCTATATCCCCAACAAATTACTCATTCTATAAGTCTATAACTGGACTGCCCCTGAAAATAGAGCTTATAATTTTTTTCCTGCATAAATGTGGGGTATTCTCTCAGTTACACACTTCTAGTTCCTACCCCAATGTTATTTTTGTTTCATGCCCTCTCAGGAGGAAATTTTGTGTCTCACCAGTTACATAAAAATGTATCACTATAATCAATCATATACATTAGCTTTTAACTGGATTATGGTCCTGTATCACACAGAAATGTGAACAACAATGCCCAACTTCCTATATTATTCTATTACAGTTCTGCAAGGCAATTCCCTCTCTCCAGCCCTCATGCTTTCCCCTTTCATTCATCACCTGTAATTCCTTTTATTTCTTCTGCTCCGATTTTTTAAGGTTTAGTGAGGAGTGGAGCAAAAGTACTTGAGGGGCAAACACGGAACTGATGGCATTTCCTCTGAGTACCCCAACACCCTGCATTAAGCCCTTGATAACTACAAAGGGAAAGTCTCAGGAACAGAGAGTTTTCTGTTCAAATATTGAAGCTCCAACTCTTCAACTCAGTCCTCCAAACACACTTGCAGTTGTAAAACAAAACTGAATAATACAATATTCTAAAACACCTTCATTAAATCACCATAGCCAATATTTGCCAGAGAATAATAATTCTTACTGGTTTTAATCATTTAACTCTGTAAGAGTTTAATACAGAACAGTTTGAGTTTGGTATCAGTGAAATTCAATGTTTTAGGCTACATCTTTCTTAGTGACTGCCTCATTAGCTAGCACTGCACAAAAAGAAGTGCTCTGCCTACTCAGGCTGCAAAAAACAAATAAATGAATGAATGAAATGAAACAAGAATACGGAAATGGTGACAAAACAATGAGGTATTTCTGAAAGCCATGTGACTCGCTTACAATTAACTACTCTATAAATAAAGACAGCATTGCTTTTATAAAAAAATATTAAAATTCCACCAGATATATTCCTGTTTTTTTACAGATGTACATGAGACTCTAAGGGAGCAGTGTCACAGCCTCAGCATGACCCTGCCTTTGCTGGGAACAGGGGACAGAAGGACACACATTTACACTTCAGTACAACGTGCTAATTTGAAATAACTAAAAAGCTGATCCATACCTTAACAGTGTTCAACATTGTCATGGCATCCATAAATCAAACAATTCATAGATTATTTTTGTACAATACAAACAGAGAAGCTGCCTATGGCTACAGTATTGTTTTGTATGCAAACCAGAGAATTCTGTTAAAAAATAAAAAAAACAGTGTAACTGCTTTACACACACAGACACATCTTTCTATTAAGCTTCTGAAGTTTGATCCTAGATTTGAACATATCCATAAACAAACTGTGGAAAGGAAGCAGATGTTAAGAGAACTGCAATTAAAAATAGTCAGAGATGATCCCCAGTTTGCCTGTAGTTTCCTATGCACGGCATAACCCCCACTCCAGAATTCATTCAAGTGACAAGGCAATGTTTGAAACAAAAAAAAAAAACAAGAAAAGAAAAAAAAAAAAAAAAAGAAAAAGGAATTGAAATTTCAATCGAGCAGGTGGAGTGAGCTCAGGAAGCATCCCCTGACCTTTTCCACATGGCAGGGATGCCAGGCAGGGATGCCAGGCAGGGATGCCAGGCAGGCACAGCCAAGCGCGCTGCACCTCTGCCACCGCACAACTCCGCGGCACGCGCACAATCCCGCAGCCGGTCCTGCCGGAGCCGCTTCCCACCGAACCACGGCCAGCCCTACGGATTCCTACCTTCCGAGCACCTGGGGAGGGAAGGGAGAGGGTAACAAAGAGCCAGGCTGCTGCACATACCTGCCACAGGAAAAGAAGGGCTGCGGCAGGAAGAGAACCCGGCGGGGTCACAGCCATAGAGCCGAGCGCGGCCGGGCCGGCAGAGCCCCCCCTAGCCGGCTCCGGGACCCCCGGCACCGCCTGGGAACGGGCTCGGAGCCCCTCTGCGGGGAGGGACAGCGTGAGCTCGGCAGCTTGGGTGTCCCCGAGGCTTCCCTGAGCCGTGCTGAACACTTGCAAAGATTGTTTTTGATCTAGACTGAGGGTAATACAGTGGAGATGGTGATGGGAGTTTTTAAAGGCAAATCCCAAACAAGCTCTAGTATATGTAAAAAGGCAGGCATTTCCCGGCTGCTTGTGGCTCCCTGTATTCTGTACAAGAAATACAGTTTTACCTTGCATCACACACATCTACAATTTCTAAGTGTCAGGACAGAAGATTCAGGCACAAGCTGCTCCCCTTTAATTTCTGCTTTTTAAGAATTCATCAGAAATCACAGGGAGTAGCTCAGCATGGAAGTTTTTCAACCCTTTCTGTCACCAGGCTTTTCTGATATTCCTGAGCTCTTGGAATAGTCACAGGCCAATTCCAAACAAACCTTACAGTTTCCATACCCACACAGAACCTGCACAGTTACCAACATATATAGGGCCAAGATTAATCTGTCAAACACAGAGAAGTTGCAGTAAGCCTGATTTTTTCTGAAATATTGGTGGGTTTAATCTATACCTACAAAACCCACAGGGGGATCCAAGCCTTTCTCCCATTCACCCACAAAATCATGGATTTGAGAAGGAAGAAGCTCCACATGTGAAGGTTTTACTTTGTGAGCACAGAATCATGGAACGGTTTGGGATGGAAGGGACCTTAAAGACCATCTTATTCCAAACCCTGCCATGGGCAGGGACACCTTCCACTGTCCCAGGGTCCTCCAAGCCCTGACCAACCTGGCCTTGGACACTTCAGGGATCCAGGGACAGCCACAGCTTCTCTGGGCACCCCATGCCAGGGCTTCACCACCCTCACAGAGAAAAATTTCTCCCTAGTATTTGTTATTAACAACAAATTACCTTGCAATGGTCTTTGCAAAGACACCAGATCTTTGGGCTTTGCAATTAAAAAACACACACTGACACAAACCACACAGCAAGCAAACAAACCAAGACATCCACAAGAAAGATTTTCTTTTCAAACAAAGAATTTTTTCCCTCAAAACCTCACCCCTAGCTCTGTGCTGAACTTCTCTGCTGCTGGTAAGACACAACCACCAAGGCTGGGATTCTGGTTACACTGTAGGGCTGTAAATGAGCCAAAATAAAAATAATTCAGTTTTCTCGCAGTATAAGGCAGGAAAACTAAATGGAAATTACAAAGATGTAAAAATCCCCAATACCAGAACAGGGTCTCTGTCACAATATGTACATTTATGCTGTGATGCTCAGCAGCTACTCACTCCAAACCAAGTGTTTCAGTTCA
>VZTZ01026008.1:28497-69730 GCA_013400955.1 Drymodes brunneopygia | reverse complement strand
CTCCCCTCCCCTCCGCTCCCATGGATGCTTCATACTATTGTATGTCGTCTTCTCTTATGCTTAGCAATGCTTACTATCTCGGTCATGCTAACCTGAACTGAAGATGATGGTTTTACTGAGGCCATTTCAACTCTTTCTCCCTCTTTTTCCAAACTGCCTTCTTTCTGCGTATTGCCTTATATGCAACTGAATTCCTGGCTTGAAGGCAATCCACATGTGGCAAACATTTCTCCAGAGGAAATGTCCTACTGAGAGACTCCAGCAGTGTTTATAAAGATGATGTGGTGCAGGGACTGTTATGGAAAGAAGGAACATTTAAAGAAATTAAAATCACTCTTTGCTTTCACTGCTGTTCCTCTATTGTGTTCACCATGAAACACAGGCATTACTTAGCACTGTTTTCAAAAGCACTAAATCTCTGGCATTTTGCCTTTTAAATAAAACATACTGGGATAGCAGTCATAAAGTCACCGACCCCAGCCTAATCTGCTTTCTGTACACAGATAGTACTTCCTCATTTTTACTAGGTGACTAGATTTTATGAATACACTTTCTCTTCTGAAAGAATGAAACCCCAAAAGACTAGGTGGCCTCCCACTCTGTAATTCCACGCAGATAACAGATAGCAGAATTTATAGCTTGGCTCCTGTTCAAAATCATACAGTACTTGTAGAATATATTGGCTGAAAACTTGAGAGATTCTCAAGAGAGACTCAGTCTGGCTTACTTTAACAGAGAAACTTCCTTTAAATATGTAATTACCTCATTTAGATCATCTAAAATCTACTAAAACTTTGCCTTGACTGCTGGATGAATTCTGCTTGTCACCTATACGTCTCTTCTCTTCTCTTCTCTTCTCTTCTCTTCTCTTCTCTTCTCTTCTCTTCTCTTCTCTTCTCTTCTCTTCTCTTCTCTTCTCTTCTCTTCTCTTCTCTTCTCTTCTCTTCTCTTCTCTTCTCTTCTCTTCTCTCTTCTCCTATTTCTATAGGAACTTGACTGACATTTAGTCCTTCCCTGTCCTACTCAAAAACAGTGGTAGCTGCATTGCATTTATAAAAGTACCATCATTCTGGAACTCTGGAAACCATTAATTAAGTAATCAAATTAGAAACTAGAAACCAAGAATTAGTCACAGTACCTTAACAGTAAGCTAGTTAATAGGAACTTGCTGAAAAGGAACATAAGAATACTAAAACACTCATTAGGAAAACAGATTTTATCAACATCAGCATATATTTACCACACATGGAAACACACAAATCATATCCTTATTGAGATGCACTGAGTGCAAAAGTCATTTTCCTGTCAGAAGAAAATTAAGAAGCTTTTCCACATATTCCTCTTTTTATACAATAAATACAAACCTCACTGCAGTTTCAAGTAGAAGTTATCCCTTTCTAAATAAATGAAAAGAACCAGCTTTTCAAATAAAAAAAGCAAAAAAAAAAACAAAACACCAAACACAGAAGTTATTTGAAAGAGTTCAACATCAAACTTTACAGCATGGAAATTCAGTCTTTAGAGGACTAAAACTATGCTCTTTTCCATGTGAAACCAATAATCAGGCATATATGCAAAACACACATACAGGCACAAATTTCATTTCTCTTTCTGGCAGAAACATCTCCCTTATAATGTATGTTTTTTTACAGCACAAGGACTGATGTATGTAACAGTTGTACTCTGTAGCGCCAGACTGGTTCCGACTTAATTTTTCAGGGTACTTCCCAGATGCAAGGTTATAATTCCTGCTGTGAAAAAACCTGCAGTCAAAACAAAATGGGTAATACCTCCCTGCTCCTTAAACTGCAGCTGGCATCTCTTCAAAGTGCGCATTCCCAGTCTGAAAATTCGTGCTGTAAATTGCTGTGTAAACCAATCCTATCATGTAAATTGTTGCAGCGTGCACTTCCTGCACTTGTGGACTCTTTACTCTTAGAGATATAAGCAACACTCAGTCATCCTGAAGAAACTGATAGCTAAAAGACCCCTCAGCAGACAAGAGAAAAGGGATATGACGTAGCTCTCTACAAGCTCTCTATGTATTTTCTGGAGAATGAAAAATCCTCACTGATTCTTCTAGTTCATAGTGCAAGTCTTTATTCCAAGTCTTTCCTCTTTTCCTAATATTTTCTCTTAGAATTAGAATATGCATGCATTAGATTTCATTTCATTTCAAAGACAATGTATAAGTTTAAAAAAACTCCAAAACTTAAAAAAAAATTAAATCTTTAAATTTTTTTTTTTAAATTTTATCATTTGAATTTTAAAGTCATTTTCACAGAGCAGAGTTTTAACCTAAAACAGAACTTGCCTATTTAATAGGTCAAAATAATCAACTACTGCAGGTGAGATTTTTGCTGCTAATTTGTCATCTCTTGCATTAATCACAAAGAAATTTGCAATAGAATCTGCCAGCTACATGATCTGATCAAACAGAATTGCTTGGGGAAAAAATTGTAGTTGGCTGCCTGTATCAGCAATAAAAGAGTTCTGACTTTTGCCAAAGAATACTTTTCCAGCTGCAAATGTGGCTACATTTTTTATGGATTTTGATTAATGATTTGAGGGGAACTAAAGCCACTCTTTTATGGGGACTTTAAAAACTTTTAAAATAAAGCCTCTTTTCAGATTACTAAAATTGCTTTGCCAAAAGCCAGTGTTAGCATCTGAAAAATTTATCTAGTGCTGCTAAGACATTTCAGCATCAAGAAAAGTATCGCTACAAATTTTTCCACCAAGAGAGAAGGCTAACATTGCTGACCTTGGACTGCAAATACAGCTTTCATTTATGTATATTTGGCATTCCAAAAATTTACATCTAGCACAGAAAATCCCACACCACCACTCTTGCAGAAGCATACCATGCTGCTGGAAGCTTTTGAAACAGAACCAGTGGTAGCACACATTAAAACTGGAATCCAAAGAATGTTTTCACAATGTTATGAGAAAACATTTAGCTTGTGCAACGAACAACAATAGAAGCAGGAATCAAAGAAAATAATGATTGTCAACAATGAGAAATAATGTTTCTTAGCAACTAAGTTTCAATTACTCTTTGTTTGCTAACAATCACCAAGATATTTAAGGCTAGTAGCTTTATTCCGGTAATATACTATCAAAGACCATGATAAAGAGCTCCTGTTTTAACTATTTCTATTTTTCAATCAAGCCTCTTGCAATTAATTTTATTAGTGTTTTAGAACTAATTTACTTTGAACAAGATTTAACCATGATTTGTTATTGTCATGCAGTAAACAGAATTGTAATGTGTAATAATTATTTGTTTAAATAATAGAATCATTGGCATACCAATGATAATCCAAGCAAGAAAAAAATTTATTACAGTTAATAATAAGATTAAACAAAATTGTATCCAAGAATAGATCCCAGGAGAACCCTTCAGCTGTTTTAGGTGAAGTAGAAATGATATTACTAATTAAGACAGAACACTGGCTGTCATAAAGATAGCTGCAAACACTGCTTCCTAATGAAACAATGAGACTTTATCTTATTGATGAAAATGACCTGACTTAATCCACTGTGCCTGTGGCTATTACCAAGTCTCTGAAAACAGTCACCAGTACTAGATACCCTACTTGCTTTCTTACTACTCCCCATGATGATCAAAGATTGAAACTATATAATTTTTGAATGAAGTATACAATTTTCAATATTTTGCTTCTTTTTTCCCAAAAGAGGTTTTAACCAGACATTTAAGCACGTGATTTTCCTCCTGATAGACTGGCTGGAGTAATATCCAGGTATCTCAATACTGAAAGAAGCTGGTCCCTTTCTTCCATCTGCTATGCCTGTGTGATAATGAAAAAAAGGGGTTCTCACTCTCCCATTTCTTCTTGAGCGACACAGAGGTTTTATTTAAAAGTCAATCATTTGAGCAGCACAGTGTAAGAAATCAGAAGAACAGTGCAAGTCAGAGTAGGAACAAGTGCTACTGTTGAACGGAGCTTGCAGGCCAACACATCCACCAAACCTGGGTGGTCATGTTGGGGTGCAGCTCCTGTTCTGGAGGATGCACAGGCTCTTAGCCATTCAACGCTTCCCAAAGAAAGCCCTGTGGACAGCAGAAGCACATGGCACATTGAGGGTGCTGGTAAGAGCAAAGCACAGGACACATTGTCCCACACAGCAGTGACCATGGACACCCCAAGGTGGCCATTTCCTCTGGAAACCATAATGCCCCCCCCTCCACACTGCTGGGCAACCATTCTTTCAGTCCCCTGCCACAAAAATTACTTATTTTTTCAGTTCTTCGATTACTTCTGGTTCTCAAAGCTCATTTTTTCTAACCTGAAGACCTATTAATTTCTTTTGTTTATGTTCTCACATAGTATTGGTGCCTGAGGCTTCACTGGGACAGTCAGACATTACAAAAGCCATACTAACAAGCTGCACAAACTGGCAACACAGAAATTCAACTGCTGCAGCTCGCATTTCTATACTAAAAGAGTGGATTAGACCTTATTCTACCTTGAGAAAGTCATAACTTAGGATGGCCTCAGCCAAAAATTATTTGGATTACAAACTCTTCTTGCCTCTAATGTAAAAAAACATTTATGGCTTTTTTTCTCCTTCAATAAGAATAAAATAAGTAAAATGATAATACTCTGTGTATTGGTTGATTTAAAAAAATTATCAATAATCCCTTTAAAATTAGATTTAAATTACAGTAAATTAATTTATGTACCTGTATGCCTGCCCAACATAGAACACAAAATGCCTTTGTGTTTCTTCCCATTGCTCAGTCAGTGGTGGTGTGTATCTCTTTAATTTGCTCTGTTTACATGCCTCAGTCAATCTGGACTTAACAATTCTAATATCCATTTAATCCTCTGTTTGAGAGCAAGTTAAGAATATCTCTTAATAGCACCAATTCAAGAGGTCTTTTGGCCCCCAGGAGTGCAGAGGGACTGAAAAGCCTTCAGTATAGGCTGTCTATACAGGAGATAGCTAGAGAATAATATTTTTAAACTAATGCTGATTCAGAAAATTCATGTTGAGTAGTCTTAGTGCCATGCACTTGTGGTTGTAAGCTGTTTGCAAGCAAGGTAAAATTTTGTGAGACTGTTTTCACAAAAAATTTTTCCTACATGATACCAGAGGAAAGAGAAAGTAAGGGCTTTGACCATATAAGAAGCCAAACCAAGGACTGACTGGAGCCCATGTGTTTCCAATCCACACTGTGTGCTGCCCCCTGATATGATCAAACTTGTTATGTAAATTCAGGCACTTGCTGTTTCTCATGTAGCAAATCTACTACATAATTACTTCAAGATTTGTAAGGAAAGAGTATTTCCCCCCTTCTCAGAAACTGTACTGATTTAAGGTTTAGTTAACAGTGTAGTCAGGTCTGAATTAATACACTCTCATAACTCAGATCTGCAGTTTGTGGTTGTTGAGAATAATAACACTGTTTAAGGAGGCACAAGGACTGCTTTTCATTTTAACAGGATTTTGAATCAGATGCTGAAGAGCTAAGAATCCCTACTATCCCAATCTCACTGACCATTCTCTGCCCTTTCTGCTGACTATTGTTATTTTTGCTTTAACCTGTCTTCAATGCCTTTCAGCTCTTCTTTCAGCACTACAGGGACTTGAACTTTTTACAATGAATGAGATGTGCCAAGCTAGGAGTATTTATTTTATTGACATCACTTCAGCTTTCAACCCGCTTTTAACCATGCTGCAACTGTTTGAAACATTAGGTCATTTGTAGCACATTATGCAAATCTTAGAACTAATCTTTTGCATAATACATAAGAGTTTAGTTTGTGCATTAACTAATTTATCTGACTACACAGAAGCTATGAATGCTAATTTTTATTAAGCTCTTCATTAAGTCAAAATGTATCTGAAGTGTGCACACATATATATATATACAGTCACAAAATGAAATTGCTTCAAAGGTAGAAATAGTCACTTGATACATGGTCTTATCCACTAATAAATGAGGATTCCTTTCACAGGAGATAAGCATAATCTGAAAGAAAATGGATTCTCCCTCTGCAATAAATGGATGAATTAATGCACACATGCATATCTTTTCAATAGATTTTGAAATTGTATTTGTATATGATGCAAATGGTCTGTATAGATTACCAGCTATCATACGACTCTTCCGTCTATTAAGTCACTGCAAATTGGATCAAATCTCATCCATCTCACCTGTAGGATCTTTCTAACATGGGAGAAGCAGAAGAAACTGAGGGATTTCTTTTTATTTTAGAGTTAACCACTTAGATTTCCAGAAAAAAAAACAACCCGTGTATAATTGAAATATTTATCATAAATTATATTATTAAAATACGTTATGATTTCTAGGTGCTGTATTGTCAACAAACGCAGATGTCACACAGCATGCAACTCTGCACCCAGTTATGTCCTTGTTGGATAGCTACTCTGTTGATCCTGATGGGGAGAGTGCTGCACATTTAAAAACTAGTGATAAACAGAATAGTGAACTTAAAGGAGCACTGACTGCTGAACTGTGCTGTACTTAGCTGCACATACTATGAGGCCTTCAGGGCTGTGCTGCACAGCTGAAGTTCCTTGGCTGCAGCATAAACTAAGCCTACACTTTGCAAGGGAGAATTTTGTGGGCAGCTTCCACTGGGTACACTTTGTTGCACCACCTTTTAGCCTTGCCTTTACGTAAAAGGTCAGCAAGAAGTTCTTACGAGAACAGAGTTGTTTTCTTGTGACAAATTTATACAACCAAAAGGGAGAGTTTTCCATCATGGACAGGATCAACTCTGAACAGCATAATGTGTGAAAATCTATCTGGGCTCCAAATGATGCTGCACAAATGCAGGGTGTCCAGCAACTGAAGGGACTTAAGATTCACTGGCTATCTATATTCCTTTTCCTAAAATGTTTCTCTTATTATAGCATTTGTTGTTGGACCTTCCTTATCAAAATCTCTTTCACCCCACTGCTCCTACCATCCAGTGCTGAACAGCTACTGTTGAAGATCTCAGATCTTTCATTATGTTACATTCTACTGTCAGGACAGAGTTTGCCAAGGCTACGTGCAAAAAAATTCCCCCAGATAATTTTCATGGTACTATTTCAAAATCACCATTATGATCAAAACAGAATAATAATAATAATAATAATAATCTTTTAAAAAGTAATGAACACACACAGACACAAACACACCCCCCACTTGCAGCAGCTGCTTTCTCATTCTGTTCAGTCTCATCCTCCTTCAAGATAAATAAATTCACATTTTTCCTATTTGTTGCCTTCTGGGCAAGCACTGAGAGATGAATGATTGCCTTCAGTCTCCCATAAGACGTATATTGACGTTGCAGTCACTTTGCCAAGAGCCTAAAAGGTCAACATGCTTCAAGAGAGGTAATAAGTGAGATCTCTCCTTGTATTCAACAGCAGCATCCACCAGCCTGCAACAGATGGAGAAAAAGGAGGGGGATGTCAACTGTCCTCCTAACTCCTGCAAGTTCTTAGATGCAGTTCATTAAAACTAATGACCAATCACCATGTGTTATGAATAAAAACAGATCACTCTTCCACTGCCTAGGTAAAGACAAAATACTATACACTATTATAATATTCTGTGCACAAACTACTCTGGGATTTGACTATATGCCCCACTTTACAGCAGAATATTTATTAAATTATCAAAATTTGTGGTTTGATAGCACTCTCAAACAATTTATTGTAACTGTAAAATATTTTAAGTTTTGGAAACACAATAAAGTTGATTTAATAATCCCCTAATCTTATACACAACTTCTTCTAGGCTTTTTCTTCAATTATGCCTCATAAATTATAATTTACTGTATATTATAGAAACATTAAAAAATAAACACTTCAGAGAATTTCACCAGATTAATTTATTTTGTTGAGGTAATCACAAAGCATAACAAATTCACACATGACCTCTGAACTCTGAGCACAGGGCCTCAAATTCAGCCTACCACCAAGAATATCCATCTGCCAAAGATAACAACTAAATGTTTTAACTTGAGCCAAGATATGTGCCCTAATGACTACACTATGGAAAAAGCAAACAAACAGAAAACTATCAGAATTCTTTCTGTTCTCTAAAAACACCACTGAAGTTCAAAGAGTTAAAGAAAAACAAAAATCAAAACACTGCCTCCTCTCTATGATGCTTGTTTAGTAAGGATATGTCACTGCAAATAGAAGCAGACAGATTTAGTGAAATTTAAATGCAAAACATTTGTACTATATGAGTAAGAGATGTCATTTCAGTGTCAACAACACCACTTTAGACAGGTACCTTATTAAAAACAGTACCTTGATTTGTTGTGGTTGCATTTGTGGAATCGTTTTGGGGTTTGTTATGCTCTGTTGTTTTACACTGCGCCTCAATGTACCACAGCTTTTAAAATGCTCCAGAAGAAGCCATGGTGAATTTTGCAAGGTTCAGAAAACGCAGACTGCACCACCTCATTTTGGCAGAGCCTGACTAGTAAATAATTTATTATAAAATAGTGATTCCCAAAGGATCCTGGCCAAATGATTCCTAACAGTGATGACCATTTCCTGAATAGTGTTCCTGATGAGTCTTGATGATTTTATAAAATTCCACAGTATTTAAGCCACCACTTAATATTCACCCTAGATCTCTCTTCTTCTTTAGTAATTTTCCCCCTCTTATGTTTGACAATATATAACTGCATATGGTATAATGCACCAAATCCTACCTCTTCTGGTTTAATTTCTCTTTGTTGCAGTTGCCAGCCATTCCTAGAGGATAGAAAAACCCTAGCTTAAACCCAGTGCTGTTGCATCTTATGATGATTATAATTAACCTTGTTGACTTTAATGACAGGGAATCACTTAAACACTCCACTCCAGCAGAAATGATATGATAATCTTGTTGTACCTATGCCTATTCCCAACAAGATTAGGCAGTAAAGTAGTTTTGCCAGGTGGCAGAAAGAGATATTGAAAGCCATAAACAAGTGTATTGAGTTGCACTATTTCAAGGGTGTAGCAAACTAAAGTGCTTTGGCGTCATGTCCTCTGTTGAAGGCAGGCTGAGAAAGTTGGGGTTTTATCTGAAGAAGAGGCAAGGAGACCTCCAGAAAGGGCCTTCCAGAAAGGTCTACAAAAAAGCTGGAGACTGACTTCTTCCAAGGGCACAGGGGAAATGTCTCTAAACTGAAACAGAATAGAATTCCATTAGATATTAAGAAGAAACTCTTTCCTGTGGAGGTGGTGACGCACTGCAACAGGGCCCCAGAGCAGCTGTGGATGCCCAATCCCTGGAAGTGCTTGAGGCCTGTTGGATGGAGCCTGCTCTCGTGGAAGATGTTCTGGCCCAAAATGATGAATTGGAACCATGACTTCAAAATTCCCTTTAAACCTAAATCTTTCCATGTTTCAATGATTCTATGACCACACACGGGAAGGCCACCTCATGATAGACCATGAACTTACTCAGATGACCAGAACAAACAGCCTGTCTCCTTTAGGAGCAGCATGAGAATTCCACACAGTCCAAGGGTTTCACCGTGAATGCTAAAGCATACATATACTCTTCTTACAAGAAAAATCCACAAGATTTTTCCTTATAACTCCATTTATTCTCTTTATTACTGTTTTGTTTCATGCCCAGTGGAGCATAATCAACAATCTGGCAGACCTCAAAGATATGTTCACATTTGCAGCTATATTTTTCAGTAAGGTCCTTTAAGGTACTTGGCTTTCTATAGAAACTCCTTCTATAAAGGCATGTGGGACAAGGTACATCTCCTTTCCACCCACACAAATTCATACACATCTCCATATCCCACAGATGCTTGCAGTTTAATCTTAATTTTGGCAGCTACCGAAAATAGACAACAATTTGTTCTCATTTGTTGTAATTAAAGAAAATATTAACACACCCTTTCACAAAGAAAAACTCAAAAAATATAAAAAAGATGTACACAGATTCTGTAGCAACTAATATGCTAACTCAAAATTATACAGGTTTTTGAGATAGTAGAAAAAGTTTACCACTGTAAACAAGCAGTGCTATTAATAATGAACAGTAATCCCACTGTAAGGCTCGTTGACTGCTACCTATAGCTTTAATACTCTTCAAAAATTATTCTTATGCTATGTTTTTCCCCCTCTTCACTGTGAAATGTAATATTCCACGGGATCTGTTCTTTTGAGTAACTCTTGCTGCAATGTGCATCCCCAACAGCAATCTTCAGCAACTTTGACTGGGTCGACATGAGCCCTCAGAGCAACCAAACAGCTCTCTGGGGCTGGAGCTGTTGGCAGGAACCTGAAACACACACAACAGACATATCAGGGGGTTTGTGTGCTTTTTCCTATTTTTTCTTTTTCTTTTGGGGACTATTTCTCCTGGGTTGTGGCTGGGATGCATGAAGTGGCTTTCTCAAGTGTATTTCATTTTAGTTTCATCTGAAGGAAAACCCAACTGAGCAAGCTGATGTCTGTGTGCTGTGAACCAAAGTGCAGTTAAGTAGAGACAACCTGGAGGTCTGCTTCAAAAGCACACTCCTGATGAAAACTAAAAGCTCATGTAGGCAAATTCAATGAACCTGTCTTCTCTGATTTGCAAGGTGATTTTAGGGAGCACTGCTGAATTGATATGAGTCATGTATTTATAATGACTGTCTTTGTATATATATTCCCTTTTAGGAAATTGTGTTTGTCTTTTGGGAGCCTATACATGGTATGAAATCTGCCACAGTATTTTTTTCATCCATGAAATACCACTCCAGGTTCTTATACTGTCTCAAAGCTATCATAACTAGTGGATCTATTCAGTTCTTTCAGAAGCTTCTGCCCTGGGGTGAAATCAAGTTATTATGGGAAGCAAGTTTGGAGATGGTTGAACTCTTTCAGGTCTTTTCTAGGTTGTGCTGAGATTTCCTTGGAGTACAGCATACATACTGAAATCTTTGAATAAGTAGTATTTGATCATTATGCTTAAGGACTGTATTGTAATACATAGGAAAAAGGAATCCTTATTTACAGTAGTTTTTCTGTAACATTTCAGCAGATTGCTTGTAATCTCAATAGTATTGTGAAAGAACACATTCGAAGCTATGTTAATGAGGATAGATAAGGCTATATTCCAGTTTGCCTCTTTTTTCTGTACAAACATACATGAAATATACATCTTTAAAGCGATTACTTTATTCAAGGAATAAAAAACTATGTTTCAGAACTTCTACACACAGTACAGACCTGATTTTATAATAACTCCTTTACTATTCTTCCATGGCTAGAAGGAAAATGGCTTTGAGTCTATGAATATGAAAATCCTTCATTGTCACCTCTGTTTATACAATTTGAAAATAATCTGAGGCAATAAAAAGTTCAGGCTAAGCCTTGTTTTGGGTGGCAGCCACATTAAGGCTGGAGCTTCCACAGGACCATGGAGGGGCCTCTGGAGGAGATCAGCTCTTGATATCCAGTCTGAGCACATCATTCCTCACAAAATGCAAGGGACCTGGGCTCCTTTGCCAGGACCAGACTTGCAGGAAAGGTTTTGGGCTGACTTTAGCTGATGTGCAAGGATAAAAAGTCAAAGGAAGTTGGAGTCATAGAACCTTTACTCTTGCCCTGGCTAGAAGTAGAGTACAAACACTGCTCCTCTGCAAAACCAGATAGACTACATCTGCCTCAAAACACTGAGTTTTCTCACTGTCTTCAAGTAGTAGCATCACCTCATGCACCCTATGCTTGTGGTTTTCACTGATTGAAGGCTCTAATGAGACTCATAAAATTGTAATACTGTATCTCATGCACTAATGCTTTAACTATTTTAAGACAAATTATGACAATAAAAATAGCTGGATGCATTTTGAAACTATGATTGCAGAGACAAATCAGTTTCTATCGTGTCACTCTTTCCCATTTTAGATTTTAGTTATGTATATTGACAGTTTATGCAACATGATAAAGTAATAAGTGCTTAGCAACGCTGAAGGAAAATGTAACTAATAGAATAATATACGTCTTCCTAAGAATTGTTTAATGATATTTTAAAATATCATAAATACATTTTCAAACAGGACTCAGCTGAAACAATTTTTCATGCTAATCAAATACAAAATCACACTATGGTATTGCTGTGATGGAAAAAATCACTGCATTTCCAGTGAAAACAATTAAATATTCCTGCAGGAAAAAGACTGGAGGCATTTTTCACCCCTCTAAGAAAGTTATTAGCTCCAACAACTCTTTCATAAGGAAGTCATCAAATTACATATTAAAATCATGCTATAAACCTTTATGGCATAAGAAAGATTTTTTTTGTACCACCAGTTTAATTTCTTTTTCTAAGTACACCAATAGGCCTATCCAAAAAGAACTCTTCATCCAAAACCTGTCCTTGTACAAATTATATTAGTTTAAAAACTTAGTAACCCAATCTTTGTTTCATGACAAATGCTTCATTCCTGTCCACCAGCAAGATGTTTTCAAATCTTGAGTGCACCAGTATACAAAAATCGCTTTTTTTCTACAGGAAGTGAGAAAGTGATAACATTTTAAAGGTCCCATTTGAACCACTTTGACATGAATAACAGCTGTTTACACTTTGCCATGAGGACAAAACACTCAGGCACCATGATAATAAGTTTATTTTGAAAAAAAAAAGAAAGGAAGAATAACAAAAAAAATATCTCTAGCCTTTTCCTGAGGAAAGGGAAGGCACTTTTGTCCCTAGGTAACTCAGAAAGCCACATTAGGATATAAGGGTAGCCACCTGTGCAATATGCATATCACAGGACAAATATGAATATGCAAATAGTTGCTCCCAGTCAAAAATTTGCATGGTACAATAAATGAAGTTTCTTCACATAAAACACTGTCAGGAAATTCCAAACAGCAAATGATGAAAAAACTCATTTGCAAATAATTGTCAATAAAATCAGATTATAAACACGTCAAAAAACTGTTGTGATATTTGCTTGCTTAGGAGGGTCACCTGAACCTTTATCACATTAATAGTGTTCAAACTATGGCAACTTTATATACAGTGATTTTGTTTGCAAAACATTTCAACTTCCATGTTCACTACAACAGCATAAGAAATGCATGTTTCCTTCACATTGGTGGTGATTTCTCTCCATTTACTCCTTCCTTTCCCCATCCAGCAGTGAATTCAGAGATAACTGAGGTAAGATGTTCCAGCCTCATGCATATATTTTGCTGGCTCGAACTTTGAACCAACTCCAAAAGCGTTTTTCTCTCCAGTTAATTGAAAGATTTCTGTCTAAGCTTCCTAACTGCATAGAAAATCTTCAAGAAAATATAAAGCTTCAGAACAGTCTTCAGAAAAGCTGTTGGTATGCTTAGACAAGGATTTTTTCAGAATTCAAAATTGCTACAGGCTCAATGTTTTTGGTTTTAGTTACCATTATAGTACTTTAGCAGAACTTAACAAACAGTTTTTGTTCCTTCTCCTTTTTTTTTTCCTAAGTATATTAGAGCTGCTGTTTTTGGAGAAAAACTCTGTCTACATCTATCCTCATCTTATGTTTGTGGATAGGTTTTCTTCTAACAGATGTGCTTTGAATATATTGAATATAAATTTGAAAATATTTTGAATACAGATTTCCAGTCTGCATTTTGATTAAAATTTGCTATGCCTCTTGTTCATATTCTACTAGAGATATCTCTAGCTGATATTTTTCAGTTCCAGCCAATGATTCCTCATGAGAACACCTTTCCAAGTTATAGTACACTAAAAGGACTGTTCTATACCGTTATGTTCTGTGTAAGACAAAGATTATATTTTTTTCTGCTGTTTCTACCATTTTTTTATCTGAGAGAATTTTGAAATTATTGAGAAATAGTTGGCCAATTTCTTCTACAGTTAATACTTGCAAATAATAAATGCTAGCAGAGTAATTCTGGCATAAACAGATGCAGAAGTGCCGAATCATCAGCACAACTTAAAGCCTGAGAAAAGCTATCATCTAGCTATGGTTAATTTTTGTTCTGACCACATGCAATTGGTGGTTAATAGAGAAGTTTGTATGTGCTTAGAAAGAAAGAGCCCAGTAGATAAAGCAAATTATATATTGAAAATAATTGAACTAGGATTTTTTTTCCAGATTTTTATCCTTTCTTTAACCATTTTTATCCTTTATACTTTTTATAAACTAACAAACTCAATAGCCTTCAACTCATCTAGTGACCAACTCCTCTAGAATTGCAACTGCACAGCTTCTCAACACAATCAAAAATAGGCTGTTGGGTTAGAAAAACTACTATTGTACATGAAGATCTGTTCAGATGCTGGCTGGATTACAGCAAACTGATTAAACTGTTGTCTGAACAGGAAAGAGAAGAGAATAGTCACCCCAGGTTCATGGTGAGCTGCCTGTAAGGGAAAAGGTAATGCCTCCATGAGCACTGAGCACCCACGGGTGCCATCCCTGTAGTAGCCCAGGACCATAGGGAGCTACTGGCTCATCAGTTCCTTTTCCATCAGGGATCTTGTGTTTGCAACTAGTTATTATGACATCCCTGCAGCTTCATCATTTCCTGGGCAGATTTTCTCCCTTACATGCCAGAATGTAGCTCCATATATTGATATTTCAATTTTTACATACATGTTTCTGTCAGAGTAAAAAGCCTGTATCTTTTAACAGCATATTAAAAATGTCTTTCCTGCTGTAAAAATATTTCAAATGAACTAGAAAAACACAGCAGAATAAAACTTCTATTAATGAAACATTGCCTAAAACCACCAGAGTGACCAGCCAGTACCATAGTAGCACACCATAGAGTATGCAGAACACCATGAGGAATATGGTGTCTCAAATGAAATCAAGCAGGAGCTTACATGTCTATACATAACAATTTATTTCCTGCAGATTTGTTCCCCATTGCAAGTTCTAGATCTGGAAATGTATTTTAAGTGTCCTTTCATCAGCCAAGTAAGGCTGGAAAAGGAAACCGTGGAGAGTTTCACCAGTCTAGAGGGATTTGACGAAGGCATCATGCATGACATTCATAGAAGGTGTATCATTAATTCAAGCGCATCCACACACTTCCAACAGTGCTGTGTCTGCTACTCAGTAATACCTTGTTGCTCTCTTTGTTACTGCTCTCATTAGATTGACTTTCTGAGCAAGTGGTCAGTTCTCACTGCATTCATTGGCATTCCTGCTCTAGTGCTGCTCTTTGCAGTTCTATTTCCAAGCCTGCCTGTGCATTAGTTTTGGAAGATCACTCCTACCATTCATAATTAGAGTTAAGAACTGTTACTAGGACCAGTGACTGTGAATTTTTATTGTCATCATGAACCAAGTAAGTATTTAAACCTGGAGGCAACTTTCAACTTCAGCCCTTGTATTGGGTTAAAAACATCAGAAATTGGTTTCAAGGCAAAATAATAATCTGTGGCATGAAGACCAAGGAGGACCAAAAGCATGTCCTCATATCTCAGATGTGCGATTTATTGCTGTTAAGATGGACCTTCTGTCTTGGACAAGAGGGAAAAATCAATATTAATTCACTCATACTTGTAATGGAAGGATGTGGTTGCATAAAGTATCACTGAGTAGTGCAGGATTGCAGCCTGAGTTTGAAGACAGATGTTATAGGTTTGCTATGGAAGCAATAGACCATAACAATGTATCTGATATGGAAAAATCAATCACTCTGCTACTAGCTGGAAACTGCATCTCTTTGAGGAAAGAATACAAAGTACTCCAATCAGTTGTTAAAGAGAAGAGGTTTCATTATTATTTAATCACTCTAGAGGTCAAACAAATTAAGATATAGGTTGGCAGTTCTTTCTCTGAGATTTGTTTTCAAGAGAGGGGAAGAAGAGATTAATGTTTTCTCAGTGTTCATTGCCTTTATTTAAATGGTGACAATGGAGATAAAAACCACTGCCAGACTAGATGCATTATGGGCTTTTTCAGCTATAGAAATTATGTAAGGTTTCTATTCGGAAAATAGAAAAGACTTAAAAAAAAAAATCTAACACAACAACATCTTTCTTTTCTTTGGGTTGAGAAAGGGTTATCTCTGCAAATATGTATTGCCAAGTAACAAAGAGTAGCTCTGAAGCCTCATGGGTTCCAGGGTACAACGGATGCTTATATCTACAGGCTGTCTAGCTGCAATAGTCTTGTTACCATAGCTCCTATTGTTTAATGTCAATTACCATTTCTTCTAAAAATAAAATTAAAAAAAAAAATAGATAAACAAACAGCCCTTGTTACACAGCTGTATAAGCTAGTCATTTTAGTCATGGCAAGCCAAGCATCAATGACATTTACCTTGGATGACCTCCTCTGAGGGGATGAAAATACCTCCAAAAAGAGCAAGAAAATGACACTGCATTTGAAAGCACACTTAATCAACCACATGAGATAAATAACAGATCTTTGTCTATTTCTGAGTTATACTTTCTAGATCATAGTAAAAATAATACTAGTATCAGTAGTGATGGCAGTAATACGCAATTGAATGGAAATAAACAGTGACACTGTCCGAGGTGATTTTCAGAAATTTCTTCTGTAATAGTACTGAGGCTGAATTACAAATTTTAAGAGTTAACAATAGCCACTTAAACTATAGCAATCCCAAGAATGGGTTTAAGGTCACAGATACATAGAATCATTAAGGCTGGAAAAGACCTCTAAGACCATTTAGTCCAGCCTTGGACCAAACACCACCATATCAACCAAACCATAACACAAATTACCATAACCGTAACACGTTAGTTTCTTGAACACTGCCAGGGATGGCAACTCTACCAGCTCCCTGGGCAGTCCAGTCCAATGCTTAACTACCCTTTCTGTGAAGAAATTCTTCCTCAATGCCCAAACTGAAATTTCCCTGGCACAGCCTGAGAGTCTGTTGTCTCATCCTGTCACTAGATGCCTGAGAAAAGAGGCTAATTCCCAGGTGGCTACAACTTCCTTTGAGGCAGTTGTAGAGAGTTCGTTCCCGTGAGCCTCCTTTTCTCCGGTATAAACTCCCCCAACTCCCTCAACTGTTCTTCATCAACTTGTGTTTGAGACCCTTTCCCAGCTGCGCTGCCCTTCTCTGGACTTGCTCATTGTCTTTCTTGTAGTGAGGGGCCCAAAACTGGACACGGCTCGAGGTGTGGCCTCACCAGTGCCAGCTACAGGGAGACAGTCACTGCGCTGCTCCTGCTGGCCACACTATTGCTGATACAGGCCAGGATGCCACTGGCATTCTTGGCCACCTGGGCACAGCTGTCTCATGTTCAGCCACCATTAACCAGCACCCCCGGGTCCTTTTCCATCAGGCAGTTTTCCAGTCACTCTGCCCCCAAGCCTGCAGCTCTGCATGAGGTTTTGCCGCTGCGGTGGGCTGGACAGCTGACCACCAGGGTTTTGGACAGCAGCCCGGCGGCGGCTACTGCGAGTGTCCTTGGCCACCAAGTTCACTGCAGTCAGGATCTGAGTCCCTGGCCACAGGCTGTGCCTCCTGAGAAGGCAGGCAGGCAGGCTGTCACTAAGGACCCGGAGGGTTGCTACGGGAGGGGACTTTCTCCCGGAGTAAATGACACACTGTAGCACAGAGCCCACCACCAGTCCGGGCGTCCAGGGTGAAAGACCCAGGTGCTCACTGAGCATCAGACTTTATTTGAGGGAAATATCCAATCACAGAGGGGCTTGGGGGAGAAACCAGGGAGGGACCAAGAGTCAGGGGCCAACTGGGAAGGAAGAGGGGAGGAGAGGGGGAGACAGACAGGGGGATAACACAATCATGAACCAAGTAACATAGAATATTCTAGAACTGGAGGATGATAGACAGGAGAGTGGCAGGTGGCAGGGCAAATGGTGAGAGGGCAGCCAGCCCCCTAGAAGCTCAGCCCCTCTTTGGGGCAATCCATCCCAGACTCCACCCCAGGGGAGTCTTAGTCCTTGGGCTCCTTCAACCATAGTTTCCTTGGGGGGGAAGGGGTTTTAGTGGCTTGGACCACCGCCACAAGGTTTTTGTGACCTAAGGGCAGGACTCAGCCCATTGCCTTTTTTAACCTCATCCAATTGACCTTGACCCATTGATTCAGCCTTCCAGATCCCTCTCCAAGATTTTCCTGATGTCCAGCAGATCAACACTTCTCCTCCAACATAGTGTCATCTGTGAACTCACGACAGTGCACCTGATCCCCTTATCCAGGTTGTTGATAAAGACATTAAACAGGGCTGTCCCCAATATGAGCCCTGGAGACCACCCCACACGCCTCTGACTGGCCACCAGCTGGATGCAACCCCATTTGCCACCTCACCTTGGGCCAGGCCATGAAGCCTGTCCTTACCCCAGTGAAGCGTGCACCTGTCCAAGCTGTGGCTTTACAGCTTTCCCAGGAGATTGATGTGGGTGACAGCATTGAAGGCCTAACCTCCAGGTAGGTTACACCCAACCCTTTTCCTCATCCACCAGGCATGTCACCTGGTCATTAAAGAACATCAGGCTGGTCAAGAAGGTTACCTGCAGATGTCTGAGGATGGCCCAGCTCCTATTTTTACTAACACAAAAATTTGCAACACTCAAAAGCTACAGCTGTTTTTGAATATATTTTCATACACAATGCTGTTCTTGCACAACATGAGATCTCCTTTTAAAATGTTTACGTATATGAACCTAGTAAATATCAAAAGCATGAGCACAAAGTTGCCATTCTTTCTGACTCCTGAAAATAGAGTACATCACCCTAGTAATGATTATATGCTGGAAATCAGTCTGAAAGATTAATTATTCATGGTTTACTATTTATTGTGTTCTTTCCACTTTGACTTTTTAGTCAAACAGACAGAGAGGACAACATTATCAGCTAATATAATACGAACAACCAAAAGAAACTATGATTAATGCATAATCTCAGTGAGCAGACCACAGATCTTCACTGAGATCTTACTATCCAGTGCATGTTGGCAGTCAGCCAAGGAAACATATAGATTAAATTATTTGTGACTCCCGTGATGTTTTAAAAAGGGCGATGGAAGTTAAAATACTTCAATGTCTTACATTTCTAGCCCATTGCAGAAAAGGTTATCATTTCAGCATCATTACATGAAACATTCAAACATGTTATATATATGGGTACGTCTCATTAAATAGATGTACATATCGTCTCCCGTGTGCACTGGATTTTTCCCCAGTAAGTTCACTGGCATTTTTCCCACTCTTACTTGTCTCAAATATTTTCATGCACCATGTGATGGAGTGTTTGATCTCAGACTAGACTTTTTTTCTTTTTTTTTTTGCATTAATGTACACTCCTGGTAAAGTGCACTCTGAAAACATTGGAAACAATTAGTGCAAATAGACAACAATCAGTCTCAACTCCTCTGGAGGGCTGAAAGGAAAGTAGGATGTGGTATAGAGTCCAACTTTGTGCCCTGAAGAAGGTGTCATTGCCACTGAAGTCAATGGGAGCTGTACTTGCTTTCCCAAGGACAGAGTCTGTGTACTCAAATACCTAATGTGTCTCAAGGGCTGAGGCTGACACTCTTTCAAATTAAATGGGATAACCACGCTTTCTTTGAATAAGTCAGCTAACCAAATGAACATCAACATTTAGGCCCTAACTCTGAAGAAGAAAATAGGAACACTACTTCCTTTGCGTATCAAGAAACCCTTTTTCTGTGTCTCTGAGAAGCAGGAAAGGAAACACTGGCACTCCTCTATAAAGTTGTTCAAATAGTATTGAATTATGGTCTTTATTATTTGGAGTTGACTGTGCAGCAGAAATATATAAAAAGAAGCATGGATTTTCCTTAGATGTTGTAAAGAGTGGTCCTCCACCTTTTGGCATTAGTTGAATTTGGATCAGGCACTGATATACATAAAGGTGCCAGCTTTTCATTTATTTATTACATTTCTTTTTTTACTTATTTATATTTGCTTGCTAGGCAGGTTTTTCTTCAAGCTCTTACAAGATTTATTTATTATTCATTTTCATCCCAGGAAGAGAAATTTGAAATATTTATCCACAGAATATTATTTTTTAAAAATACTTTCCACAAGTGCCAGATATGCTAAATGGCTAAAATCCTTTCTGAAACAGACAGCATGATTATCTGCTCTGAAATCTCACTTTAAGAAGGTTAATAATTAAAACATTTTACTCTAAGCCAGGCAAACAGTTAATAGCGTGAAATAGTTACTTGGAGAGAAACTGTGAACCGAACTTCTTTCATTTCAGTAGGCTTTAGCTTTAATTTTGTTGGGTTTTATTCTAGGTCTAAGAAAATTAATAATTTCTCGGAAATGCTAACCACAGTGACAGACCTCGCCATGCTGAATGTTTTACAAGGAAGCTGTTTGGAGCCATAAGCTGCCACCACGAGCAAACAACTGATGGCCAGCAGTGTTTTTGTTAGACTCTGACAAGGGAATCAATAAAAAGACACGGAAAAGGTTCAATCAGAACAGACACCACTAATACGAATGGCCTTTCGGGACCCATGGAAGCGTGGAACTGCTTTTCCATGTTAATTTCTCCTCGCTACCCTTGGGGTTATCACCTTCTTTGGACCCTGTTAATTAAAAACTGCCTCCTGTTAAAGTTCTTTGGCAGGCATTTGCCTTGTGTCAACTCATTTTGTTGGCTGCTGAGAGAGGAAATGAAGGGAAGGAAAATTCAGAAACTGCTGCATGAAATGCTGCCAAAATCCTTTCTTGCAACCACCACTTGACACAAATCTGCAGATTTCTTTCTCCATTCCTTCAGATACTGAGGCAAACTCACACATGATATTTTAAAAGGCAGATTTAAATACTCATTATGCAACTGTCTCATTTTATGAGGATATGGATATAGTAGTAGCCCTGATTCTAACTGTGCAAATAATTGATTTTTCAGATGGGTGGCCAAAGAATGGACCAAAAAAAAAAAAGCTTTTGATACATTCAAATAAATCTATATACTATTTTTCCTTTGTTTTCTATCCTGCAAATCTGCTCCTCTGCTCCCACATGTCTTCATGCTCATATTATATTTTACCCTCAGGGAAACTTATAATTTTTGGCCAGTTTGTAAGAAAAGTAAGGGCAATTAAATGACATAGTTTCCGAGAATGGGAGGGAACTGTAGTAGCTCTGTTTTACTTAATAGCTCAGTGTTCAGGGCTTTTGTCCTGGATGGGTTCAATCTCACCTCTGCCTGAAGGCATTGAGATCCCTTTGTTCTAAGAGACCACGAGGGGAGAAGCCGCCTTTCAAGTCATGGTGTAAGTGTTCTCTCCTTGTGCATAAAATATTAAATACTCATTTGTTGCAGTTGAGATGGACAGATGTGACAACACCAGTATCGAGCAAGCAATGCCAAAGTTTCTTTTTACAACATTAGTTTTATACTATGCAAAGTGCCGTGGCTTTTTTTGTGGTTAATCATGATTTTTCACTTTTGTCCACACTTGTAAGTTTCAGCTTTCTATTCCTGGCTCATTCTCCGGCTGCAAGCTTCAACTTCCTCATTTTCCTGTCTGGTTTGGGGCTGGTTTCAACACATCTTCGGGGTACACGACCACCAACTGAGGGTCGGGATCTGCAGGGCCACAAGACCAGCTTGTGGCCTCCACACTCATTAGACTGAGGACCCAGCCACCACTACTGAGATTCATTTCCTTTTTCTAACTTGGTGACTATTTCTTTATTTTATGCAAATGTGGAAGCTCTCCAGCCAAAGGGACCACGGGAGCCCTAGCCAGAAGACCCTGTAACAACACAGTTCAGGCACACCTACGAGAGTAGGGAATTGTGTGCTCAGAAAGAGTTTTGAGGCAGAGAGGAGGTGAAAGCTTCACTCTTGAAGCTTCCAAGGCTCCACTAGATAAGGCCATGGCTGACTTGCTGAACCTTGCCTCATCTTTCCCAGCTGTGAGTATCAGGCTGGGAAAGATAACCACTGGAGCTCCCTACAATCCCTAGACCTCCTGTGTCCATGTATCTCCTTGGATGATAAGGAGCAAAGCTGACCCACATTTTTGCAAGATTTCTCTGCTGGTATCTCAAAACTTCATCTTAAACTCTTTCTCTAGAACTTTCCCAGGCTATTTTCCCACCCACTTTCTGGGTTAAGAATTCAGAATTAAGAAAACCCTCTTTTTCCAAGGCAAAGCATCTCCATCACTTTTGCTTAATAAATATTTAACACCTTTAAAAATTTAACACACTATATCCTCATTTGATATTTGATATATGAAAACAACATCTATGTCAGATTTAAATCATCTAAGAACCTGACTTATTGCAATAAATTTTGTAGTTGACATCAATTGTCCACACCACACATATCATTTTGCTGAGAGTGTCAAGAAGATATTGTTGGTAAATAATTATTCCCTAAAAAACTTATTTTTTCATAATAAACACCAACACTCTTTAAGAAGGGCTCATGATTTGATTTCAATGGCAAACATGAAACAGTTTATTGCTAGGAGAAGGAGCTGTAATATCAGAGGTGAGTGAGGGGACCACAGCTCAATGGCTGTTAGTCTTGCTTTTTATTTTAATGTAAATGACATTTTTTAGTCATTAGGCATAAATCAGATCAGTCAAAATAAACACTTTCCTGAATCATGGCTAATTTTAAAAATCTGGTGTTCTTTCTTTTTTTTTAACTTCAGTAATTTTCACCTAAAGACACATCACTGCCTCCCACCCAGAGATTTTTGATTAACTTATAATGCCGGGTACTCGATAAAGGTATGATCTACTTCCTAAATAGTTTTAACACTGATTATTAAGTGACATTTTCAAAAATAACTACACACTTTCATTCTGTAAAACTTGCATGTAAGGGCAGGATCAGCAGCTCTCCATGTGATATAAGTCCTGTGTCAATGTTAGTGCTTTCATTTAAAAACAAGCGATTCACATAACCAAGTTTTTTCAGTTTCCCAGTTCCTCTTCTCTACACATATTTATGCCCATTTTTGGATATGTTGTATTAGAGAAAATCAAGTATGGTAAAGAAAAAGTATAAACTGATTTATAAATTAATGTAAAAAAACCCAAAACTCTCTGTGGTTTGCATTTTCCCAGGTATGGCTTCACTTCACCCTTGGGAGGAGAAAGGATTCACACAATTTCTTTTTCTTATTTTCCTCTTTTTTTTCAGTGAAAAGGAAAGAGCTTCAGAAATAAGAGTTTTGTTGTGCAGAATGAAGAGCAATTCCTTTCTCAGTACCACTATATGTTGTACATTCCATGACTGCTTGATTAAAATTATGTTCAGCCATGTAGCTGTGGTAAAATTCCATCTGGCTGAGTGACCTGCTCAAGTGAAACTAGCTGGATTTGGACAAAAGTCTCATGAGGGCTTTTTAAAAGTGATTATAGCGAGCATGCATTATCTCAATCACACAGTATCTGTTCCAAGAGGGAAAGGTCCAGTAGTCCAGTATATTTTCAAGATAAAATTGGGAGCCACATTTGCTTTGAAATCTCACACAAGTGAAAAAAGTATTGTGGGAGTGACAAGCAAAAAGATACAGGTTTGAGTAGAGGATCCTCTTCATCCATCAGTAAAAGACAAATTATGGATTCCAGCAAAGTTGTTGAAGACTTGTCAAAAATTGCAGAAGTGTTACAATTCTGTCACGGTATGTTTATGAAAAAGTTGGGAGGGTGATAAAGAAGAGGATATGCATTTCCTGAAACACTCGCCCTTGCAAGCATCTACAGATACAAGGCAGAGAGACAAAACTCTGTGGCTCTTCTGGTTACAAGGTTGGGGTAGCAGAAGCATTTCCACATTGTCCAAAACAGGTTCTGACACAAAGAGCAGAGCACAATACAATCCCAGTACTCAAAGTATGATCACCTCCTTGTCCCATTTTATCCTGAAGCTGAAGAAAAAGGATCAAATATGTTAAAATATTCTGGCTCTGAATACCATGAGGTTTGATTCTCTGTAAGACCCTGTAACTCCTCACTATCAGTGCTGAAACAAAACAGTAGCAACAGAAATGACCCATGTATATGTTGATATCTCAGTAAGGGTTGGGTTTAGTTTGAGCGGTAGCTAAAAGCTGATGCAGTGTTCATTTAAACTGAATTGCTGCAAACTCTTGAGACATTATATTTAGCCCTTATTTTTGTACAATAGAGACCACCAGGGGTTTTCTTGCATCTTAAAACAACTGTGTGTTATTAAAACACATTACAAAAACATACACTTTGAAGAAATACGTAGGTCTAAAAATTACCTCTGTGAAGCCAGAAAAATGCCTGTAAAGCAGCTGGTGGGATTCGACCATGATAATATTCTACATTTTATAAATTCTAGTATCACTGTATCTGCAGCATAAACCATACAGCACTGCAACAAGAACTATTTATCATTTTAAATAAGTGTCTGCAGGCTGCTGTACATTTTAAATGAATATTCTTAACCACAGCTT
This sequence comes from Drymodes brunneopygia, assembly GCA_013400955.1. Lineage (NCBI taxonomy): Eukaryota > Metazoa > Chordata > Aves > Passeriformes > Petroicidae > Drymodes > Drymodes brunneopygia. Next base: position 45,338 of record VZTZ01026008.1, on the reverse strand, counting down.
GCAAAAGCAAGTAGTACATATCATCAGCAAACCAAGTTAAATGTTTGACATTGCATTCCCTACACAGTAAGTAAATCATTCTGATGTTAATAAACACACCAAAAGCTTTTGCTATTCAGAAAGGTAAATTAGGTTATGTTATCTCTAAATATATGGCAATAATGTATAGGATGAATCCTGTTTTACTTTTTTTCTTTAGAAGTTTAATATTTTATTACAGTAGAAGGGCGCACAGCAGCTAACTCACCCCCTTCTGACAATCAGTTTCTTTGTCTAATTTCCATTCATTTCTTTGGCAGCTAAAACACCTTGAAATTACCTTCTGCAGCATGGAAGAATGATTTTTTTTCCCCCTAGCTCTGGCTGTCAGAGTGATTAGAATTTTAATTAGTAAAGCAGTGAGGAGGGAGGAAAATCAGGGAGAAAAGCACATGAAAGATTCACCAGAGCAGGAAGACAAAGAGGCGTCAGAGGCAGCCTCACAGCTTGCTTGTTACAGCAGCAGTTACAGGGCCAGGCTCAGGTCTGTAATACTAACACAGCACCATCCTTTAGACCTCTGACAGTGTCAGGCTTCTGGGGCATGAGAAAACATTTTTATCAGTTGTCACTCAGAGCAAGACAAGATTTTTAAAGCACTCCAACTAGGAGCTGCTCCACCACTGGGCTCATTTTGGCACTTTGATCTGCACTGCAGGACTCTAAGCTCAAAACCCAAGCCCTGAAGACAGGATTGTCAGTGACACAGAATTTTACCATACAGCTATTATGCCAATTAATATTGTATTTTGAATCAGCATCTGGGCTTTTTATAAAACAAAGGAAGCTTTTAAGGGCCAAAGGGCTGATGAGAGAAATAGCAGAAATCCTTTTGTGAACAATGCAGTATATTTTAATTTGAAATTTTTAAAAAAGACCATTTTAATGGCAGAAACACCATGACTCATTCTTCATCTGTCTGTAATCTGCATGGTCATTTTATCTTGCCATTGTGACTCTAATGCTGCAGCTCTGCACAGGAGGTAGCATGGGCAAGGAGCACAGGCTTATTAAAGGTAATATTCAGGAGGAGCAGAACACTGGATTTGCATGTGGCTGCATCACACCTAGGCCCTGGGGAGACACAGATGCTCACCTTGGGAGCCTTCACAGGCTACCTCCACCCTATCCTCATTCCCCACTGACACTGCTGCCCATATCTTGCCGGTGCAGAGCAAAGGGCAATCTGCTAGAGGGGACCCCTGCCTCTCGGGCTCTGCTCCTCACAAGGTTTCTCAGCCCTATTCCCCACTATTATTGCTATCAGTGTTGTCACTTGTATTATATCAATGTGTTCAGCTGACAAGATCAGCAGCACACTGTGCATGGCAAGGTACATGCATGTACTAAATGCAGGGATGAATATGTGCTATTATCTATTCAACAGTAGGAGAGCTCAGGAACTGGGGTGCTCAGTGGCAGAATGGGAAATTGAATCCCATTCCAGTGCCTGAACAAATTTATACTTTCTAGACTCATATCCTCTCAACCTAGTCTTGTGCACAAAGATATTTTAATCAGCTGAGAGCAAAAATAATTTTCTGTCTCTACAGGGTCTCATCCTGAATTCCTCACTCACATGGCTGATTTTCTTCCAGTGAATCCAAGCTTTCAGCAGGTAACAACAGAGTAATAACCAGAGCAGATTTAAAATGTTTTAAAAGAGGATTATCAATTTGTGCCACAGATCTCTCAAAACAATTGTGCGTGTGCTCCTATGTCACCAGTTATTGCAAAGGTTAGTCATTCACAGCATGCCTACTAGGAACTGCTAAAAATTTTGAATGCTTTTCTTGACAGTTTTTGGTTCTCTTCCACAATCAGCCAAAGTATTATTCTACCTAGAACAGAAGATATGATTTTCAACAACCAAGCCAGATTTTTGCAGAGGGTCATTGTACAATCTCTAGCAAATTCTCTAGTAGGAGAAAAAAATGGTCTTGCTGACCTTTTGTCTGGTGAAATAACATATGGCATATTTGTAATTTATGGAAATCAATCTATAGAGAATTTTTGGGTTCAAGTAATTATATCTTCTTGAAAGATCTAAATAAAACTGATGAAAAGGTAACTAGGAAAGTAATATAACAATATAGATAAATGCCAAAAATGAGGTTCAAAGCACCAATTTTAACTCTACAGCTGCAAATACTGGTAAGAAGCCAGTAATTACAGTTAAAGTCAATTGTCAGCTGTTTTAAAGCTCATCATTTCAACGAGTATTGCAATTGCTACCTTCCAGTCTTGGCTGCTAAAATAGCAGGCAAGAAACAGAAAATTAAAATCCAGACATTTAAAAATAGCCCACTATTTTTTCCTTTAATTGCTTGCCTGCTCTAAAATCATCTACATTTTATAGCATATTTAGTGACAAGGAAGATTTTGTGCAATGCTCTTGCCACTAAGATGGTCTCATCCTAAAATATCACTATGAAAACCATATGTGTTTATAGAAGATCCTAGGGGCTAATGGTTGAGATTTGCCTCCAGGACCCAGTGGACAAAAGAAGAAATCATAAGAAAATGGAAATCATAAGAAATCACATCTTCCTCTCATCACTTGGCAGATCAGGAAATACACCAAATGACTGTGTGTTCCTGTGGAATTGGATGTTCCAACATGTGTAGGAGAATCAGAGATATATTCTCTACTATTTTCAATATTGAACTGAAGCCACCATCTCTGAGTTGTCATCACATCACCAGTAGAAAAAAATCCCAGTTTTGGAATTTAGCAGGAGAAGGAGTCTAACCAGCAAAAGAAAGTACAGCTTATTCCTGCAGAGGTGGATTCATTTTATAATGGCAATGGTATTAAGAGTTCCAAAAATAAAAAAGAAGTTGATTTACACATTTTCAGATGATCTGTTACTGCAGTAATTTGAACAGTGTGCTGCCTTAAAAGTTCATTCTGTGTTGTCTTGAATAAAGTCTCTAAATTGGGAAGCTCATCCAAAAAAATCCTGATTAGGTCTTACAGTGCACTACTGAAAGGCAATACAAGGCACTCCAGTGATCCAACAGCTGTTGATAAGTTGTCATAATCCTGCCTCTGTATACAGTCTGTATGTTGAGTAACTTAACAATCACAATGGCTTAAATTCCAACCCTCCCCTGGTTCCTCAGTCACAGAGTTGCATCTCTGAAAGGATACCATCACAGGCTAAATGAACCTTTAGGTAGGAACCAGTCCTAGATAGTGCTGTGAAAACCACCAAACAGTGCCAAAGCACTCTGCTCAGAAATACCTTTTCACATCCCTGTCTCTAAGACATCCCAAGAAAGAAGGAATACATGAAAAAGATGAAAACTGTGACTGATGTGCCAGGAATATCAGATTTTCAAGTTTAGAATATTTTCTAAAAAAACAATTTGAATATCCTAAAAAGGGAAATCCCTCACACATATTTCTTCTTCTGCACTAGCTTGTGCCTTTCCAAGCTTGATATTTTTTTTCATTTCAGGCATAGGATAAAGGCATTCAAAGAGAGTGAAAGTGCAGTAAATGGAAACAGAAGATGTAACCCTAACAGTCAAGTACTGATTCTTGCTAGGATTTTCTTCAAAGCTTTGACAAAAAATGGGGAGCATACTAGGATAAGAAGTTGAGTGAGAGCTTCTGGATATGACTACAGCAATAAAATGTATTAAGACAAATGCTGCTGTGTTGGTTCTGAGACTACACATCGTTCTCCCAGAAAGATTCTAACATCATGCACAAAAGGAAGTACCTAAGCATCAAAATATTACAGATCTGGGAGGCAGGGAAAGAAAGAAGAAAGAGAAAGAGAAAATGGTGCGGAAAGCATAAACTAAGTCAAATAGTAGTGACATTTTCATGCCTGGATTTTTTTCTTTCTTACATGATTTGAAGTTGACAAAGCCAAACTCATAATTTCAAAGGTACAGAGTAACCTAATAAGAGAAAACAAAAAAAAATTAGAGGAAAATATTAATGACTTAAAAAATCTCTTTTCGTAATATTTCAAACTGAGGACTTTTATTCAAATTGAGGAATTCTCCTCATTTTCCAGTGAAGTGTCTCCCCTGAGCTCCGTTTATTGTGCAGCTTTTCAAGACCATGTGTCCCCTCTTGTATTCCTAAGTTTTCTTTTCAATGCGGTGAATCATTTTGACATGTTAGGAAGAAACACTGATGTCAATACATAGGGGAGGTCTCCCAAAGACTAATTGACTTCAAGATCATTTAAAAAGAAAATTACTCATCTCTCATACTTATTCCTCTCTGCAACGATATAGCCAGAATAAAATAGCTCAAGTTGAGATCATGAATTTTGCAATCCACTTTGTTGAAATACATCTTTACACAGCCTGTCAGAAGATAGGAGACAGATGTTCAGTGTTTTCCACACTACTTTTCAAATAAACCACATGAGTTTTATGAGTGTTTCTCAGTGGGAAAGAAAAATGGCCTAGCCGAACAGCCTGAAAACTACAGAGCAATCAGATTTTGGTTTGGAAGCTAAACATAGCTTTTCTCCTATCAGCTGAAAAAAACCTGTCTGTAGAGGATCTGCCAGAGAGAGCTTTTGCTTTGCTTTTCCACCTCTGCTCTGTCTCACATGGGATGGCCTGAAAAAACAGTGCCTGAGTGATCTGTATTCAGTTTTCTAAACCAAACATAACACCAGTACAGTTCCTGGGCTACACATTTGACTCCTGTAATATGAAATTTCAGAGAACATCCCCCAATGGCATTCAAATCACATTCTTACAATTTTCAAGTACAAGTGCTTTTCATTTTATTTCGTAGAACAGAGATGCTCTAACAAAGACTTCTGTGTGTTGAACAGCGATGCAAATTCTTTAACATGCCGGCATAGTTACCATGTCAGACAAATATCTTTTCTAGAGGGCAGTAAGAAATTATGTGTTCTCACTTTGTGGTTAGATACTGAAGTCCTTACTCAGGAAAAATGGTTACTTAATTAGCACTCAAAATTTACAAAGATTGAGGCCAGAGGGATCATTAGAACTTCTTAAATTTCATCTACTTAGTTTTGGATTGAGCTCATTAACTTATATTTGGTTAGAGTATAATTTATGTTTGCTCTAACTGTATTTCCTTGTAAGTTTTCACTGTGCATACAGTAACATGTCAACAATTCATTAATGTACCCGAGTTTAACAGCCTCACCTTTAAAAAAGAAAACTAGATGCCATTTTTTTAAAAATATAACTCATCTGTCTTTGACTTCCAGCCACTGATTCTTCTTGTTGTCTTCTCTACTAGATGAAACAACACTTAGAACTTAGTTTTCCCCCTCAATGAGAGCACTTAAGCTGTATCATTAAGTCATCTCTCAATCTCCTTGTGGTGAATTATCACATGAATCTCTATTCCTCAAAAATATTTTCCTTGCCTCTTTTCATACCTTTTCAATTTTTAAAGAACATTTCTAAAACATACATGCCAGAATTGGGCACAGTATTGTAAGAGCAGTTTCACTTGCAGTGTTCCTTGCAGATAAAATCACATTTCTCCTCTCACTTGCTCCCAAGAACAAGAATTGCTTTTGGCAGTAGTATTGCATTGAGACTCCTATGGGAAATAGAAAGAAATGTACTACCGCTTTTTATAAAAATATCTCATGGTCTTTACTTCCACATGTGTGACTTCACAGTTGGCTGTTTTTCTAGTATTTGATCCCATAAGAGAATCTGATCTCCATGAGACACACTTTTCTTTCCCCACAGCTGTGAATAAGCTTTTGAACCACACTGACTCCCTGGAAGAAGTGTAAAACAGAAAATGTGATGGCTGCTGCAGAGGGCTGTTAAGATCTGACAATACTTCTGAGAGCAGTAGAAGAAATTAATGCCAGTTAATTGCGAGACATAGTGCTTAATAGAATACTCTATTAAGACATGAAGAAGAAGGAAAGGGAACAACATATATTCCTTCAAACCTCTCCTGAATTCTCCACAGAAATAGATCTCATATTTAGAAATATTTGTCTTTCATATTTTTGCAATATGCAATATAATGAATTACTATTAACTTAGTTTATACCTTGAAGATGGCTCTGTGGAGTCAACCCAGATGCACATAAATAGGTACCAAGTGCAATTTTGAGGGGTGTTTCCAATGCAGTGACGACAATAAGGGTTCATACAGGAGATTTGTTCCTTTCTGGAGAGGTTGCAACAATCATACAATGACCATACAAATAATCTATAATGTGCTGTGGACTTTGCCTTTTCACAAAAAATACTGAACTTTCTTCACAACCAGCAGAATTTTCACGGTTCCTATGTGAATTATGAAACAGAGAATCAAAGCTAATGCTATGTACCTGTGGTGAAAGCTAAGGTCTGTAAGTATTGGCCAGCAGGTAAGAGCAAAGGGCTAAATAAATGAGGGGAACCACCTAGGGTAAAAGAAACAGAAAATGTAAAAGTCCCATGATCAGTCCCAATGGCATCATGGTGTGGCACATTAGAGGATGTATGAGTTTGAGTGCAACAGTTTGACAACTGTCTTTGTAAACACTTCAATAGTAGGATATTGCTAAGAAAAATGAGCTGCGTGAACCTTTCCTGAAACATTCATGTTTTGCTAATAACAAAAGGAATGATGAATTTTCTTCTCTGAGATCAAGTCCTATAGGCTACACTATAGCCAGAAGACTAGGGGTAGAAAGGACAATGCTTGTTCACCTTATGCTGCTTTGCAATAAATGAGGATTGCAGTGTCATGGGCAGAATTGAAGTTTTTGACAAACTTTATCAGAAAAGCCCTTCTGCTGAGACACGAGACGCAGAAAGGACTCCCTTACTTTCTAAACTCCTCCTCAGAGAGCAACCTACTTGCAACAGGATCCAGTCTTAGCCCCAGACTGTCAGTAGCTTAAGTCTAAGGAATTCCTGAGATGTGTTTGAACCTTTCTACAACCTTCTTCCCATAGGATTAAGGATGGCAAACCAGATATATTTATATAAATATTTATTATGATAGTGATTTGACAAAAAAATCTAGTTACTAGTAGTATCTCTTATTTCTTCCTTGGTCTGTGTACTTTATCTTCCCTGCCACATCTTCATCTCACTATCAGGATGTTTAACTTTGGGATTGATGAGTCAGATCGGTTTCAGCATTAATCAACTCCAAAAGCACCAAGATGTCCCCTTCTACATTCACCGCTGGTAGCGTTGCAAATAGGGCATTGCTTAAGTTATTTTATCCTATTCTAGGCAGAGCATCTTGCTACACACACAGTTGCATTTCGTACTTGAGGAATTTTTTTTTTTTTGTAACACAGTGAGCTACATCCTCCTTAGGGAGAACAGAGGGGTTTGCAGAACATTGTGAAGCAGCAGGCAGCAGCACTGTGTGAACCCTGAAGCAAGCAGAAACCACTCTGGATCCTCTATTTATCTTTTATTTGTCTTGAAGTTCTGGCAGCACCTCAGTTCCTTCCAAATGGGAACTGCAGTCAGTAATTGAATTTCAGTCTTATACCCTCATCCTAGAAGTACCAGCCTCCTGCTGACCCAGTATGAAGACAAGTGAACAAAAAAATGTAACATGCTCTTGGAGCATTTCAGAAATGCTAGCCTTAACTGCAAGAGAAAAGCCACCAAACTTCCATTAGAAAATGTGCTGCAAGAGTCTGTACTGCACAACACGTGAGCAAAAACTGGGTCCCTCAATTTGTTTTGATGGGTCATCTCTGAATTTTATGTAATGAAAAACATGAAAAAAACTAAAAGAGACAAAGGAGTTGCCTTCTTCAAATCATTCCTAGTTGAGGGCATAGAATACCTCACAGGTATTTCATTAAAAATGAAACCCCATTTATCCAGAAATAATTGCAAGGAACAAATTTGTAAATATTCATCAAGATGGCAGTGAAACAAAAAAAAAGTATGGCTCTTTATGAAATAAACACATGCATGTCTTAGTCTCTGGCACTGTTTGGGAAACTGTAAGTGTATTGTCACAGTGACAGCAAATGACTCATTGTTTTGATACCTATATAAAAAAACAGGGGGCAGATGCTTGCCAAGAGGGTTAAGAATGCCACATTTTTATGCAGCTCAAATATAAGTCACTTGCAATTATATATTTGTGCTTTCCATTTTATAATATCAATATATTGAGAAGGGGCCAAAGTAGATTTGTTAGGCATCAACCCATAGCACATTCTCTGTAGAAGAACAATGGAAGATTTAGGTTTCTTTCACTGAACTCAGTTGTTAAAGCTTTTTTTTCTGATTGATTAATCAATAAAATACGACAAAATGCAGAGATGCTGCAGCCCTCTCAGATTACTGTGCATTCAACAGGATACATGAAAGGGTCAATTGAATTGGATAAAGCAATATTTTTACATTGGCACAACACTGCAAGACATGCGTGGATGATATTTGGCTTTTTCTCATACACCAAAAAAAACTGTGAGAAACACTTCCATGAATGTAGCACATTGCAGACCATTTCCCCTCCCTCCTTCTGTGGCTAATGTACTTATTTTGAGGAAATGAAGGTGTGTGCAGCTGCCGCCATAACTGCAGTCATCAGCAAACGAAAAGGGCGGGTTGGACAAGCAGTACAACTTGGCTGAGTAGGTGGGCTATGAGCAATTCCAATTTATCAAAGCTGGCTTTATCTACTCCCACTTCTTTTCTTCAACGCACTCCTCCATCTGTTTTACCAGTGATATCAACTTTCCCCACATCTCCTCATTTTCCTTCTTTCCACCTTCTCCAAATCTGTAGCTGCAACAATCCTCTTCTCATGTTTTCCTTCTTACCAGCCACCCAATTCTGTGACCTAGCTCATTTAATCTGTACTACCTCATTTTCTTCTTGGTTTTAGGACAGAAAAAGGAGAATATTTCTGAACCCAGCAGCTAAGTTAGGGGGTCAGGCAAGCCTTGGGTGCCCTCTTTGGCTATCCAGACACCTCAGCAGCTGTGACAAGTTGAATTTTAGCTACTGGTGCAGCAAACCCCCAGCCGCTGGTGTCAGACTTCCATCAGGATGTAGCTGGTGCAGGGTCTGAGCTACCCTTGTAAAGGTACACAGGATCTGCCAGGACACAGGAATGACTTATGCAAAAAGCGATGGGACCTTCACCTCCTTATTGCAGAAAATTCCTGCTCTGGGGCTTCAATGTGTGTTTTATAGCAAGAAGAGGAAAAGAAGACAGATTACATATAAAACCAAACATTGGTAAAACAGTCAATTTTATAGGCTATGAGGATAGGTAATTCAGTTTCCAAAAGAACAGCAGGTAGCAGGAAGAACTATTAAAACAATCATGGATACTAGTTATTATTCAAACTATAATCCTGGTCTTTACCACCCCTCAGAGCAGTATTCACAGGACATCTTTTTTTAAACCCTAAACTGCACCTATCTCACCTACCTCTGAATCTGGCACCAAATAACCAGCTCTCTGTAAGAAATGAAAAAATAAGGCCAACAACAAGCTGCCTAACTGAATTCTTGGGACAATGAAGTGTGAACAGGTGTGATGATGTGTTAAACAGCATGTGGCAAAAATGCCTATGCTTGCTAATGAGATGACAGTTGCTTGTTATGCAAACTGTCCTAGTAAAATCATCTTTGCCTGCTACCTATGCCCTTGGGCTCACATCCATGAGCTGCAACATGTCATTCAAAATGACATTCATCAGTAGAGACAACTATGTGAGACCTATATGCACAGAATCCCCAATACTCACTACCATTAGGATAAATGGAGCATTTCCTCAGAGTAAGTTTGGAATGTGCAAGCTTTCCTAGACAGAAAAGACTGAGGACTGATGAGAATTGCAAGCTCCTCTAGTGGGAAATACAGACTAATTAAAATGAAATCTCCATTTGGTGTATTTCTGTAGCTTGAAATAACACTGTTCTTTTCAAATGAAGTGAGACTTAATAATTTTTTTTATTAAATTATGATGTGCTAAAAGAGAAGTGGTACAATATGGGGTTGTCATTGATTTTTCTCCAAAAAGCCTTTTTTTTTCTTTNACAGACTTAAATTTTGCTTATACTGTTTCCATGTCCTCTTCCTATGAGTAACAATACAGAAGGTACATTGTACTACAACATATGCTTTAAATCACAATCACGTTTCAGGCTCATTTTCCATCTCTCTTTTTTAACTCATGTGTGAAATTTACCTGCTTTTGTAAAAAGGAAAGGTATGAGGGGAACTCACACACATTAAATAGATCACAACATACAACCACATAGGTCCCAGCATACATGAACCCTGGATAATTCAACATAAAGAAATTTCTGACAAAATGGTTCCTGGAAACGTTGTCTTCCCTAGCAAGGAAGGAAGACAATTTATATTCAGTGTTAATGACAATAACATGCAAATAATATGCTGAACTGAAAATAGTTCCTCTTAGCTTTTAGCCAAAAGGAGGGTATTCATGGCATGTTTTGAAAGAAATTTAATATATTCAAATTAATTATGAGAAAGACTGAAGCTGATATGCAGAAGAAGACACATTTTCCTGAGTCTCTTGAAAATATTTCAGTTCTTTACAATAAATTTGTACCACTTCAGCAAAGACTTACTAATGCTAATGACTCATAACAGGAAATACATATAAATAGATACCAAAGTATTATGGTAAAATATATTTCCCATTTATTTCTAAGACTAAATACTGTCACTGAAACAAAGTAGTTTGCTTAACATTTTACTCATTGCTTTCTGTGACATCTCTTGTTTCCTAGATCAGAGGGTGAAATAACTCATAGATTAGTGATTTTTTACAGTGTTGTAGAACTATGATTATTTTTAAAAGGACGGAAGTACTTAAACATGTGCTTGCACTCAGAACAAAATATAATTCTATCTTTCTGAACCCAAGTTGACCTATATGGGTGTGCTGACACAACATAATTATAATGAACAACGTTGTTATACAATAAGGAAAGCTTCCTGTGGTTGTGTGGTTGTTTTAGCAAATATCTGTACAATATGAATTGGGCAAATACCCTCCACAATGAATAAAAAAAGTTATAATAATATTTCATTAGGATCAATAACTGTTTTATTATTCACAATGCATGAAGTGCTAAGATTAACCTGTTGTGCAGTAAATTTAGTGATCTGCTACTTAATACAATATGATTTTACAATATAGCTAATATGCATGAAACATTGAAATATATAATATTGGCATATATGAGATTTATGATAAATTTAAGATAGGAATGAACGTACGCTAAGTCTTCTTGTTGTTCAGCTGAGGTCAAGAAAATCAATATTGTTCATAATGTGTCTGTGACACAGATGCTTAAATGAGAAACCTTCTGAATAAAAAGATAAACTTCTCTATTTACCCTTAGCTTTTTTTTTCCCTAACAGACATATCTTTTGAAATCTAAGGTATCTGAGAAAAATTATTAAGACATGTTAAATCTTTCTAATGGATACAGTATGGATGCTATCAAGATCAATAAAAATGCTGTAACTCCTTTAAAACTATTTCATTTTCAATTTACTTCAAATTCTCCATTTGACTTCCAGATTACCAGAAGAAGTACAGATCTGAAATAAATACAAATTTATATCACCAAAACACAAGTAGAAAGAAAAACTTGGACACGTGTACTTCATTTTTTCTTCTGTGTAACAATTCTGCCTTTCCCACACGTGTCAGATTAAAAATTGGAAAGAATGTAGGTGGTGAGATTAGGTTGCAAGGCTATCTAGCACTAACACAACTTCTATCCAGTATAACAAGTTTTCAAAATAAATTTCTTCTATAACACCCTATGACTTTGTAGCTTTACTAGGACCTTAGATCTGTTCCTGATAATACAGTCAAACTGGAATTTTCCTAATAATCTGTCATAAGATAATTAGGTTCTGAAAGACTTGAAGCTTTTATGAGAAAAATTCTGATTTAACATCTTACAGAGGTCAAAAGAAAAGAGGTAAAAGAACAGGATGCATTAGGAAAACATCAGAAATTCTAGATTTCATTCAGCTTCATAAAATATATAAAATCTGAAAGTTAGATAACATTAGAAGTATCCTGACATACACTGAAATATCAGAACAACCATTAGTCCCACATCTGTAAGAAATATCATCAAAACTAACAACTTCACTGGGAATAACCAGTATAAATAGCCTGTCAATGTTCTTATAGTTTTATAGGCTGTACATCCAATTCAAGCCATATATTTTATTAGAGTCTCCATAATTTCAAGACTGCTAAACTTTTTCTCTTCAAAATGATCCTAAAAATCAAGTCCACATGAAATAGTTTAAAAAAAAAAAGGTAGAAAAAAATGACCACAAAAAGTGGTCACTATCTTACCATATCATTCTGGAAGGTCGGTGATATTTCCTCTTACTGTTCTTTCTATTATATTTTATTTTTATGTCCATGCCTGGTTTTCATTTAGAATACAGTATCCTTAGGAGAGAGACTAGGTTATTTTATTTGTCTGCTGTGGAATCATATTGGTAACCAATAGCACTCTCTTAATGTAGGAACAGAAGCTCATTTTACTAAAGTAAAATATTCATAAATAAGCAGGAACTTTTCAGTCAAGGATTACACTATTTCAGTTTCTTGACCATTCTGGTAAACACATTAAAATCCTATGATTAAACTCAGAGGAATGGGTAATTTTTAACTCTATGTATTGAAAAATCTCTTTTTCTGCATGCAGTGTATGCCTCTGACAGGTAATTACAATTTAGGAAGTTAAGTAAAACTCTGAATATCATTCATTCTGCCAAAAATATCCTGGTGCATCTTTGTTCTTTTGAGCTGAAAGCCTTGACTCAACCCTGGGAAGTCTGTAGCATGCTGTTGGGTTGGAAGCACAGTGAAAACTCTCATCTGCTTTCACAACAACCTTGTATGTCTTGCTTAATCTTTATTAGAAACATCTATAAATATACTGCATAGCACACTACCAAATTTACAATTCGGGGTCATGCAGTAAAATCATGATAAAGTGATTGGTTTAGATAGTTTTTGTGGTTGCTTTCTCTACAAAGAAGCTTACAAAGTATCTTCTATTAATGTGGCTGGGGTCACCACTTCTTGAATTTAATATTCACAATTTTTTTCACCACTATTTTCAAGTAATTTCTCAACTCTTTCATACCTTCTTTTTGTTCTTAGACCTCCTTTTATGTCCAAGGCATAAGCAGGTTTAGACTTGCCAAGTGGGCTTTTTGCTTTTAATTTGAATGAGAATGTGTGTATCAGTGAAGAAACAGAATAGTATTCATTAAGTTGGACAATGTCCTTTTCGTGCAGATGCAGCCAAGAGGAATCAAAGATGATGGATGTTTGGAAAAGCATATTTAGTGATACTGTTCTCTTATGGCTCAGATGTAAATTCACTTCCTTTCTCAAAACTCACATAATAAAAGTCTAATAAAAACCAGGTAGACACCACGACAAAAGGATGGCTATATGACAGTAGTCCTTGACAAACTTCGATGTTATTCCTTGATAAACAGACATCTAAAAATGTATCTTCTTTTCTGTATGAGTGATTCTAGATGGACATAATTTATGTAGAAAATTGACAACTTGTAAGACAGGCAACACCAGAACTCTCATTGTCCATGAGCTAATAATTTAGTCCTCTGGTATATAATTATGATTAGTAACAGATGAAAAACTGCAGATTAATACATTTCTGAAAATGAAGTGTTGGCATTTGAAAGTATGACCAGTTTTCATCCCCACCTCTTCTGACATAAAAAGGTACTGATAAAGTGGAGGAAAACCTTGAATATTGTGTTTTCCCTTTTGAAATAAAAATACTGTTTTCATCCCAAATGTACAGTTCATTTAATACGTTCTCTCATACAATTTTAAAACATGGGAAGCATTTAATTTTAGTTAATCTAAATGTTCAAATCAGAAATTAATAACATTGTCACAGAAATAATGTCAATTGTTGTCAATAATTGGTCAGTGTATTTTCATTACTATTACAGGTTGGACTACAAGTAGTTGAATATGAAAGATAAAGCTGAGACTATAATATTTTTTTCTCAGTTTCTGTATTAAAATACCACAGAAATATCTGGAACGTGAAAAAATATCAACCCAAACCACAGAGTGATTCAATGCTCAAGAAAGTTATTTATTCCAAGCCAGCAAATGATACACCATGATGAAGAGACTGAATTATGCAGTCACATGACAAGGCCAAAAGACTAAGCAGAGTGTTGGAACACTGTTTGGAGGTTGATTTTGGAGAGAAAACAGTCTCATCTGAAGTGCTAAGAAAAATGCTTTATGTTATTGATTCCTTATTTTTCAAGAAATGGGATTTAATTTTTTTTTGCTTGCTTTGTTTTGGTTTTTCAAATCAACTTTGGTACATGTTTAGAATTTCATCACTTCTTCCTCCCAACAAAAATGTACTGTTTTACTTAAAATTTTGGGTAGTTATTCAAGTCAAATATTACTTCCTAGGCACATTTGGACATTGCGCGTGATCTGAATAGTGTTCTCAAGAAGAAAGGTTCTGAGAGGAGTGAGCTCAGAGGTCAAGTAACATGAATGTTAATTTACCCGAAGAAAGCTCATAGTGACTTTTCCTACCTCAGGGTGATTGAAAAAGTGAGGAGAGAAAAACAGCTCATTACTTCATCATTTTGCAGAGTTTAGTATTCTTCATACTGAAGTACCTGGTCATAAGATTTCTTTAAAAATCCATACTAACACAATAAAAAAACGGCACAACTGAAGACAGTATAGATAATCACAGTTCAGGTGATAAAAAAATGTTGTTTCTTTTAATGTTTTTTCAACATATCTAGTAATATTTGTGCTACTATCATAGTGTCTATCTCATCATATGTAAAAACCTTCAAAGTTTATCTTTCACCACACACAGCTATTTGCTAGTTTAATTAAACATAGTGTCTTTGAATATGCTTTGCTCCTTCTCAGGTTTGTTGAGATATGGGGCAGGATCACCCTCTATTAAAAAAAAAGAACTTGAGGACATGAAGGTGTGTCAGAAAGCTGTGCTTCATTTTGCCATTTGAGGCTTTTGTAGAGACAGCCCTCATTTGAAAGTCTTAGAAACTATAAGCAATCAAAATCCAAACACTTTTGAATTAAGTATCTTCCACATTAAAAAAAACCAAACAAAAAAAAAAAGATAAAACCCAAACAAAACCCCCCTTCCCCCAAAAACCAACTAAAAGTTAAGAGTATTATTCTGCCTCTGTGATATACCATTCAAGACAAATAATGGTTTTGCCCTGTTGTAAAGCTGTATGAAATGTAGTCATGGACTAAATCATGTGTGAAGAAAATCACTCTGTTACCCTGGGGTCAGTTTCAGTTTATAGTGAGCTCTAGCAATGCTATCTAGGCAATGAAGCTGAAATGATGGCAAAGAAGGTTGTTCTCTGCAGGCAGGAGAAGCAAAAGTCAGGGGCACTAACCAAATTCTTTCTAGCATGGATTTACTCTCTGAAGAGAAACTCTTGGTCAAATTAGGAAAATACAAAGATGCTATTAGAAAAAGATGAAGGAAATACTTTGTTCTGATGCTGTTCTGTTTTTTCAGAAAGGAGGAGTAAAGGGGGTAAAAAAATTAATCCAATACTAGTAAATTTTTAAGGACTAGATAACCTCTGTGTCCTTGTATCAAAACATTCTTCTAACTGGACTTAGAAAAAATTATTTTCTTCATCAAAAGAGGATGAGGAAGATTTCTAAATGAACCTGCCTGGAAGTAGTTTCTCCTAAGGACTCTCTCTCTCAACTAGAAGTACTTTTAGAAAGCAGTGGAAGTTACTGTGCCCACAGCCTATGTAGCTTCACCTGAACTGCAGTATAAGAGCAATACGACCTCACCATGCACATTATGTTATGTCTTGACAAAGATCATATTTCCTATAATAGATTGGATTAGATTAGATTAGATTAGATTAGATTAGATTAGATTAGATTAGATTAGATTAGATTAGATTAGTTAGAGCAATTTCTTGCAATCTTTTGGGTAGAGCCAGATTTCTGACATCAAGGATGAAGTTCTACAACTAAGGGAAAAGCAAAGTCATCCACTATTTTCAACTGGTAGTGTCAAATGGAAACAAACAGATCTCAGAGATAGTCACACACAGAAGTAACTTCTGAAAATTACTAGAAGATAGACAGTAATTGTGGGACATAGAACTTACATCAGAAACACAAGCACCTGAAATTCCTGTGATACTGACTCTCTGACTAAGAATTTATTCAAACCTAAAAAACTGCTTGTCCTTTTCTTCATGCTGTCACAATCTGCTAACACAAGCAGGAGCTGTGATGGTTCGTTAACTGACCTCAGAGTGCAAAAGAAACACAAACAGGGATTTTAGTTTCAATCAAAACAGTGCACTTTCCTTGAGTGCCAACAACATGATTATGCGACAGAGGAGAGAGCGAGATATAAGGAAACAAAGTATAGAGTGGGGGCAGGGAGGGGTAATAGCTACCAACGGTGAGACGGAGTCCTTGTGGTCCGGTGCCAATGGATCTGTCTTCTTTCCATGAGGAGATCTCATAGGGGTCTTTCCAGAAAGTCCCTTTATGGTCTTTTCAAAAGCGAGGGGCATCTGGCAAGAGGGGGGGGAATAAGGCCCATTGCTTTGGGGTAATGGTACAGAACAAGTGTGCAGGACAGTTCATTTGGTGCAGTCCTTTCCACCTTGGCAGCAAGAATGACGCAGTCTACTGTGGCCTGCACTAATTTGTTCAAGAATGTGTACCAGGTTGAGCACACCTGCACTTGGCAGACATCCCACCTCGATCTGGCCC
>VZTZ01026008.1:0-28313 GCA_013400955.1 Drymodes brunneopygia | reverse complement strand
GAAACACAAACAGGGATTTTAGTTTCAATCAAAACAGTGCACTTTCCTTGAGTGCCAACAACATGATTATGCGACAGAGGAGAGAGCGAGATATAAGGAAACAAAGTATAGAGTGGGGGCAGGGAGGGGTAATAGCTACCAACGGTGAGACGGAGTCCTTGTGGTCCGGTGCCAATGGATCTGTCTTCTTTCCATGAGGAGATCTCATAGGGGTCTTTCCAGAAAGTCCCTTTATGGTCTTTTCAAAAGCGAGGGGCATCTGGCAAGAGGGGGGGGAATAAGGCCCATTGCTTTGGGGTAATGGTACAGAACAAGTGTGCAGGACAGTTCATTTGGTGCAGTCCTTTCCACCTTGGCAGCAAGAATGACGCAGTCTACTGTGGCCTGCACTAATTTGTTCAAGAATGTGTACCAGGTTGAGCACACCTGCACTTGGCAGACATCCCACCTCGATCTGGCCCAGACTTCATTGTGCAAAGGTCCTCTTTCCCCTTTGGGTTTTTTTTGGGTTTTCAGTCTCTGTCCTCGTCGATGAATGTGAGGCAGATGATTTTCGTACCATTTCTTACCCATGCTATAGACAAAAAAGTGGAGCTGATTAGGAAAGCTGATATGAGGTACCAAAACTCTCTTCAGCATATTAATTGATGTGTGACATGTAGGTAAACAAACATTTCATAGGAATTTTTTTTTCCGTGTCGGTTTCTGAGAAACATATCACACCCTTAAAACTCCAATGAAAAGACTTTGGTTCTAGCTGGTTTTTTTAAATGTAGTTGAGAGGAAATAAATCTATTTACTTATAAATAACCCAGTTGAATATTTAAGTAGAAAACAGTTATTCATATCCCATTGATATATATGATCCATAATAATTCATCACTCTTGGAAAATTGTCAATTAGCATTATGAATGTATTGATGAACTAATCAGACTTTCACATATCTTTATAAACCACACCAATAATATCAACAGTATTTTATTGCTGAATCATAACTCCAACAAAATTCAAAAACCCATCAGACACAAGAAAGTTTGTTGCAGTTTTCTTAAAGTTAATTTTAAAAATATTAAGGCGATAATGATGCATTCAAGCTTTACTACTGAACCTGACAAACCATACTGCAAATCAGTTCTGACTTAAAAATCCTAGCTGCTTGGAAAATAGCAGGAAAAAATGTGTTTTACAGAAAACATCCTAAAAACATATTCTTTCAATAATACTGTTGTTATAACTTCTAGAAATATGTGGCAAAAAATAAGACAATTTCTCTAAATCTGTCACTTTTTTCAGCCATAAACATGTTACTCATTGACAAAATTGAAGAGGAACAAAGGTTATGCTGATCTATATGAGAACAAAAACATCTTCCAATCTGAAATCTTCTAAATCTATCTCCAAATATTCTATTTTCAAACATCAGCACATTACATTCTGAGATTATATATCATGCATTTCCATGCTTCACAAGTCACTGTAACTACAGAAAAGATAAAGGTCATATTTTACAAAAAGTCTGAAAAAACTGTCCTATATTTGTTTTCTGCAAAATTTGCTATTCACTTATGCTTATCTAATTGTCACCCTTGACAATAAAACCCCCAGAGCACACCTTAATTTTGTCCTTCCATTAGCATCAAAAAATGTAATGTGAAAAAGTATTTGACCTACTAATAGGACAGAGTTTCACTGACTGCAGTTGTTTACAGCTTGTCCTGGTTTTGTCTGTCTTTGGATTCAGAATGAGAATGATGTTGAAAACACATAATTGGTTTCTTGGGTTTTTCTAAGTCGTGTTTATTCTAAGTTAAGGAGTTTTGTGTGTGTGTCTCATGCTCTGTCAGTGAGAAGGTGCAAGAAAGAAATGGAGGGGTCTTAGCAGGGACAAGTGACCCAAGATGACTGAAGGGTTATTTCACACCACAGAATGCCATGTTCAGTATGTAAACCAGGGGGAGTCACCTGGAAGGGCAACCCATCTGACTGCCAGACCTACAGCAGAAAATACTGAGCAGATTAGGCCTTTGGGTATGAGTCTTTGGGTAAGTCATGCAGCATCAAAAAGTTCTAAGAGGTACTGCACAAAAAAGTTGGCTGTGCCATGTTGCCCTGTAGGTACTATATACAGGACAATGTCACTTGCTTCATTCAACATCTCCTAGGTATTCAGCATTTTGCAAGGTTCCACTCAAATTTTCCATCTCAATAATCATTCCTGCAATGTTTTTTGGTTGTCTAGAAGGAAATATTTCAACCATCTATTTCTCAGTAATCTCCAAGATCATGGCTAGCTGGAAGATGACTTTGATTTTCACATACAAAGCTTTTACAACAACCACCTCATTTGGTAGAATGATTTTTAACCACTTTATCTCAAACAAATATAGACCTGATTTCATGTTCTGATGTGTACAAAAGAACAGGATAAGTCATAGCTTAGCTATCTCCATTTTCTGACTGTCTCATATCCTCTAATGCCTCTGAGCTTCTAGAACGCACTTAATTAATTCAGCAACTAATTCTTTACTACTGTCATAATTAGGTATTTCATACATATACAATAAAATTTATTTGAATTTATAACAGAATTATCTAGATTGTACTTAAGTTGCCTAATAAATATACACATGGTTAAAATAATCAGATTAACCATTTACATGAATGAGGAAGGTACATTTTAGACAAAGAAAACATTGTAGTCAATGGATCCATTAATGCATTAAACTCTTCATCACGATTTACATACTAATGATTCTTCATAAGCATATAAAAATAATGGAATTAAATGAAGAAGTTAAAGCCAACAAAGTAATTTTGTATTAATAAGTTATTTGCCAGAGCCATAAACTAATATGAGATTCAAATACACAGGCCTTCCCATTCCAATATAGAAAAATAATTTATTATTTCTGATGAGAGGAAGAAACACAACAAACTGCAAGTTCCATAAGCAAAGTAGAATTACCTAAATAAGGTAGCTCAAAGTCACATTTCCACTTAAGTATTCTCCACCATCAGAGAATTAAAGCATAGAAATACAAGAGATTCAGACAGCAAATAAATGAGTACAGGGAGTCTGTGGAGACGTAGGAAAAGCCTTCTGGCCAAAATCAACACTAAACAATGTCAGCTTTCTGTGATCAGGAATGTAGAAAATCAATGTCAGAATTTAGATGCAGTCTAGTCAGGGACAAGGGACCAAAACAAGTGCAGAAGAGTTTAAGGACACCTTCCAGAGAATAGGAAATTCCTCAAAGTATGGACTAATGAAAGCCTGAAGAACCCTATTGCCAGATAGCACTGTCCTGGAGAGTGCTCTGGTTGCCTGAGGGCAAAGGAGAAGAGAGATTCTCAACTGATCTCTTGCTCTGGGACTGTGAGAGCAAGCCACATGCTTGGATATTCACCAAAAATCATTTGCTGAAATATATAAAAGGGCATCACCTTTTGCTCTCCCAACAAGCCCTGCTGGAAGAATAGAGATGATATCAACTCTTTCCCTACTCCATATGAAAAAAGCACAGGACCTCAGCAAGTAATGAAGTCGTGTAACTTGATTCAGTCGCCTCTTCAACGTTCTCAGACTGTCAGGTTGAATGTGGCTCTCTCAAAGTGTTTGAAAGGAATATACAGTGCTTCTAGAAGTTTGCTGATATTAAGTGGCGCTAAGGCCCACAGATATGATATTTTGATTTGCAGGGGGAAGACAACAGAAGACGGTGATCAGAGGTTGTAAAGAGCTTTGGAAAGTGCTGATCAGCAAAAAAAAAAAAAAACAAACCAAAGTCATAATGGAGAATGAAGCAGAAGAATGTTTAGTGAAAAAATAGTATCTGTTGCTTCACATCACTATTGATGAATCTGTAATGATGGATTAGAGAAACAGAAAAGAGGACATACATATAATACATACACAATATATATATTCACACACACACACAAATATTTCACATATGTATGCATATATAAGTGTGTACATATATATACATATCTATCTAAACACACACTCCATAGATAGGATGAAAAGTATTAGCAAGGACACTAATATGCTATTTCAGGACATTTTGTGGAAAGTTTAATCTAATCTAAAATATTTGATATATTTATTATTTTTAAAGAAAGGCTTTTCATTTTAATAATAGTACCTAAAACAACCAAAAAGAAATTAAAATAAGGAATTAAAGGAAATGGTGACTTCATTTGGCTTTAATAAGATTAAGCTTTTAGATAGTGTCCAAAGGAGGGCCATGAGGATGGTGAAGGGCCTTGAGGGGAAGACGTGTGAGGAGTGGCTGAGGTCACTTGGTCTGTTCAGCCTGGAGAAGAGGAGACTGAGGGGAGATCTCACTGCAGTTACTCCTTCCTCATGAGGGGAAGAGGAGGGGCAGGCACCAATCTCCTCTCTGTGGTGACAGTGACAGGACCTGAGGGAATGGCCTGAAGTTTCAGGGGAGGTTAAAGTTGGATATTAGGAAAAGGTTTTTCACCTAGAGAGTAGTTGGGCACTGGAACAGGCTCCCCAGGGAAGCTGTCACAGTCCAAGCTTGGCAGAGTTTGAGAGGCATTTGATCAATGCTCTCGGGCACATGGTGTGACTCTTGGGGATGGTCCTGTGAGGGACCAGGAGTTGGACTCCACGTAAATCCCTTCCAACCTGGAAGATTCTGTGACTGGACAGTTTCGTCCTTAGGACTAAATAACCACAAGACATAAAAACAACCTGAAGCTTAAAATTCAGAAAAAAAGGAGAAATGCCCACAGATGAGAAAATAAATTCAATATTTCCACTTTATGTTCTCTCTTGCAGGTATGATGGAACAGTCATTTCTTACAGGCCTATGTCTGACATCTAGGACAACTCTTTACTCTTAGTGTGTTGATCACTTTTATTTATATTCCTTAACACCCCAAATTTTTGAAGAATGTCAAGAAAAAAAATTTTTTAATCCTACTAAATTTTACAAATATATTAAACATATATTTATCTCTTTTGGTATTATATTGAATTCTTTTCCTTCTGTTAACCACATGCCATGCTTAACCATTTAGTAAAGTAGTTTTAAAATCATGACTTTGGAGTACTTTATTTTTGCTGAAACCTGAACCCTCTTTTTCCTGAAACTTGACCTGTCTTGACTTGTAGCTCCTGCTTAGGGGATTGATGTATGACTTAACCAGAAAAAATGAAAGTCTAAAATCACTAGTAGCACTTTATTTATAAAATATGCATTAAGAATACATATGTTCCTTGGTTCCTGGAAGAAATATAATGGCTTTTCTGACATTAGCTGAGAAGTTAGAACAGGGGAACCACTTGATCTTAAGCTCTGTGAAGCTGTGTAGCAGCTCTAACTTGTAACAGAAGTTCAAGAATTTCTTCTCAATGGCAAAATTCTGTTTATCTTTCTCATTCAAATAATTAACATACCCACTCACTTAAATAAAATTAGCAATACTGATTCTGCATTGCAAATATTGAAACCCATGTGGAAAAGAATCATAGTTAACAATGTGATTAGAGTCTTACTCCATCAGTTTTATCTGGCATTGCTGTGAAACATCAACACATGATTCTGTTCTAAATACATTGCTACATACTTTAGTGTAATAAATGTCAAGTGAAATTATTACTGATATCTTACACCAAAGCATACAGATGCTCACTTTGTGCGCTGAAGGACTTACATGTGAGACAGAAAAGTGTGTAAGTGAAGAACAGCAAATATTGATAAAATGGCTAGTCAGGGACAGAGCAAGGAACTAAAGCTTCTTTATCTGTCCAAAGTGATGACTGCTGGTCAGTACTGCTTGCTGATTCTTTGATTTTGAGAAAATTACCTAATACCTCTTCAACACATTGCAGACTGACACACAGAGAGAGGTACAGTCATTTGTGCATAAGGGTGTATCATTTGTGCATAAGGGTGTATCTTTTGGACTCTCATGGGAGTTTCCTCTTTCACTGTTGTAAGCAGAAAAACAAATACACCATTCTTATGTCCAGACAGATAAAAAAAATCTCACAGTCAATAGCAGCTAAAAAATCAGTTCATAATTTTTAACCTACTGAACAGAAAACAGTGCACTAGACCTCTATAATTTATATACATGATATATATTGCACATGATGCTTTACACTACATGGTATCCTCACAGCAGGTCAAGTAAAAAAATGGATTGATGATTAGCATGATAAATCCCTTCTCAATTGTGTGTATGGCATAAGAACTTGCTTACCATTGTTGCCAAAGGTAAAATAAACCCTTGATAAAATTGGTAATTGCTCAATAATGGTCTGGCCACAGCCAAAAGGCAATGGATCTACAAGTTCACCTTTATTCTTCTAAGAATAATTGTCCAGAAATTATAAAGTGTGATGCAAGACATTCCTTTCTCAAGGGATAACACAGCAGTGAAATAATCAATTAGACTTAGGGTTTCAAAAGACTGTTTTAAGACATATTTAGGATAAAACTCTCTTTGGATAGTAACACAAATTGAGTCAATATTAACAGGTATTTTTACAGTTACTGAGTCAGTGCTGTGAATACTGCAGTATAATTAACTGAATACACAACATTGCCAGAATATCAGGTTCATGTCACTTACAAATGTTGCTCACATTTTCACTTTTGCTTCAATAGTCCACCTGAACGTAAAACTAACAAAATTATGAAATTTAAAGATACACTTACATTTAATTTGATAGATTATCCTATTGTAACTTCCATTTTGCTGTTATGTAATGACAAAACATTTTAAAAAATGAAAACAGAAGCCATTTCCATTTTAATTTGCAATTCACAAAGTAGCACATGAAAGTAAAGGCCTGTGAAAAATTAGCCTCACTTAACTCCTAGACAGAAGTTGGAAAGAAGATATAGAGTAAGTTTGCTCAAGGAGAGGAAAAATCAGTTCTCTAAAATTCTACTAAATTCCATATGTTAAAAAAAATGGGTTAAAATCAATGTATTGAATATATTATGATAACACAGAAATTTTTCAAGGGATAAGCACTGAAAATCTTGAATATTGACTGAAGAATTACCCATTTGAGACAGCTCTATGGACCTTAGTGTTGAGACCCCTCCCTAAGCACGGGCTCACCAAATGGTGGTGGCAACCTCTCTGTGGAGGAACTGAACAGGGGTGTTTTCCAGGCTGGTATTCACAAGACCATTGGCCAAAACTCAGTCCTCTCAGGAGTGAAAACTCTATTTTGTATTCTGAAATGAAGGAAAAGGTGGGAGTAAACAGAAAGTCTTTTAAAGGGACTGGCCAAAATCACTGGGTTACTTCTTGTCCCTCAAGACTAATACAAAACTCAAAACATCCTTCCCCACTGTTCCTATGCCTCCATAACAGACCGACAAATCTGCAAAATGTGGACTATATAAAAATACATTGTTTAGGAAAAAAAAAGAGAACACTCAGAAGTTGTAAGTTGGCATGAACTAGTCTTGTTGAAAACATGTGTGCATTATTTCTGCTATTAAGAAATTTTGTGCTGTACCTCAAGTTATTATTACTTTCAAGTTATTTATTGTAACTTAGAAGTCTATAAATTAGAATAAAGGTCTTTTTCCACAGTGCCACATATCCTGCATTTACTAAACAAGAAACTAGTTTCCACTCATTTTTGTATGGTATCATTGAACACAAACAAGATTTGGCAAGATTTCTCACCAAATGTTTTCAATTGGTGTTGCAAATTATTGTAACCCTGGAGTTTACATCTCTGTCCGTGTATTAATATTTATAGTGATGGGACAGGGCTATTCCATATTCCATATGTAAGCAACTCAGAGTGAAGCCACAAAAGCTCCTTCTTTCTAGCAGCAGTGGGTAAAAACCAAGTGCCAGAACAAACCCAGAACTAAATCCACGTATTTTATCTGTTACTTGAGTGCAGTTGCACTGGAGGAGAAAATGGGAAGCCGCAGAGTCAGGACTGATATATGAAGTTTAGAAAACGTTTTACTTTTTACAAGACACAACAGGAAATTCAAATTCTACCTAGTTTCACATCATTTTATAATAAAATCATGTCTTGTCTAGAAGCAGCTATTGCAGTGTTGACAGAAGAATAACGCCAACAAGTGTGCAGATGCTGACATTAGGAAGGATCCAAAGCTCAATGATATCAACAAGCCCTACAGGGCATTCCAGTTACGCTGCAAGTAAACCTAAATTGATTGATGCTATTAGTCTTTTTCCAGCTGTTTTTACACAGGAAAATGTTTACTTAGAAAATTTCACTTAGCAATATTATTAATGGTCTTGCAAATTATATGCAATTGCTCCTATCTTTATACAGTATATAAAAATCTATTAAAATACTGCTGAAATCATACTAAAGTGAAGGCTTTAAGGGGACTCTTCTGAACCTTACAAAGGAAGTATGTCTTTTTACGGAAGAAAACTAATTTTATACCCTTGCATATGTACAGAATTTCAGTCACTGTCATTGTTTTAAAAACACAATATGGCTAGGCATAGAGTGGATATGCATAAGTTAAAATTCTCTTTGCAGTGTTTAAACATGAATAAACTCATACATGGGTACATGCATTCTTCCACAGAATAAAAAATGTTTTCTAAAATCTTTGCCATTTTCACCATTATGCTGTTTTTATATATGCAAAACTAACAGAAAGACAGCAATATAATGAAGCAGATCAGAGTACTTTAACTTGAAACAGGGACAAAGAAAACAAATGTATGGAAGAGAAAACAAGATGAAATTGTGAACCAGATTCAATTCAGTGAATGCAAGGGTTATTCTGATATAAAACAACTGTATTTGAGTGCAGGGGAGTCTATATAACAGGTCCAAATATCATAATTAGGGAAAAATTAATATCTGACTCCTTAAAGGAATTTTATCTGTAACTAAAAGAAAGTGAAAACCTCCTTTGTGTTCAGAGGAAAGGGTCCCTGCTGCTCAGGCAAAAATATTTTTCCCAGATTTTTGTGCCTTAAATATTCATTTCCTAGTGCAGCCAGCACAATTAATTTCACCTTTAAAACTGCATGCAAAATTACTTTAGGTACAACCTGATTTATGTGGCTGACTAGATCTGCATATTTAAAAAAATTAAAAATGTGTTCAGTTATAATACCAGCTGTTATGTGTCCTCTCTGCACACACACATACAGACAGACAGACAAATTACTCAAGTTGAAAAGAGCAAATAAGACCTGTTTGGAAAAAGTCACCATGATAATAAGTAATTATATTAAATGTATCTTCTTATTAAATACTTACATAAAGAACCTTGCAGTAAAATGTAAAGAGATCATGTACAGCTGGGAAAATACAGGATATGTTGGAACATTTGCCATGTTTTTATTCTCTGCTTGCAAAGATTTATTTAAAATGTACAGAAATATTTCTGCAATATTTTAAAGCTTAAGAAATCTTTTAAGTATTTAAGAAATACAAATATCCTCGATAATAAATACAACATTTTCAGTTCCCAATGCCATTACCTGAATTAATTTACCAAGCACACCTGGTATCTTGAGTATATGTTTGTATTTCACAGGCAAAATGAACTTTAAAATGCAACCTTAGGGTCAGAACATAGATTTATAATTAATTTCATATTTCATTAATCCAGCAGAAAAATGCATCTGAGCTGTAAAAGGTAGACATCCTCCTTTCACTGCTTAATCTTCCCTCCTATTTGAATTATGTAGAAAAACCCCTTCCTAAGGCAGATGAGCTTAGATTATGATTTCTTCACAATTTAGTTGTCTGGAGGACTGCATGTACTCTTTCCTTCAGAGCAAGTTTCCAACCAATCCCTGGTTGTCATAGATCCATCTAGCATGGATTCTGGCATTGAATTTCATTGCTATGACCAAATTCTTCACTTTGACCCAGACTCCATTTTGACTCAAGAATGCAGACAGTAAGCTAACACTGAGTAACACAGCACACCTACAAAGCACCGTTACTGCTTACCTTCAAAGCCCGTTAGTGAGGGTGACAGCCTAGACCCTCCTGTAATATTCTAAAAAAAATTTAAAAGTTCTGGAACTTATTCTAAAACCTTCAATACACAGACACTGTTTTCAGTTTTGTACTCCTCAGTACAAAAAAAAGAATATTGATAAACCAGAGCGATCTTAGCAGAAAGCCACTGAGGTGGCTGGGGATAAGGCACTTGGCCTGTGAGGAGAGGCTGGAGAACCACGCCTGGCTCAGTCTGGAGAAGGGGCAGTCCAGGGGTGCCAAAAAGCAGCCCCCAGTGCACACAGTGATTTGCTGGGGAGCTGGGCTCTGCTCAGTAGGGCACAGAGGGAGGGTGGGGACATGAGAAGTAGGGTTTTGCCATAAGAAATATTTTCCTTAGACTAAATTAATAGTAAAAACTCTTTGAAATACTGGTTTGAACTAATTTTACTTTGTTTCCGAAGTTTACTTCGTTTTTGTGACTTCCGTTTTATGAACAGTGAAAATAATTTTCAGAAAATCCTCCAGATCCAGATTTATGAAAGATTATTAACCATTAGACTCTAAAAATGTGTATGTTTGAAAATATGCACTTGTACATTTTATCACAAAGGAAGCAAAGCTTTTCTACGTGGCAGTCTAGGGAACATATACAATGACAGAATCCCTACTTTCAGTTAGATAACTGAAAATATTAGGACATTAAAACTGAAACAAAACAAAAAGAATATGAAAAAATATTAATAGACTAGAATATTTTCAGTTGGAAGAGATGCGGATAATCATGTGATTCAACTCTGATCAATTCAGGGCTGAAAACATTGTCTAAATGCATCTTTGACAGAAACTTTTAAAAAAGCAATTATCAGCTTAAATTTGGGATGAATTTTAAGATGAATATAAAGAAAAAAAGATTAAAAGAAAGATCACTTGGGCTAAACAAAGACATAGTGTATCCCTTCTGTGATCATTAGAAAATTGCTTCTAAATCCAGCCAAAGAAGATTCATTTCTCTGGACAAGAGATGGCTGGGATCCTTCTGCTTAAGATTTTTAAACCCCCTACCAAAAAACAGTGTTCATTGGCAGAGATTTCCCTAAATGTCTTATGAAATTTTTAGTTTTGTGCCTGTACCTCATACATCGGGGAATTTGAAACTAGAAAAATAACTCCTATGGTAACTCATGTTTGGGAAGTAAACAGACTCTTAAAGAGAGTTCATGGAAAAACAAGTTGGAGAAAAAAATGATGTATATTTTTCATGGAATCCATTGCTATCAAAATACAAAATAACGTCACAATTTTGTCCTGCAAATCTGATAGAGTTTGCTACTACTAGCTTGACTTTCCAGAAAGCTAGCAATATTTATCTCCAAGATTAATAAAATATACTGATGTCTGTAACTTAAATTATTGGCCTCTACCCTGAAAAGTATAAGATTCAGACTCCTTTAATAAATAGTCTTTTGACTGGTTCTAATAGCTTGTGCACATACCACAGAAATCTCTTATAATAAAAGATATTGTATTCACTGCATGTGACTGCTGTAGATTCAATCAGAAGCCCATTTACAAATGTCTTCTGTGAGCAGCTGTAAAATTAGGTCAGCCGAGCACTTACGACAAGCTACATCAGTCACGCAGAACTTCAGCTGCTTCCCGCCACAAATCTGATTTACTTAGCTTCTTCATGTAGAAGCAGCATTTGATAAATAAGAGGTTTGGTGTTAACATGGCTTAAAATAGCCAGCCATAATTAATGTCAGCTTGTCATTAAAAGCACAGTTACTGATTACTCTTAAAGGTAGTGCTATTAATATACTTAATCAAGATAAGGCCCATTAAAAGCTATCAGAATTTTCCCTCACTTCTTCGGTTCAGCAGCAGACACAGCTAACTCACAAGATCTTTGTCTTTTCAAACTATTGAAGTGTTAAGCAAAAGACCTCTGGGTTTCATGACTATGGCTGAAGCAATCTAAATTATAAATACGCACATTATCTGACCATGTTTACAAATGACTGCACTGGTCCTTTCTAACACTGAGAGGCCACCATGTGTTGCAGTCACTGTTTGTGAATCTGTCTCCCTGATTAGTTGGTGCTCTCTGTAATAACCCCGGTAGCACTGAACATATGTCGTGGGAAAATCCTGTCAAGCAAAAAGCTAAGCTAATCTCATTTATCTTTGTCACTTTTAATACATATGCTTACTTTTTCAGCTTCTTTTTTTTTTTTTTCTTTACAGGACAGTGATAGACTTAAAACATAGTACTTCTTCAAGCATTTTTACACCTGAATAAAATATTTTTTGAACTTAAAATAGCATTAATGGAATCATTATAAAATGACTGGTCTTGCTGCCCAATTTAAATTCAAGACATAGACTAGGACAGATAATCATTAGCCATATTTAATTAAACAAGGCACATGTAACTGAGACACTGAGCTAGAAAGCAAAATGTGGTTTGCTACACATACCAATATCATTGTGTATGTATGTATTAAAGCATTTGTTGAAATTTACTATATCATGTCAGAGGAAGTTGAATGTTTGCATTTGAACACTACTTTGGGTTTTTTCTTTTAAAGTTGCAAATCTCAAAGAACCTTCAATAATGAAGCTATTGCTGATATATCTGTGACCTGCAAATCACATGCAGAGATAGCTAGAGTGGAGACTAGTAATAAAATGCTGCCACAATTTTGATTTTTTTTGCACAGGTGGTGCATCTCAGATATAATTTATATTTTATATAGAAAAATTGCCTTTTTTAAGGTCAATAACATTTTTTACACGGAAAACATTTTTCAGTAGTGCCTTTGTTGAAACATTGTCATAAATAATGCCACATCTCCTGACTTTCTAATAAGGAAAAAGGACAATTATACAGTAATGCATCGAATACACAAGCTCATTCATGTGTAACAGCCACTGCCTGATACTGAATCATCTGGTAGGGTCAACATTCTTCTAAATTAATTACAGCCATTTAGCAATAACAATAAGTGTAGCAGCCTACAATGTACTTTGCTCTGCCTGTACTGCCTGCATGGAAATGTTGCTATTTCAGATGGCTGTTATGCAATTCATTTCTGAACACACAGCTTACACTTTATTACCTTCTTATTATTCAAGTCATGCTTACAATTCATGAGAGACTGAGCTAAGACCAACAGACCCATACTCAACACTGATTTTATAATGCACCTCAAGCCAAATGTCAATAATGACGGTATAAAGAAAAAATCTAACATCCTCTGCTCCTCTAGAGCTGCTAAATTCTATAAGCAAGTAAATGTACAACAGATGTTAAATGTGATTAGAGTGCTTGCTCACTGCTAATGTTTGTCAGTAAAGTGAATCTTATGAAAAGTTAAGACACAAAACAAGTGCAAGGAATTACTCATCTGTAATTCTCTCTCCCCTCCCCCTGACACCAGAGAGATCACATTTGACAGAGTTCCTGCCTATGGGAGGGGCTTGAGTAGATGTCTATCACTTAGAAA
Source organism: Drymodes brunneopygia (assembly GCA_013400955.1). NCBI lineage: Eukaryota > Metazoa > Chordata > Aves > Passeriformes > Petroicidae > Drymodes > Drymodes brunneopygia. The sequence goes on along the minus strand of VZTZ01026008.1, from coordinate 14,842 downwards.
TTTCAAAATTATTATTTAAATTATCAAAATAGACTTCTTTAATGAGTAAAACTTAAATTGAAAAATAAGACTGGGCCAAGGTTTTTCAGAAAACATTCTAAGTATGCTGTCAAACAAAACAAAATAAATACTTAGAACCATCTGGACACAATCCTGTGCAATGTGATCTAGGATGACCCTGCTTGCAGGGAGCTTGGACCAGATGACCTACTGTGATCCCTTCCAAAATAATGATTCTTTGACTTTGTGATTCTGTGAAATCCTAATTAGAATTTGAATAAAGCCACTCAAACAGGAATCATTGCTTAATTTTTGATATTGGAAAGACCAGAATTTGGTGAATGTCTTAGCATGCAGCATTACACATCAGAGCTCTTTTGAAGGTGCCATGCCCTAAGCATCAGCTGTGCCATTGTATCCATGATCTTTTGGTGTGAAATCATCTCACATTTCGAGAATGGATTGGGATGCATAGCTCATACTGGAGATGACTTGCACACAGTGGTTACAGAAAAGTTGAGTCATTCAGTGCTCACAGAGTACCCAGGCACACAGAGTTTAAGAAAATATTGGACCTTCAAGTAAATAATGCCTGAGGGAAAACTGAATCTGTGTTCACAAAGCCTACTCTGTCTTTTGTCCTGTAATATATTTGTACACATTTGTGCTTATGTCTGACAGATTTCAAAAGAACCCCACATTTTTCCAACCACTTATCCCATTGTATAAAATAAGTGTCACAGTTTTTTGTTTTTCTCCAGATGAAGGTAATTATTTGGGAATTATTCACAGGCATGCTTACGCATGATATACTCTGTATATCTACTCCACTATGACAAAACCAAAATTCTTCATCTATGCAGACAAAGCCATAAAAAGCCCATTAAAAAAAACCTACATGAAAATCAAGCAGGAAAATTGGAAATTGTACAACGCAATTATGAGCCATTTTATATTTTTAGTCATATTTTAAGTAGCATTTTTATACATAGAAAAACTAAGTAACTGAAGCCCACAGCAATAAAGCACAAGGACAGCATAAAATTAGATTTACACCACCTTACACAGTGCAGGCTGGGCCAGACACGTGATATACATATTTTTGCAAAAAGGCAGAATTTGACTGCTACAGTAATTTATTCTTCATTATGGAAAAAGTGTCTGTAATGAATGTCACACAAAGCAAACTGAATTCTCTTTAGGGGAAGATCCTCAGCTTAAATTACTTACTTAGAAAACCCTTTCCACAAAGATATTGCCAACCGGCAATTTTAATGGCACATCTCAATCTGATTCCAGACAAACACACTGAAAGGTTTTCCAAGTTTTAGTGATGTGTCAAAAATATAATTATTATTTTCAGAAGTACATTTTGTACATCTGTGAAGGGGCATCTCAAAATATTATTTTAACTTTAATGGCTACAACTAATAATTACTACCTGCTTGCCCAGGTCGTTTCATAGGTCACTCATACCTAAGAAATCATTCTGATATTACTGCATGCATAAATCCTCCATTAAACTTTGTAGAGAAAATTAGATTTTTATTCTTAAAAGAAATATAATTAGGATAAAAATGGAATTGTTTCAACTAGTTTATTTTAGAAAAACCCATGAAACAATTCAGGTTATTCCCTATATTATTTTGGAGTTACACACCATTTCAAACTCCAGCATCACAATTTCTTTTCACTGTCACAAGATTACAGTGATTCTCTGTTCATGTAGAGGTGGGATAATATTTCTCACAATTGCCCTATTCAGCCATGTATTAAGTAATCCAAAATGACTTACAAAAATGTAGTCCAACCTTCAAATCAAAATATATGATTTTAATGTGAGAAATGTCTTGAAATGTTCAGAAATCATCTGCTATTCATGTCTGCTTTCCCCCTGGGGATGTCTAAAATGAATGCCAGTTGGAAATAGAATGAAGATTCATTCATTTGTGATCCCATGACTAAAGTACTTTGTAGAAGCACAATTTTAAGTATGAATCATCAATACTTTTAAAAAGTGCACATTATATATGCCCCATTACCCAATTTAATTACACTTAATTTATTTTATAGATGAACATATTTTTCAGTGTCTCATACTGTCATAAATTGTGACTTAAGGAAGTAAAACAGTACCTCTAAGACCTTTGTACACTGAAACCACTCTTTCCTTCATATATGCAATAGCTTATCTCATCCTCACTGAAAGGTGGTGTTCAGTTTTATCACCATAGAAGAAAAGGTTGGTAGTGCCTACTTTTGACTGCTTTTGATACCACAACTCTCTTAAAAAACATTTAATTTCATGCAGAATAGTCTTCTTCTATTAGATTAAAGGTAACTGTTCAGACTTTTTCATAAAAATTTTTAAGCAAGCCTTCCAATATGACATTACATAAATTGTTCATGTCGTCTTTGGAAACCTTGGTTACATACCTAATTTCAAATCACTGACAGTTTCTTTAATAAAGATTTTCTTTAAAGAGCAGACTGTCTATTTCTCAGCAGGCTTTTGTGCAATTAAACTTTCTAAATAAATAAGAAATGTCTCCTAGTAGATAAGCTTCATTTTTATTCTAATATCTTGTGACTGCATTTAGAAGGATTTTTACTAAGTGAGGAGTTCATGGGAGAAGGTATTAGGATCTAGTATCTACATGCAAAGTGCAGACAAAAAAGACAAATTTTCAGCTTTGTTTTGGGAAAGAAAAGTTCATAAGAGAGGGAATACCTTTGCTTATTCAAACTATCCTATATTTCTTTTCTCCTGCCCCCATCCCAATGTCTCTTTGTAGTTTTGCACATCATAAACATTCTGGTTGAGGGCTGTATCAGACCCAAGCACTGCTTTTCAGGCTGAAAGGGTGTTAAACCCTGATTCATACAAAAAAATGAGCTTCCTAGAACTTTCTCTCAGGCTCCAAATCCACAAGTCACCACCTGCAGCCCAACAATATCTCACAAGGAGAAGGAAAATACTTTCCTTAACCCCCCCATCTCCTAGTTTTCTCCCACCCTCATATATCAAGTGTATATGATGACCTTCACTCACCTTTATTTCATTCTTTCTTCCTGAACATTACATACAAGTTGATAACTCATCACAACATCAAAAGGAAAAGAAAGAATGGGGGTTTTTTGTTAAACTGGACAATCAGATGCTAATAGGAGAACAAAAGACAATTCAATACTTGTGACACATAGTATATATAGTTTTGACTCAAATGGCATGTTTCACACTTGTCAAAAATGATACTTCTGGGTGTTTCCCTTTTTTTTACAAAGTTTCAAAAATTTTCATGTGAAGATTTTGAAAATTGTCCTAAGTCAAATGGAAGATATCTAATGCAGAGTTTAAAATAACTGTCCCACAAATAAAAATACAAAATGTGCACATATGCCTATACATGTTTTCAAACAACTGGCAATAGTTGCATCTGGGCAGTAAAGATGTTTCATTATTGACAACGAAAAACTTAACACACAGCTGATAATGCAGTAAACATACTTCTTTTCCTTGCCCTCCACTTATATTTAGCAAATATTCCCCCTCTTATACTGGTCCTTTACAACAGCCAGGAAGACAGAATAAATCCTCTCATGTAAACCACCTTTATTCCTATGATTTCAAAGTACTCTTCAAAGTACTTGCCCAACTCACCAACATATTTAAGCTCAGATCAGTTGCTCTGCCTGGAGGTTCAGAGGGAAGTGTTGGCAAATAAGAAAACACAGTAGGAAATGCCTTTGCTAAGGCATAAACCTTTGAAGTTCCTGATGCACCATTGCTATCAGCTGTCCTTTCTTATCACACTCCTCTTATAAAGACCTTCCCTGCTCTTAACATTTTCCAGACTCCAATGTCTCTGCTATCCAAACAGTTTAAAAAGCCATAAGGAGTGTACTGAGCACAAATTAATTTGTAGATAGTGATGTGTATTTTTGCATATATATGAGCAATACACATTTAAAATATATGTTAGTATTTTTGCTACCCTAGATTCTACTGAAATACAAGGGAAAATTGGATAGCACATAAGTCCCTGATGCATACATTAGAGTTACTTTACAGCATCACTACAACAAGGAATTATTGGTCTGTTGCATGTATCTATGATTTTAAACTAGAGTCTGCTTTTCCCTTCTTCTCTATTTTCAGAAAGCTTCTCCTGTTTCCCAGTAAGCTGTATCCCAGTAAGGATACAAGTTGAATTTAAGTTATCTCAAATCTCACCCTGAATAAAGAAACACAAACCAGATTTCCCACAGAATATTTTACCAGGGAGAAAGCTCTTGTGAAGTGAAGGTCAGTGAACATAGTGGTCAGAGTCTAACAGAGGAGAAATTTCCACTTGCAGTAAGCTTATAAAATAATTGGACCTTGACAATTTTTTCCTCTGCAGCCTACATAAAAAGAGTATGGATGTGTTCACAGAGTTTGCTATGGCATCCTAGATAGAAGAATTTCTTTCCTCTCTTTCCCTGCATCAGATGCATCTTCATTAAGCAGTGTTCTTTTCTGAACATGTTATTACTTTTTCAGTCATGACAGAAACAGAGATTGTGCTGTAAAGCTCTATTTTGTGTTTAACAAACCGTATAACCAGACCTGTTATTGTGTGTTTCTCTGTCTTTGAATCTATTCATGTGGAGGCATCCTTGAATTTAAAATCAGAGTAGAGGAGGCATCTTTTACATTTATTAAAGGCTGTCTTTTCCTTTGGCTTTTTTCACACCCTGTTTTAACAGGGTATTAATTCTCAATAGGGAATTGAGCCACACACAGCAATGATTAGATTGCAAAACCTAAGATAAGCCAGAAAACACACTCAAAAAATTCAAGCTAAGAGGTGACCCAAGGAAGACATAGGATTGCAGTTTGATGTGGTTATGTCACAAGCAACTGGAGAGAAAAAGCTCAGAAGTACCATGCTAATGCAGATCAAATTTCAAAATTCCTACGGTTGTTTGCTGTAAGTACTTATATTCACTAAAAGCTTCCCAGACCATATTAATAAGATTCCTGAAAGTTTAGCAGAAGCAATGGTTCATTCCCTTGCCCATTAAAAAAAAAATTACACTCTAAGGAGATTGCAGAAATATTTTCCTTGATTTTAGAGGGATGGAGCACCTCTCCTCTTAAGACAGGCTGAGAGAACTGGGGCTACTTAAGCCAGGAGAAAAGGTTCGTGGGAGATCATTTAGCACCTCCCAGTACCTGAAGGGTGCTTACAAGAAGTCTGGAGAGAGTCTTTTTACAAGGGCATGTAGGATAGGATGACGGGGAAAGCTGAAAGCTTTAGGTGAGATATAAGGAAGAAATTCTTTTCTGTGAGAGTGGTGAAGCTCTGGAACAGGCTCTGCAGAGAAGCTGTGGATGCCCCATCCCTGGAAGTGTCTGAGTTGGATGGGGCTGAGAGCATTCTGGTCTAGTGAGAGGCGCCCATGGCAGGGCAGCTGAAACCAGGTGATCCTTAATGTCCTTCCAACCCAAAGTGTTCTATGATTCTGTGATTTATAGCACAAGAAAGAATAGGAAACTCCGGATTTCTATGCCCATTCTTAAATGTTATAACAAAATTCTTCATCAGCCTGCCTGACATCCTTGGAAAAAGTCTATCAGTTTAGCCCTATGACAAGACAAGCTAGAAAGATTAAGGAAATTTCATTTAATTCTTGCAGTTGAAGAGAGCTGTTGAAAGATAAATATCCTAAGAGCTTAACTGTAACAGCTTTAGATTGACATCACATCATCATTTTCTCTCACATAACTTTCCCCTTGCTTTAAAAACAGATATAATGTTTTATTAACTGATTTAACTGCAACTATTTAAAATATTTCTAACATTTTTACATGCAGAAGATTAAGAAATGTGAACTATAAGAAAGCACTAAAATGTAGAAAGAGAACTGTGATGTTTAAATATTAAATAAATGTATGTCTCTTACTGAAAGGGAAAAAATAAAAAAGATGTTGTCTTTCCTTTTGTTTGAGACACCTAGTCCAGTTAAATTAAAAAAAAAAACTAACTTTGCTGTTGCTTCTTGCTTTTGCTGTTTCTGATAACCAGCAAAGGAATAATTATGGTCTGTGCTTTTGAAAAACCTCTTTAATTCACTACTACAGCCACTCTTGGCTGATGGTGGTTTTAATGCCATTGGATCTTGGCAACCTGTCAACCTCAAACTCTCAACAAAGTCAACAAAACTACATAGACAAGAAAACGTATTAAAACATAACCTTTTAGAAAGTCAAGACTGGAGTTAAGAGGCAGATTCTAGAAACTAATTGTTCTTGAATGTATATGCATGCAATTGGCTGTCATTAGCAGTGATGTTTGTGCAGCAAGCTATTACAGATTATTTTCCTCAAAATGAAAATAAGGATAATAAAAGAGTCATCTTCCTGGCAACTCAAAACACTGTTTTCCCAACTCTACCTCAATAAAAGAAAATGTCCTGTGCTTAAAAAGTGTCCTGTTTGATCTAAATGGCAGGGAGTTGTGTTGAGTTTTTTTGGTTATACTTTAAAATTAACCATCTCCTCAAAAATATTTCAGGTTTTGTTCATCCCTTCCACAATTATTCAACCAACTGTATCCACCTCAATTTAATAATGCTTGCATATAATTTCTTTCATTCCTTTCAATTCATAAAGTCTCATACGAAGGATTTCACTTGGTCTTCTGAGTCATAATCAATAGTAATAATTACAATAGAATTATTTTCTAAGTACTGAAGGCAGGGAATGAGTTTCCTTGGTGGTTTTTTTCCCCATTTTTCTCTTTTTTTCTTTCTTGTTAGAGTGATTGTCTGTGTGAAACAGCAGAAAGCTTTTCTGAAAGCCTCCCAGTTTTTGACCTGTCTTGAATCTGTCTCACTTGGCTACAGATGGCCTATCAAATCCATCAAGTCCTGATTGGAATAGATTACTAAATTGTAGGAGCACTGGGATTAGGCCCATCTGTCTGCAGGAAGCTCTGTAATCATGATGAGAGGTTATTGTTGCCTAGGAGATGAAAAGCAGCAAACCATGCTGCACTAAAGGATCAACCAAGGCTTTCCATAAAGTAATGGAGATGGAAAAGCAATCCTATTATGCTGAATCCTGTGAACACCAGCAGGGTGCTGTAAATATTCTTGAAATACTGCTTCAATGGACACACATCTTTTTAGGATGTTGTTCTGTGAGAAAGAGAGGTTTAAATACAAGCCAAATTTTTCCCTTTCGTTGTAAGAGGATGTCATCACAGTTTAAGAGAGCTGGAAATTTTGGTTTCCAGGCTGAATGCCTGCTTGATTGCTAGCAGTCTCAAAGTTGAGCAGCTGAATTAGGACGAAAGTAAAGGTTAGCCCTGTCCTACCTGCCAAAGTCAAGTGTAACTAGGCTGTAGAGATATTTGCTAAGTGAATTGACCACATTTAATTAATTTCCTAATTTGAAATTTTCTGATTTCTTAAGTTAGATCTCTGAAAATACCAAAAATATACTTGCAGGTAATGCTGAGAGTCTCCTGACTTCATTCTATTGCACTTTCAGAGTTTTCATCACGTTTCAGTTGTTGTCTGAAACAAACCAAAGTTCTTAGAAAGGTTTTCACTGAAAAACTTGAACTGCTCCAAGACTTTCAAAACAAGGAGGCATGAAAAGATCTTTAAAAGTTTGCATGGAACATAAGAAACTCTAGTTCAAGTTTCTGCTGTGCCTTCTTCACCAGAGAGATCTGGAAGGAAAAGTCATGCTCTTGCACTCATCAGAAGGCATCCAGAGCAGGGGCCCATTCGGGGACAAAATCTCAGGTGTGGGTAAATTTTCAGTATTCACTTGTTTCCTCTCCCTTGCTCTCTGCTTCAACAATCCCACTAGCCAGAGAGATCTGATGACCCTTCAACCAAAACTCTCATGGCATTATGATACTTAAGTTCTCTCACATAGTTAATTTAGAAGTTCAGGAGTAAAAAAAGAGAAAAAAAGGTACTTTGGGGTTTTTTTGCACTTTAAGTTTAGTTAAGATTTTTTTCTTAATGTAGGGAATACTTTTTCCCTAAGAGATAATGGGTAACTTACCATTCTTTTCAGCAGTACCAGGACTTAATCTCTACATAGAAATATTCTATTTGTACTTAAAATTAGAATTTCTATAGACCCAAATATAACTACATGATTTAGTTGCACAACAGTGTATATATATGTGCTATAAAGATTGTTGGGGGTTTTTAAGAAAAAGAATAAGGTATAAGAAATTTGGGGGTTTTTCTTAAAAGATAAAAGCAAAAGAGCTTTATAAATTTGTCTTTGAGAGTATTTTAATGAAGACTGATTTTATGCCACTGCTTAGGATAAATTGCATCCATAAATTCTATTGCTGAATTCTAAGAAAATGTAAAAAGAAAGGGAAAAAAAGATGTACTTAAACTGCTCATTAAAGCTTTATATATTCCCTCAGATTCCTCACCCAATATTTGAGCTTGAGATAACATCTGCTATTATCATTACTTTTCCCTTTCCACCAGTTGGCTATATTTTTGAATGCAGCTAAAATTTCATGTTTTTATTTTTACACATTCATGTTTGATATTGGTAGATTCAAAACATGAAGTATATAAAACCTATGTTCTAAGCTTTTAAATATTTCTTAAATCTTAAATAAGAACAACATTTCCCAGTTTTGGAGTGAGGGATACACAGGGTAAAAAATAACCAGTGAACCATCAGTAATGCTTTAGGCAAGAGTGTATTGAGGTGTTGACATAAGCTGTATAAAAACAATACTTTAATTGTGTCTCTTTTATAATACAACATGAATAAAAATTCTTTTTACTAGTGAAAAAATTTGTGAGAGCCACAGAGAAAAGAAAATTCTCAAATAGCATCGGCTGCAAAGGAAAATGTTACAAATATTTGTAAACAAAGCAGTTTTATTCTTCTGTCTGAATATGCCTGTTGTAGTCAGATCACCTCTCCTGCTGCAGAATGCATGTAGGATGGTCAGGAGGACCCAGAAAACAAAGGTTTTGTTGTGAAATTGGGAATTTTCTGAATTAGGAAATTTAGAAATACTGAAAAGTTTCCTTCTTTTCAGAAAAAACTTTGCACTTTGGCAGTGAGGGGGTGGACCAAGAGGAAGGTAGGGGTTAATTCTTGAAACACACAAAAAGGCTGAGGCAGCAGAAAAAATAGGAAGGTTTAGCAGTTAAACATCCCATTCCCTCAAGTTTTCCAAGTGATTGCAGGTCAAGCTTCCAAACAAGAGTTACTGCTACTGAAAATTAGAATCTGCAAGTAATACTTTTCCTTCTTCACCTAGAGTACAGGAATAAAACACATTGTCTTCATTGAAGAGAGTAAAAATTTTTATGTGTTTATATACAATATAAATTGGGACAGAAATATTAGAGTTTTCTGGGTTCTGACAGTAACTTTGGGACAGGGTCCCAAAGCTATCAGAGGCAGCAGAGGATCTGTGTCTGTTCTAGCACCCCTCTCCAATGTCATTGGAAAAAGCCAAGATAAGGAACAGAGTTTTTTATATCTTAATTTCTAGTTGATGATATGAAAATTAATGATGTGGTTTTTCATCCAGATTTCAAATTCTGAAATATTGAAACTGATAGTCAAAACTGTGAATATGTCATCCTTCCACATTGTGAAAGATTTCTACCCTACAATAACAGGATATACGTTATGGCATTATTTTCCCTACTTCTTTTAGGTAAAAAATTTTAGACAGAGGTTCCTAATGTGATATAGTGGATACACGATAAAACCACTTTATAAATAGTGTTCTATAAGTGTTTGTGATAAGAAGAAAAATGGAAGCAAAATGTCACATCCTAAATATTTTGCAGAAATCCTTAAATAATTCTTTAATGTCTGTGGAAAATCAAATATTGGTATATCCTTTTTTCCTATGCCTACTTCTCTCACAATCTAATAATGTGTATTGTACTTTGTCTACTATGTCTGCCTTTCATTTTGGTCAGAGCCTTTAATCCTCCACTTTTTATATAAAATGCTATAACCATATTGTAGTAGGTTAGGATTGATTGAAAAGTGCATATAATTGTGGCTTCAGTAGTGGAGTATGTTTTACAGTTCCAAAAAATGCACAACCTTGAAAATAAAGAAGTTGTGCCCTTTCCCTGGGATAAAAGGATCATATCAAATTGCTTCGTTTCCTTGGCAGAATGAAATAAAAGGCTTCCACTAACAAAGAACACTTCCCAAAAAGCTGTTGGATGAAGTCTCTTTAACTAGATAACACTGCACCAATGAGAAAATCAAATGAGGTAAAAGCAGAATTTTCAGCCTTGTTCCCCTTTTAACCTCATTCTATGTTCAGTCATGTATGGAAAAGATAAAATAGAAGAAAAAATAGCTATGTATTTTTGCCAATATTTAGAAAAATTAAGGGTTTTGTAAAACAAGTAAGTTGGTGAACAGGAAAGACATGTTGGATCCTCCTAATTAAATATTTTGCACCTCAGCCTCTGTTATTTCAGTTCCAATTGCTTTCATGGACAATAACATTTAAAAGTAATCCTCACTCTCTTACTCTGAGTTAGTGGTGAATTCTGTTTTATACAAATGCCTTATGGCTGGTGAAGGGTCATAAAGAGAAGAAAGAGATTCAAAGGCATGATGTAAGTTCAGATTTCTGTGGTGGGGGAGGAGCTGTGGTCTAGACACCTTGTTCAGTGCTGACACAGACATGTGCAATAGCAGGCTGCTCCTTCTGTTACGTACTGGGCAGTACTGGCAGGCAGAGACGCTGCAGCTCGGAGTGTAAATGTGCCAGGGCAACCAGGCATCATGCATAGACATACACCCTTGCTAATTAGGAGTATCAGAATACATCCACACCCTCCAAGGGTTGCACTCATGGACTTTGCAAGAAAAAGCCTCTGGGAATGTGGAACTAAGCACATTCCCTGTCTCCAAACAAGCAAGGGAGCAGTTATTATTACCCCACCAGTACTGGAACCCTCTACTTCTTTTTCTGAGCCACTTAGAAAGCTCCTCAGCCTTCCTTCTCTTTGGAAACGTCTATTACTGAGAAGAAGAATTGTTCCTTATGTGTAGGGAATTGCTGCACCCCTTTACCCTTGTGTTAGTTTAGCACAGCCTGGTTTTTTGGTGGGAGTGGGGGAAGCCACAGAGGCAGCTTCTGAGAGAAACTGCTCGAAGCTTCTACTATGCCTGGCAGAGCCAATCCCTGAGAGCTCTGAAGATGCACATGCTTCTAGCCCAATTAGAGACGTTGGTAACACCTCTGTGATGACACATTTAAGAAGGAAAAAAACCCCACATGCATGGGGTGATGAGGCAGCTGCTGGGGGCCATCGTGTCATGACCAGAGCCATAAGGCCAGCACCACAGCTGGGGCTGCACAGCCGGTGGTGAGGGGCACGGTGAGAAATTCCCTGATGTGGAGGCTATCAATCTTTCAGCACTGTGAAGTCTTGCAGAAATCTTTGAACTGCNAGGGTCTCACGTTACACCAGGTCGGGCAGGACTGCTAGTTGTGAAAATCAGAACCACGATGGAAGAGTTCGCAGAGAACTGTCCCCCATGGGAAGGACTTCATGGCGTAGCAGATGAGACTCCTCTCCCTAAGCGAAATGAAGATAGATTTCGAGTGAAAAACCAACCAAAACTCCCACGCCCTGTCTCCCTGCGCTATTGGTGGGAAGTAGGGAGGGGCTGGAGGGGAGAAAAGGTGTTCTAAAGGTTTATTTTAGTTGTCATTATCCTCTTTTAATTCTGTTAACAAATTTTTTTTTCATACCTTTTAAATTTAAGCCTGGTTTGCCTTTAATGTTTTCTCCTAAACCTTATTTCAACTCATGAGCACCTAGTTTGTCTTTCCCCCTCCTCTGCTCAACTATAGCAGAGCAGAATGAGTGAATGGTTGGTTGATTTTCTTTTTTCCATGGGTGTCTGGCATTAAGCCAGTGTCAAACCACAACAACCTTAGAGCAAGTTTCAACACAATAGTAATATTAATGGCAAAAAAATTGCAGAATTTATATTTGTGGGAATAGAGTGGTGGTTACATGCAAGATATGTCTGGCTTTGTTCTAGTTTTAATATTTGATCAGGGACACATCACAATTCTCTAGATATAGATGTTTTCAGAACTTTGAGGCAGAACAAACACTGCGCCAGGAAGACCTTCCACACGTGCCGCAGGCAGAACTTCTGGGGTTCTGCCCACTGTCAGTGCAATATGGATTCACCAGATGTCCCACCATCCTCCCTGCCTGGCTGGGCTTGAGGTCTCCTTCACAGACGTCGGCATTCCCCCAGTGCACCTCTAACACAACAAAACCATGTGCTGCTGACCAAGAGGGCCCTCTGTAGTGTGGAAGTCCTTGCCTTTTTCTCCAAAGGAATAAATCTCTATGGACAAACTGAATCAGCATCTGAATGGACACATGGAAGATGGACATATGGACAAACTGAAACAACTGCTGGACCAGCAACTAAAATGGAATACAGTTTCCTTACAAAGAAGTCCCATTACATACATTTATACTAATGTTAATTTTTAAGTGAGTGTTTTTATTAAATAACAAAAATCTTTTATTTTTTTAACACTTACATGAAATACATATGTGTGAACAAGAGTAGTTTTTGAAATTGTTAAAAAGTTGCTTAACCTTTTAGCTTTTCTACAGAGTCATCAACATATGAGGTGGGTGAAACTATATACATAGACTATGTGGTATGTTTTCAGTCACAATGGCTGAGTAGAGAAGAAGTTTGTGACATGCAAGGAAGCAAATATGGAGCAAAAACTAATTTACTAACAAGCTTGGGGAAAAAGAAAAAAAAGACCAGAAAACAAGACATAATACTGTTTTTCTAGCCATATTTACACTGGACTAATTCAAAATAACTTCTCTGTATCCGGTGTTTCAAATTTCACCACACTTTGATTTATTAAAACACTCAGTACATAAAAAAATGTGTACATTGTTCAATTGATTCAATTGATGCTTCAATTGATTAGTAAAAGTGTATTCATTAACATTTAAAAATGTTATGTTTCCTATGCAAGGTTCCTCTCTAACAGGTTTACCCAAGCTGAACAAATGTGGTTTTAATAATCCACAGGTCCATATGCATTTAACACAATAACTGTCTTCACACATTTAATTTAAATGTCACAGTTAGTCTCATTTTAAAATGTTACCTTCCAAACAATACATCTTGACTGTCAAAATGTTCTTATTGTGAAGATGATTTGTTCTTCCAAACATTCATTGGGAAAATAGATATAAAGGAAAATAGATCAGTCCTTGAGAAGCTGAATCGCTGCTTACATTCCAGGAGCTTTATTGCATATGGGTTATTGTAATCATGTCAATACTTTTCTTAGACACAATAAAATAAATAAATATAATCTAAGTTGAATCATGCTCATAAATCAATCAGTCAATCAATCAATTCAGGTCCAACACTCACTCCTATGATTTTAACAATATGACTTTAGTCTTACGACTGAATGGTGAAATTAAGGCATACTTTCAGTGACATCTTCGAAAATAAAAATGGAGTAGAATTTTTTTCTCTAAAGTTTGGATTGTTACAATCCTGTCTTTTACATCTATCCTGGTTTCTGCAATAGACCATTTAAGCTTACATTCTGAAGTCTGTCTAATCATTGCAATTAAAAGTTGGAATAAGTTATGAGCAATAAAAAAAGTAAATAATATCCAGTCTGAAAGTAGAACTAATTATAAAACTGTTGCTTGATTAAGGTGCTTATACTCAAAAGTATTAAAGGGATTACAAGCTTTACATCCTGCAGCACAGAATTAATATGCAGGATTTAGATACTCAAGTTAATTCAGGTGCACCAAACAATTATATGGAAAAGGAATACTCGACCCAGCTAATGGCCACACTAGTCCACAGAGCTGATTTTTATTCATGTACTTATTGACCTCTCTGCACACTCACAAATGGACAGTTCTAATGCCAATGTTGTGCTTCCAAGGCTGTCTCCATCTACTGAATCTAATCACAGCCAACTTCAGTGAGAAGACAACAATGTACCCCACGGTTAACATTTTGCTCCAATGAAATGTTTCCTGAAGGACAGATGTGACTCTCTTAGGTCTCTCTGTACACAGTGGTTCCAATTATGATCTTGGATGCAACAATGAATCATTGCCAGTGGGAGAAGCCTCAGAATACGCGTTTGAGAGGAGGACCTATTACAGAGTATGCACACATAATACAAAACCAAACAAGCTAATAACAAAACTGCACACACAAAAGCAAACAAATACACACAAAAAAACCCCCAAACAAACAAAACCACAAAAATCAAAAAAAACAAAAACAAACTAAAAACCCAAATCAAACCAAGCCACACAAACAAACAAAAACCAAAAAACAACCTGTCTAACAAGAAAAAAAACCAAAAACCAAAACCCAAGATACACTGGACAGTACAGGCAACAATGTATGCGGTGAACAAGAGAAAAAAGAGGAGAAGGAGGTGTAAGAAATATATCTCTAGTATGAAACTCCTATCTACATATAACAAAGCAAATTAAAGCATTAAAATAAAGTATTATACGGTGCAAAGGTACATATAATAAGGATACACACTCTTTTCAAAAGCTATGTCATAAATGGTATCAGGCTACTTCAATAACAACCATCAGATGAATGTGTGACCTTGTAGAAAGATATGTGCTGAACTCATAAGCAAATAAAGAACAAGGGTCGATTTCAGGAAGAACTTACAAAGCCTGTTTACAGGATTCAGATCCTCACAAATAGGCTTTGTCAAGCAAAGGGGAAAACAAACAATATTAAAAATAA
>VZTZ01026006.1:954-20719 GCA_013400955.1 Drymodes brunneopygia | reverse complement strand
TAGTGGAGAACAATACAGATTATGCTCTTGTGGTATCTCCTGTGCCAAGGATCTGCTCCTCTGTGGCTATTTGTGAACCACTCCCAAGAAGAAGTATGTTACCAGCTTAAGTGCCTTAAGAAATGATCTGCAGAAAGTTAGGGAAACTATCACAATTCAAATATGTAAATACTTAAGCATGAACAAAGCCTTTAGGAAGTTAGGGTTAATAGACCAAGACTACATAATCTTCTCCAGTCATATGATGGTAAAGCAAATTTAATGTTCTTTTGAACATGAAATTATGGAAAAAAATAGTTTGAGATGTAAGATGGGACATGCAATAATGAAATAATGATAACTTTGTCATACTCATAAAAAATGATTCTACAGATCAATGTGTTTTTCTTTGATGTTTTGTCCATCTATATAGTAACACTTACTTTTAGATCAGTGCAACTGAAAGTTCAATACCTGTGATGTATCTGTGTACTGGTGGGAAAGAAAAGACCTAAAATTTGTATCCTGATGAAGAAATTGAGGTAGAACTCAGAAATGAAAGTTTGACTGAAATAACAGATTGGAGGGAGAGTACATTCTCTTATTTACAACTTTCAGACAGAATGAAGTGAACACAAGAGCTGAGATCATTGAAAAGGGCCAATAGAGAAGTGAAAAGAAAATGAAACCAGTTTTAAATGGAATTTTTAGGTTAGGTATGGACAGCCTGAAACCTTGTTAGCCATACTGCACAGGGTTTTGTGCTTGACAAATTAGATAGGGACAGGACCCATCCACCTTGACAATCTGAAATGCCTTTAGTCTACTAGTGGCCTTTTCTGGAAGAGTAAATTCTTTTTAAAAATAGTCTTAATATAGGTTGGTTTGATGCAAATATGTTCTAATTGGGTATATCTGCATTGATTAAATGACTTTAATTTCTTTGTGCTTTGAAGTTTTGTGGCAATCTCCCTGATGAACATGCTTTAAAATACTTGCTTTGTGTCTTCTCTGCACAATGGATATAGTAAATACCCTGTGCTTCAGCATTTGCAGTCAGAACTCCTTTTAAACAGATTTTGGAATGTCAGATTGAACATAGCCTCCTGCCTGTGATCCAAAGCAGTCACCCATGTGAAAGGTTTTCAGCCTCTGTTTGTGCTCTTGGCTCCACTGGCAGTGTAGGTTTTGCACAATTGATTTGAGCTGACTGTCAATAAGCAGTTTGCTACCGTTAAAGGTGCTGGTAGCAGCCTAAGCAGAATATGTAGATCAGAACTTGGAAAACTTCAGTTTAAGAAACTGTTACATGACACTTACCTTATGTGACATAATAAATAGTATGTAGCATGACAGACTTGAAATGGGCTTGTAGTAATGAGCATCTTATGCAAGAATTATCTTAACTAGATCCCTTTATTTGTGTTACCTGAACCTGATCCAGAAAAGCATGTATTTATGTGTGTCTCTGATGATAGTTCATTTGACCCCACTGCTGATCTCCAGCCAGGATCTAGTAGCCATTTACATTGTACATTCCTAAGGTTTTCTCTAGCAGAGTCTAGCTGCATTCTGCAAAATGTGAATGTTCTTCTTAGGGGCTAACCTTGCTCCTATGGAGTTTGGAAAGTGGATCAATGCTGAAGTGCTATTTATGGGTTGCAAATATAGGTAATTCATTCCAAAATATGGAAATTCAAACTTGCCATTGCTTGTCACCTGTGCTGTCTGTTCTTACCAGCACAGTTCTGCAGGTGGGCATAGGTCTGACCTGAGTGTGCTCAGAGGTGCTGACAAACTCACAGAACTGAAAGGATCACTGGAATGTATAAACTAGAAATTGACTCCCCAATCATTTAACCTACTGAATGTATTCAGAGAACACTACTGAAGAAAACCTACTCTAAACCCCAGCTGTGATGATGAAAGAGTCTCCTTTAACTTCTAACCTGATGGTTAAACCTCTCACCTGTAAGAGAGGTCACACAATTCTAGTTTCTTATTTTAGGAGATTTTTAGAACCTTCTACTTCCTGTTAAATATCAACCACTAAGATATTCAGTATTGGGTTCTTGTAGCCTCTTCTGATGAAAAACAAGACAGAAAAGTCATTCTGGGGAAACAGTGTGATGCCATGTCCAGTGTGCCAGCAGTGCTGGTGGGTGCCTGAACTTATGTTGTGACTCTCCTCCCAGGCGGGTAAGGTGGGCTCCTTCTACTTGGGCTGCTTCAGTTTTTCAACTCAACCATTCTTCTAAAAAAGAATATGACTTTCCTTGTCCTGCGCTCCCCAGAAGTGGCTTTCTTCTATTCTTGCAATGACAAGAGGATTTTAATTTTTTAAAAAAGTATTATGGAATATTGCTATTGTTTGGGATAGGTTGGCTGTTTTCTTGTGTTTATAAAAATAAGTGGTCAGTGTTTCATTCAAAGCCACAATAAACCTGAGAAGATACAGTCCAATCTAAATGAAAGGATTGTAGGCACTATTAACTCTCCTTTGTGGTAGCAGATGTTGCTTGAGAGAGGTGGGTCAAACATTTCTAGAGATCTAGCTCTCCTCAGCACAGGGAAATGCTGCAGACTGGTCCCAGTGCTGCTAACAATTGTTTTGGCCCTCAAGTGCTGTGGCATTTAGAGCCTTGGGGTAAACAAAGCTGCCAGTTATCTACTTAGAGCAGACATAATCAACAGTGCTTAAAATGCTAGAGGCCTCCTGTGCCTGTTTGTGCTATAGCTCCCAGCTTCACTGAGTAGACAAATCAGTCAAGATTTTAGGTTTCGACATGGTTTAGAGTCTTTTCAGCTTCCAGAGTGTAGCAACACGTTTAGCTACCGCTTAAGAGCTGGGATGATGGTGGGAAGCATAGGAAGTTTGGAAGGAATGTAAGGGGTGTCATGTCATGGGCCCTAAAGAAAACCTGATTGTTATCATTATCCAGGCAGGAAGCTAATGGAGATTTGCCATCAGTTGTCATCAGCGATGTAACACAAATCTTCTGTTATAGCAGAANATTTCACTTCAACTGGCATTTCTCTTTCAAGTTTAGGATAACATTCCTAAAAATGGAGATTTAGTCTACACAGAAATTATTTGTCACTGACCTTTTGTATTGCTACTCTGCCAAGTTCAAAGTGCTTCAGAGTTGCCTTTTTTTTTCTTCAAGTTTAATTTGTTGCTAAGTTCCCACCACCTTATATGGTGTCATTGTTTCACTTATTCTTTGTACTTTTGTGTTCTGACTAGATTTAGTGCAATGATTGAAAACAGAAAAGTTCTAATCATGCTTTGTGGGGTACTAAAGCAGTATTTAATTTCTGGCAACATATTGTAGGTATTACCTCAGCTGTGTTGCAAAAATACTTAATATGGGTAGGAGGAAGGAAGAAGAGAAAGAGGCAATCTTGCACTCCCTTACATGGTTGTAGAAGACAGACAAGGGTGTGGAAGGAACAAATAACATCTCTTTTATAGCCTGTGTAAAAAGTTTTGTAAGACCACAGGGTGGCTGCTGTCAATTTGCTTATCCTGAAATAGATACAGCCTCACAATGGAGAAGTGGGAAAAAAAGGTCACTTGCTGGTCTGATGAATGAATATTTTACCTGCAAAAATGTGCATCTGTTGACTTCCCCTCTTCCTTTATTGACACAGCAACTTATCTCAGGAAGACACTGTGAGTAGCAGAATGCTTCCACAAAAACTCTCAAGCACCCAGAAGGTTGAATAATTGGTTTGTTCTTCCATGCTTTGCTAAAAATAAAAAAACCAAACATGGTTCCAAACATGGAAATCTTCCAATGGTAATCTTCAGACAACACAGATCATGGAAGAAGTTCAGGAAGGGGAAGGTATGAATAAAAACTGGGTAGGTAGTTAAGCTGAAGTGAGGCATTGAGTTTTAGATACGGCTTGAAAGCAAAGGAAGATGCTTGGCTGACAATGAGTGAGGTAGGAAACAAGGTTAAAGAATGTAAAAGTTGAAAGAGGCAGAAAGATAAAAGAAATGAAGAGAGAAGCTGAAGTTGAGTGTAAGGACACAAAGGGTCACTCGAAGTTTTACAGTTCTATTAGACTTACACTTATTGTTTTTTACCCCGTCTCCATCTCTTCAGTTATCTCTTTAGTGTCTTTCTCCACTTTTACTTCCTTTCGGAATGAGTTATGTACTAAACAATAATTTCAATATATGTGTGTTAAAAGCCATTAGGCAGTACCAATTCTAGTCCCTCTTTTCTCTATTCTGATGGTGGAAGAGAAGTTAAAAGCAATTTTTTTCTGCCTGTTCATGAAGCCAAAATGAACAAGGTTGAGAACTGAGACTTGTGACTCAGAACCTGAATAGCAATCACTTTTTAGCTGGGAAAAAAAAATACATTGATCTGAGACTTGGCTTGGCAGGTTTTACATTTTCATTAAATATTGATACTCAAACATCATCTTTGTTTACACTGCATGCTGCTTTCTTTTAAACAAGGTGGATTTTTTGCAGATAGTGTTGAAGTCAGAAGCTCATAGCAACTTATTTATATGTGATAGGAGTTTGTCAGTGTATTTTGAACAGTATGGATATATTCTGGTATGGTTAATTATGCTTAAAAGCTGAGGGGTTTTTGATATCAGATTTCTGACTCCAGTCACCTTAAAGATGATTTTAATTAAATCATAGTCCAATAAATAATCTGCATAAATGTCATACTAGGTGTGGTCAATGCACTAGGGTGGGAACACTAAGAACATCAGCATTTGAAATAGATTTAATCTGCAGTTTTGTTCCAGTTGTTTGTATTGTGTTTGCTTTCTATTGAAACATACTCTGGTGATTTAAATTAAAAAAATAAAAGTTGCTTGTGGGTATAGTTCTCAGGTCTGATTTTCCTGTTTTCAATAAACTAATAAATTTGCTCTTGCATTTTTATCAGGGTCTAGGGAAAGGCAGAAGAAAGGCTGAGAGAAAACAATTTTACGGTGTTTAGAGGTACCATTTTTAGCTATTGTGAAGATAAGCAAGGTCCTGTTTGTGTGTTTAGGTTCCCAAATCAGGGTCAGATCCTGCCTTGAGGTTGTTACAACAGGTAAGTTGGCTGCTGTTGGTTATTGCTGCCCCATGGATGGATGTGCAGGGACTGCATAACTGAAGTGACTCGAAACATAACTGCAAGCAGATTTCACTTGGGGTGCAGTGGACAGGGGAAGAACTACCTACCTCATTTTACTTCCCCATGTTTCTTCTAATGAAATCACAAGAGAGAGGATTAAATCAGCACTTTTTCACTTCTCGGTGATATCAGTACCCTGTGAGTTTGTGGGAATGTAAAGTTCAGGATACCTACACAGTCAGCGATTTGAGAGGCAGTGCATGTGTCATGGTGACAAAGTTTGCATGTTGCTAAATCAGTGTAGATTTATGTGGTTCTGACTGCCACACAGATGAGAGCATGGAGCTGTATCATGAATACCTACTGCAAGGGTATATGACACCAAAAGCATGTCAGAAGGCACAGACGTACATAACTCCATTTTATATCTTCCCAAAGCCACCCACTCAGAGCCCTTCTTGCTTCTACTGTGTGCATACAATAATTTTGGCTTAGGCAATTGTCATCTGCAGCATTAGGGACACCTATGTCATATCACATATAACCACTTCTTATATACAGACGATCCTGGCAGATGTTATCCACTTACTAAAAGGAAGCTGGTTGAATCTGCTGCAGTTTCAGGTTGCTGAGAAGCACACAGATTATACAACCACAGCTTCCTACCACTCTCCTTTCAGAAGGCACTTGAATTGCTCTNGATGCAATGAGTTGTAAAATGGTTTCTGCATGCCACTGGCAGGCTCAGGGCACAGGTGAGTGTGTACCTGCTGCTGCCTGGGGCTGAGCTCTGTGGGGCTACCATGCAAGAAGGGATGCCAGGACAGCCTGCTGTCCAGGGTCTGCTCCTGCTCTGGGCTCCAGATTGGACCTTAGGACCCATCACCAACACCAAATCTGTTTATCAGTGCTAACAGAAGCCTATCATTTGAATGCCAATTGTGTCAGTAAGCAAATCTGAGAAAAGCAGGAGAAAGAAGGCTGAGTGGAGCCTGGATATTCTGTACTAGGAAAATGGGCAATAAATGAATTATCTTGCACAAGAGTCACAGAAATCTGGGCACCTGAACAAAGAGGGGATGGGTTGTTGGGTCAGTCTCTCCACTGGACAAAATAACTGGTACAGCTCATGCCCAGACAACCACCACCATCCCTTCCACTTGTTGGCATGTGTCTGACAGGGGTGAGAGAAAGACAGGGTGAGAGCTGTGGTATCATTCACAGAGCAGACAAATCTAGCTTATCTGTCATCAGTTCCATGTGCTTGGTTAATTTGCATGTTAGCCTTCAGCTCTAGGTTCACTAATTAGTTGTTTGTTTGGACTTTTTACCCCATTTTGTCTGACGCTGCTGAGAGAGATCTTGTGTCTGCTTCTTAAGTTGAATGTTTTGTGGTGAGAGAATCCTCTCTGACTGCATGTAATGTGCAAACTCAGCAGCTCAGTTTTTCTTCTTCTCATGCTTTCCTGAAATGTCAGACAGTGGCATTCAGATCTGCACAACGACAGGCAGGAATCAGCCTAAAAAGAGCTCCAGTTTCTCTTCAGCTGAGTGACTACGTTTTTGGTCAGTTTTAATAGTGAATTAAACCATGCTTCTGTAAGTGTACGAAAATTGCGACACCCTGACAGAAGTAAGGTATGGAAATTAATGTACAAAGCCAGCTTGACCACTACTCTTCAACAGTACAAAACTGGTTGATTGATCTGGGTTTATACTGCTTCATATTGCCAAACAAAATAAAGCTAGATAAGTTTTTTGATAAAAATGAATGTATCAGATAACTATTTAAAAGTTATAACAGGACACATTTTCCTGTATTACCTGAATGTGTGCGTATTTCCCTGCTCTTAGAAATGAATCCTAAGACATGATAGCAATGGGAATTTCAGTTACTGTGTGCATTACTGAAGAGATCACACAATTTTGTTTAGACCTGAGAGAAAAGAATGGTCAGAAAGCAGTGTTAGATTCAAGAGGTTAAGAAAAATATATTTATAGCAGTTATGTTTGACTGGCATAAACTGTATACTTGATCAATGCCCAAGGGGAATACTCTTCTTTTCTGGCATGATTTACCTGTTGCAACAAAAGCCATGAAGAAAGGAGACTTGAGCTGACACAGAATTGTGAGTTTGAGTGACCTCTGAATGTTCAGTATGGCTTTGTCTACAACAGTATAGAGTAAGTCATATATATAATTAGTATAATTTCTTGACTGCAATAAGTTGTGTGATCTCTACCCTCAGACATAAAGTCCACAGTTTGTGGCCTCTCTAGGGTAGCATAGAGGAGAGAAGAGGGAGCTATGTGCAAAATAAGACCACAATGCATGCTCATATTCAAAAAATAATCTAGTTACTAAGACTTCAGTGGCTTCAATGGTTTCTTTAATCCTGAGGACCAGTGCTAGAAAGAACAGAGAAAACATGCATTGACTGAGAATTCATTTTGCAGCTGTGTGAACTCTTTTCTGCAAAATGCTGTTTGATCAGTTTTGACCACACCTTTCCTGTCTTCTAAAAAAAGATGAAAATATAAACGAGGAATTATGGTTAGAAACTAACACTTATTTGGTTGCATGGTTACAGGCTGTGAGCATATAATGTTTGTTAGGGTAAATGGATTTACATTATTATCAGCTCTCAGTGTTTTGTGAAGTTGTTTCTATGTACAGTTTCTAGAAACTGTTGTGTAGGTGAACAGAGACTTAAACTACAATTAGTGTTTTGCTGCACAACTGCTGAATTTGATCAAAAAGGAAAAGGAATGACTGAAATAGTAAGTAAAATTCTACATGCTGGAAATGAGAATAATGTTTACATCTTACTGTAATTTCATTGGGACATTAATGGGATTTGGCTATGCATTTTTGAGGGGAAAAGGGAATGAAAGATGTCTTAAAATAGCAAATGCATAACATAAACTGTGCACAACTGTCCCTGAATATTCTTAGTATCGTGAACCTTGATAACAGGGCAGCCTTACCATATCTTTAGAGCATACCTGCCCTTTAGGTTAACCTGGTTTGGATGTTCTTAGCATTCAGTATACATGATACAGCTGCTTCCACTTACAAGTATTTCACAATCTGAAAATAAAGTACCTTCAAAAAAATTGACACAAAGAACAATATCAGAAGTTTGGTATTTGAAATGCAATGTAGGTTCAGGTATCTATAACAAATAGAATAAATTCAAATACATAATCCAGAAATAGACCTGTCTGGCCTGAACAGAGTCCTCAAATTATTAGGAAATAATAGTTAAGTTTCCTGGAAAAAGTCCCATGCAGGGACATGCAGTTTGGTAGTTAACATAATATCCTGTGAGGGGGAAGGGGCTACCCAGGTTCAGCNCAGCACTACTCTAGAACTGTCCTCTCATTCTTACTAGCACAGGTAATGGAGCATTAGACTTTTCTCAGACGGTCCTAAAAGGGCATTTTTGCAGCAGGCCATTATACTGTGCAAACTGGAATAACACTCATTGACTGAAATAGAAATAGGATGATATATGCAGAAGGTGTCATTTGAAAAAGAAAATCTTCTTGCAGAAGTCTGCATTGCTGCGAAACTGTTGGGAAAAAATGCAAGCAGGCCAATAGAAAAAAAAAAGCCAAAACATCTTAAGATTATTACATTAATTTTGCAAAGTATCAATGTACATACTGCTAAAATGAGTTGTAAAAGATGGGCTAATGACAAAATGATATATTAGATGATGGAATTAAAACCAGGTGCTTGCTACATTCAGAACACTTGATAGTTCAACATCATCATCATCTATATATTTATCAGCATAGTGACTGAGATGGCATGTAATTTGCTTCTGAAAGTACTCTCCTGGAATCCTTGGGTCTTCAAAAGCCATTAAAGCAAATTAGCCACAAAAGTCTAGAGATCAAAAATAGGCTGCCAAATAGCTGGGCATGGATTTTCAAACCCATAGGTACAGTAAAACCAGATAAAAATCTTAATGTGTCCCTGCAGTTGCAATCCATGGCAAATATCAAGGCTGTCAATGTTTATTTTATAATTGAAATCTATGCAAAAAATCTATCCTTTTAACAGACATTACATATTAAGTTCAATAAAAGTTAATGTTTTAGTTTTTTTTAAACTGGCAAAATAATTTTTTTGGGTTTTGTTAGGGCAATCCAGCTGTTACTGGTACTCAGGAGAAAATGGATGTAGTTTAGGAAAGTTTGTCTGTTTAATCTAGCTCTGGTATATATAAGCATGCATGTCTGTAGAGTCTGCAGTATTAAAGACAAGAAAAACTTTTGGCAGTGAGGAGTTATCTGAAAGGGAGGTTACAGACTGCATAATGTTGGTAAAGAAAGCTCACACTGTTTATGTCTGCACCATATGGCCTGTGTGTTTACCAAGTAGTTCAATACTTATCTCATTCTTACCCAACATTCTCTTCCTCTTATTCTCATCTTCACTTCCTTGTTTATTTTTTTCTGTTAACATCAACAGCATTGTCCATGGATGAGACGGCATGAGAACTAGAGGTTCATATGAAGTTCTAATTCCCCATAATGTTTTTTTTTTTAAATTATTTTTGCAATAGTCAGCATCTTGTACTTCTCAGAAGTGTATATAATCTTTAAACATATGAACAGAAATTCATCAAGCCCTATTGGTAACTGAGTTAATTGGAACTATGCTAAAAGGGAATAGTACCATTCATGCCTATAGAATGAATCCAGAGGAACAAAAACATATTGTGCTAGATTATCACTGGATTGAGTTGACAGTGAGCAGTTGGATGTTAAATGGTCAACAGAGAAGTTTAACAAAACCATCAACTGAAGATGGACATTGATTCAACCAAATCCTTACTTGTCTGATGATACTGGTAGCCAGCCGAAGGAATAATGAAATCCTGTTGCTGCTTCACTACTGTCCTTGCCTAAGAACTGCTGATTATATTTACCATCTTTACCCTGTCTTAGATAGTTAAGATACACAAGCAGAAACTGTTTCATATTATCCTTGTGTAATCCCATGGGCCTCCACTGGCACTACTGATGCTGCTGAGAGGCAGTGCTGGAAGTACCAGAAAGATGTGCTTTTAAACCTACACATACATACCTGTTTTCACATTTGCATATACATTCTTGTGTATATGAGAGGATGTATCAGGCTGACAGATGAAAACACATTTAGTATCATCAAATTTCTAAGGATTGAGGATGAGACAGTGGAATGCCCCGCTTGCAAGGAAGGCCATCAGCATCCTGCACTGTGCTAACAGGAGCACTGGCAGTACATGGAAATGATTAGTCCCTTTTACTTATGAGGCCATATCTAGATATTTCATCCAGTTTTAGGCCTCCCAATACATCAAAAGGAAAGACATCAAAAGCAAATTCAGCAGAGGACCACCAAGTTGATTGCGGCTGGAACCCCTGGCCTGTGAGGAGAGACTAAAGAACCAAGGCTAGTTCAGCCTTTTCTAAAGAAGGTTTCAGGGAGATCTAATAGCTGCCCTCCACTCCCACAATGCTCAGTACTTACAACATATCAAGAAGACGGAGCCAGGCTCTGCATGGTGGTGCATGGTGGGTAGACAAAAATCAATGGCAATTTATCAAGGGTTTCTACCTAATAAATATGTTTTTTTACCGTGAGGACAGTCAAGCAGTGGCTGTCTACAGAGTTTGTGCGGTCTCCGTCCTTTGAGGTTTCCAAGGCCAGACTGGACATAAGGCTCTGAGTAACGCAGTCTGATCTCAAAGGTGAATGCATTTTGAGTGAGAGTTTGGACTATGGACTTCCTGAAATCCCTTTCAACCGGAATTATTCAGTGATTTTATGATTCTTTGATTCTACATGGATGAACACATTTCCTACACTGAACTCTAAATTAAGCCCTACTTAAGCAAAGGAAAAATAGGACACTATTCTGCCATTATTTGTGCTCTGGCTGTGATTACAAAGGTAAGATGTTTCTCAGAGGAAATTTCTCTCTGAACAAACATCTATATCTGTGTGCTTCTTGCATCACTAAATAGGTAAGAGTGATGTTAAGTGCTCAAGGTTGTTCAATGGATCTGTGGCAGAGGGAGTTAGCTCTGATCTCTTGGGCCCCACTCAATTTTGAATTTAGTTGTGTAGACATAGTCCTCACAGGTTTTCAATTATCTTATTCCATAATATACACACTTGTGCTCAAAATGCCCCATTGAAAACAATCCTCTTAACTAAATCTGTTGTTTTAAAAGAAAAGGCTTTAATTTCCTTTTTTTAAAGAAATACACAGACTGATTCAGCAATAGGATCAAACCATGTTCTATTTTAGAGAAGGCCTAACTTGTTGTGCCAAACATTTATGTACCCTCATCTGCGATAGCCATATCACCAAAGCTTGCTTTCAATTTATTCTAGCTCTAGGTGACAATCATATTTATTTATGGTTAGTTATTAGAAAAGTACAGGCACTTCAAACAGGACTGGTTTCTCATTCATTGTAGGTGTAAGCATGTAGAAAAGACTGTTCTACCTGTGGAGAGTTGTGATTAGCTAGATATTTGGTTATTAGAGTCATATAACATCCATATTTCAATGAAGCTGAGCCTTTAAATTCACCAGCCAACACTCCTTAGAGGTGGCTCTATATAGAGGTCTTTGGGTTCATGTGTGCTAACCTCTGTTTAGTTTTAAAGCCCACTGAAAGCCATATGTAAAAAAATGCAACAAAACAGAAGTGCAGTTTGTTAACTGAGTTCTCTTCAATGATGTGAACCACCCGTCTCTTCACTGCATCTCCAGTAGTGCTCAGTGTCTTGCAATTTACCCATTCTAGTATGGAATTAGTTTCTTCTTTCAGNGTACTTTGCTTTCAGTGCAAAATAAGTTCAAATTTGCAATTTCATATGCAAACTGGTTGATCAGATTAACCACTCATCTGACAAGTGTTCAGGGAAAAAAAACTTGCTACTTAGAGGTGTTTTTTTGTGTATATGGACCTTTTCATGACAGGAGTGATGTTGTTGTCTTGATTTTGTTATTGAAGACCTCCACTTGAAATTCAAATGAAACATAGTATCTAACAGAATCATACTATCTTTAATGACTGAGAAAAGTAAGAAATTATTAGAATGGTCCTGGAGATTACTTTGATATCCTGGGGGAGAGGAGGGGAGGGATGGAGAAGAGGGAGAGGGGGCTTTGTTTACATGGAATTACAGGTATTGAAGATGAGCCCCCGATGTGACAATGTAGCTAAAAGCTCTGGTGTGACTCTTAACTGTAGAAACAGACCCCATTGCCATGCAGGCACTATCACCACTGTGCTGCTGCAAGCAACTTCTACTTTCATGTGTCTAGAAGTCAAGTATTGGAAACTGAGAACAAGTGAAAGGAACAGTTATTGGGAAGATGATAAATGTTTTAGCAAAGCAGTTTTCAGCAGACACCTTGTCTGCATTTTGAAGTAAAACATGTCCGGTTCTGAATTCATGAACCTGTTGGTTTTGGGGTTTGGTTTTTTTGTGGCTTTTTGTTTTGTTTTTTGTTTTGTTTTTTCAGAAAAGATAATTAGATCTCAGCATTATTTATCAAGGTGGATTCTTCATTACAAGAGCTTAAATAGGAAATAGCTTTTGAGATGGTTTGTTTAGTTTTGTTGCTGTTTTTAAACATGCTGTAATTAAAACTGGAACAATTTGGGAAAAGTCCTGTCGCCTAGCAGGGATTAGAAATATCAGTCATTACACCTGGAGGACTGCTAGACAATTTCTAGCCTGCATAACTCCTATTTATACTAAGGAGAAATGTAGGGGTAGAGGGGGATGTTAGTCTTGTTCCAACTCAGCTCACTGGGGTGATGGAACTGAAGAATAAGGTGATAAGCCACTAATTTCTATTGCTACAAAAGCAATGGCAAGTATTAATATTTCACCATGAGTCTGAGTGACATTGCATGTATTTTTCTCAGAAGCAAAATTCTTGAAAACCAGTGACTGGAATTTTCATCTTTACTTGAAAGAGAAAAACCAATATCTTCCTAACCTTCTCCTGTCAAAGAGACACTTGAAAACAATGCACAGTTTCACCCAAAAGGCTCAGAAAGTGATATATCAAAGTACGCACATACATAATTAAAAAAAGTAGTTTGGGCTTTTTTTTTTTGAGAGAAGTGAGTCATAAATTTTACATGCTTGACGTTGGTACTGTTGTTACTAACACAACTTGATTAATACACTGATCTGAGTACTCTAGATATGTACTGCTTCTTCTGTGGAAAATGCAGAAAAGAGCAGAGTTCAGATCACATGAGCAGGATGTTGCTGTGGCTCCACAAAGTAGTCTTTTATCCTGAAATCACTTCGGATTCCTGGTAGGGGGAGTTTTGGGAGTACTTTTGGTTTGGTTTTTTTAATGCCTGTGAAAATTAAAGAGATTTCAGTAAAATATCTTTTTAGGGATAGCAATTTAATTCAAGTTTGCTTTTCTGACTAGTTAATTTCCAAATGTGTTTCTGAAGGTTTTGGAGTTATTTGCATGCTTGTTTTGTTTGAGCAGACATTTTTAATTCTCGCCCATTGTGGGTAGGCTCTGTCTTGATATACTCAGAGTTATATATAGTTGTATGGTCAGAGCTAGCAAAGTCTGAACAATTTATTTTGTACCATTACTTCCATATAGATAGATATAAAACATATATATGTATATGTTTATATAACTAATAATCATTAGGTAGTAATTGCAAACTTGTTTATACCCCAGCTGGAAATGTGTGATTCCTAAAAAGCAGTCCAACTAGAAGATAGCTTGGGACCTGCAAATTGATAATATGAACATGAGTTAGTCAAAGTGAGTAAATCAACTTCTGTGTAAGGTACAATACAACATTTTAAAAATATGTTAAATCTCAAAGTAGATCCTTAGTCAGCCAAGCTTGTGAAAAAGCTGGGAGGAGAGAAGCAGTGGACTTACACAGAGAAGTAATTATATGATATTCCATCTTGCTCAAAGGTCAGGTCTCTGGCCTCATGTTCAGTCACCCCAAGGTTTTCAAGCAGTGCAAGTACAATCTAATCCCTATTGTTACAGACTCCTACTCCCTTCTCCTTACAGCCACAAAATGTTAAATGAGGAATAGACAGCTTTTGCAGCAATCATATCCATGATTCTGCCTAAGAGAACTGTCTTAATTGAAGATTTGGATTATGAGGAAATCTGAGCCCTGGCCTTATGAATTCATCCTATTCTGGGCTGGTGGAGTGGTCCTTGTGAATCTGCTGTAGTCTTGGGCAGCCAGAGAAACGTTATTCCCAAGGTGACCCCAGACTAAGAGAGATAAAAAAGGAGATTTAAGAGCCTGTTCTTGTGTAAGCCATCATCACAAATAGCCCAAAGTTCTTCAGGAATGTGGAAATGTATGAATTGCATCCCCTGGAAGCATTCAAACTTGGACAGTTCTTCTGTGTAAAGGCAAGATGCCAGAGAAGAGCTTTGAAGTCAGTGCACCTTTTTTTTTAATGCAAGGAGTATCATAAAGTGTCAGTTTTGACAGTGTCTCCTTCTGCCTGGAAAAGGTGTCACTAACATTCCTGTTCCTAATCCCAGGTTCTCCCATCCTTTCATGATTGCAGCCACAGCTGACCAGCATAATCTGATACTTCTTTCTGAGCAACACCTGCAGACCTGGCTTTCTATGATTTTAATACCTATTTTTTGTCCCTGGCTCTACTACTGTGGACAACTTAGTCCTTTACCTGTATGTAGAACTTGCCCCAGCTATAGTGCTGTTGAACATATTCGAATTCTTTAAGTAATTCTAGATCAGCTGAGAAAGTAGTCAACATCCCCCTGGTATGCCATACTCCATTGCTACTGCTTTTCCAGCCTTTTCCTCATGAGATTTTTAATTTTATGGAAACAGAAATTGAATGCTTTTGGTATCAACTGACCTTGATATTACCTAGACTAATGTTGCTTCATTCCTTCTGTTTCTATGGTTTTCTCTGCATAACTGAAATTAAGGATCTGTGTTTATTGCTGACAAACAAAGATCACCTCTTACTCTATTCATGTTGTATAGGTTAGCCTAATGACTTCACGAGAGAGAGAATTAAGGTAACTGTGTGGGAAGAATTTCTTCAGAGTGAGAAATCTCAGTATCCTGGAGACAAAAAGGATTCCTCATATCCATACTGCATAGGATTCTTGTTTTAAGATCTCTTTCAAGGCAGGATCTCACTTCATCACACATGGTGTTCTCAGGAATATATGATTGAATTGCCCATGTAATTGTGCTCTGACCACAAGAAATATGTTAAAGGACTGTAAGAAGCCCTTTTTTAACCTTGTATGTTAACATGGCATAAAGGCAGCTTTTTAATGTAGAAGACACTTCAGCTTCCATCCAGAAATATCAAAGCTTTATTTTTAAATACGTATTTCTCTCCTATACTGGTATCTTAAGTGCTGGATTTGGAATTCATACTGGCAAAATTATTTGTAAACGTATGTATGTGTATATGAAGGTATTCACATGCTTCTGAGTAGTGGTGGAATTATAAACCTTGATACAAAGGAGGCTAATGGACTTAATTGTATCTAAGTAACTACTGGAATATTAAATTCAGAGTTTAAATTTTCCAATACTAGCCTAATTTTTAAAATTAAGTCCTTTGCTACACTATTGGTCAGTCATTTATATGGAGCTAAAGTACTAAGATCAAACAAAGTTTAAAACTGGAAGAATGATGCTGTTTGTAATTTCAAGGTAACTACTTTCAAATCCTTAAATAGACTTGTTTTTGTAAGAGTAGATCTTCATCAGTTTATGAAAAACTAACATCTGTAGAACCTTTCAGTGCAGATATCAAAACACTGACATACCTATACAAAAGCATCAGGTTCTTCTTAATTACAACTAGTGCCCAGAAAATGATTGCAAATAAGACTGTATAACAATCTCGCTTATGCAGCATTAAATTTGTAGTAACAGCAAACATTTCTAAAGCATGTTATTTATGGTCTGCATTTTTACAGACTTTTTGGCACGATTTTGTATTGGTTCTAATTTGTCAATTGGATTAAGATCACTTTATTCTTATACCTTTGTTAGAAAGTATATCCTCTTTCACAAAGAGGTAAAGCTATATCTGGACTGAAATATTTGCAGAACACTTGAGGGAATTAATTATCCCACCACACGGAACGTGGCTGACTGAGGTGAAGCAAATGGAAAACTCCTACATCTGTAATGTTTAAAGAAGCAGAAATTTAAATGCTTGGGTTTATTTGCATTTGACCTGTGCTTAGAATTTGTCACTGTAATTGAATATGTGATAGCCATGAAGTGTGCTAGCTGACTTTTGTGCACTGGTGCTATAATAAGCTCTGTTCTGTTTCATGGCCAAATTCTCTTCATCAACAGAACATTTTAAAAGTTTCAACTGAAAAATTGCAACAGCTTTCATGTTGGAAAAATTTTAGTAAGATGCTGGTTTTAGACAGCTTCATATTTCCTGGCAAGCAAGTAAAGAAGGTTGAAACATTTTCCTCTTGGAAAATGTGGCTTTGCTGAAATAAGAACTTTCTGTGAGAAAATGTCAATTTCAATGCATATTTTTTTATATTACAATTCAGGTAATCAAAACAAAGCCCTCCATGTTTCAAAGTGACAGTTTGAAACAAAGATACTTTTCTGTTCCAAATAATTGCTTGAATTAAAAACAAACAAACAAAACAACAGGTCAAGTTGCTCAGGAACTTTTATTCCAATCAGAGGTGTGGTAAGTTTTCACTTTGACATTTTCATTTTGAAACTTCTTATAGTTTTTCACCTTAGTTTTTTTTTTACTACTCTGATTTTTCATCCTGTTTTGAAGTAGAAACTAATTTCCCATGGAACAAAATTTTGTTTCTCAACCAGTTCTGCTAGAGACCAATCAGTCTCAGATTTTCAATAGGAATAAGGGAGGAATACTTTATAAACATATGAATGTCAGTTACAGTTACCTGACTGATCTCCCAAGCTGTTTAGAAATAGCTCAGGAGAAAACAATGTCATTATCAGATGTGATGCATCTCAGAGTTTGTGCTCCTCAGACTACCCTTACAAGTAACATTACACATGGGAAACTGTTTTAGATTTTCTTTTGTCTGGGTTACACAGTCAAGTTCTTCAGAAAATACCTGATTTTGAATCACTTCAGAAACCTTCCTCAGGTGTTTAACTTAATTGTCGGTGAGAACTGGGGACAATCTTTCCATGTGAGAAGGATGCAAAGATCTCACCAACCCTTTTTATTACCAAACTAATGCCATCCTGCATGATTGGTGCCCATTAGTCTGATTTATTTTTCTTGGTTTATGAAGTTATACTTTTGAGCATGTGTAGGCAAGGATCTAGCAATCTGAAAAATCTTATCTGAGGAATGACCTTTCTCTTGATTTCCACTTTGCTTAAAAAATAACATTTGTTCACCACAAGCCCTTCATAATCACCCTTGTTGTCTATTATAACTGATGATCTACTCAACAAAAATTGTAAAACAATACCTGAAGAACATAGCAGATGGCAAATTGAATTACTGTTATAGTTAGAGATGATCAAGAGTACTGTAGGAAATAAAGGATTCTTTAAACATGGATTTTACTTGCCCTGGTTACTGCTATCTAAACTTCACTATCTGGCTCCCAGAAATATGGGATTATTTTTTGCTTGAGTTTTAGTCTTTGATGTTTTGAATATCTAGATATGCTGAAGAGTGTTTCTCTAAAAATAATACATCCATCTCACATATTTTTGGGAAGATTAATCAGCAAAACATGTGAATCCAGCCAATTGTGTCATAGTTTATGATTTTGACGGTGGTGGTAGCAGATCGGCACCATTTTGTCTAGGAAATAATATCTAGCAAATATGTTTTCCAGTGCAGAAGTGGTGCTAGAAACAGTATCAGTAAACCTGGAATTCACCCAATGATGTGGAGTGCTGGATGTTATTGGAGAAGAAAATAAATCTGTGTTTGTTTCTGAAGGTCATGTAGTTAAAAAGATGTATAATGCCATGAACAGCTTGTTTCAGAACAAGAATTTTCATTGCAGAAGATATGTGGCATTTTCCTCACTCTTTCCTGATTCATTCTGAGGGTAGACTTTACTGCATCATCTAGAAAGGGTGTTGTTAGGCATAAATAACAAGGGACTGCTTCCTTAATCGTATAATAAAAATCTACAGTTTGATCAGCCAATCTGTGTTTCACAGAATGAATCAGAAAGCAAGATGATTCCTTGCAGATAGAACATGCTCCTAAGAAAGGACTTTTGGAACAGCTTGTGGGACTAAGATTAAATGTCTTGTACACACACACATGCCCATGCATCTTGGATATATCCCAAGATTCAGGATGTAATCACTGGAAAAGAGTCAGCTTTCCCAAAGTGTTATAAATGGAAGTAGATGAATGCCCTGAGGGTTGAGGGAAGGTAGCCTTGCAAAGGCTTTGCAGCTTGCAGCACTGTGGCTATCAATGCATGGCTGGGCAATAATTAGCACAGCTGTCTCTCAGGGGAAGAGTTCATACCTGGACCCAACACTCCATAGAGCTCATGGATATTTTGCATCAGTTCCATCAGGGTTGACAATAATCATGTGTTCCAAATTGTTGTCCCAGACTGGGATGGGGAAGAGACCTCTTGAGCAGAGAAGTTTTAGAAAATTGAATCTGCAGAAAGCAAGATGAGAACAGGGTTCTTTATGAGACCTTCTTCCTAAACCATATATCTGCTATGATTCTGTGAGGATTTTTATGCTACTTCTGGCCTAAAAAAATGCTCAGTTTCTTAAAACATTGGAACATTTTGATCTGCTTCGATTCATTAGCATTTCATGAGCAGGGGAGGAAGCCGAAACTGAGGTTTCGCTCTGCTTGGAAGCTCTCTTCCATGGTTTCCAAGAGGTGCCAAAGTTCAAAGCGGAAAAGTTATCTAATTTTGTTTTTCTGTAAATCTCAGAAAGAAGGTATCCATGTGGAGCAAACCTAATCTATCAATAGGAGCTCTAAGACAGTGCATGGCTGATGTGTCTTTTTCTATCACAGGGGTGACACTATTCAGCAAGCAGTTAAACACATTTGGGGAAAAAAACCAGACCCCTGCCATAATGCAGTAGGCTATTATCCAATTAAAAATGATCTGATAAAAACACTTTTTAACATTTGTCACATTTTTTGCCTGTTTGTGATCCAGCCAAAGAATTTCTATCATTTTCTGAATGCAACCAAGCTATAACTAACTGTTGCCATACCAATAACTAGAAAGAAAAAGAACCTCCTCCACATGTACTGCCCACACAGATCTGATGGGCACAGTTTGTGAAATGCCTTGGGAATAAAATGGTGCAGTGACTGATGGCATGCACATGGCTGCTGCAGTTGGATCTGGCCTGGGACTTACATGCTCTGTGTGTGTGTGTGTATGTGCACTGGGAGTACGTGTGAATCTGTATTCAGATTCAGGTGTTGTATCTGCTCCTGCTCACAAACACAGCTCCCATTTAACCCACTTGCTACTTCTTTCCCTCAGTCTGTCAAATTGTGCCAGAGGAGCTGTGGGCCTGGATCCGGCTGTAGCTCTCTAAAAGTACAACTTGCACAATCCTCACAGCAGAATAGTCAGATTATTCTCATTTCCCTTTGTTCCAGCTTGAGGGCAG
>VZTZ01026002.1:149546-269389 GCA_013400955.1 Drymodes brunneopygia | reverse complement strand
AAATATATAAAATACATTAGTTAAATATATAACTAACTATTAAATATATGTTTAATTACCACATCTCATAGTGGATTAATAAATTAAATCCATTCCTGTGTAGAAGACCTGCCTGAATACCAGATACTTCTAAGGCAGTGCACAGGTCTCATTTTGATTTAAGTGAGGTAAGGACCTCCCTTCTGTGCATGAGATGAGGAGAACATGTGGACCTTTCTGTGTAAAATCTTTCTTTCCACTTAATTTTGGAAGACTTGTTTCATTTAATGGACCTTTATGCTGTGTTTTTGTAAACAAAGTGTTCTGGCCCCAGTAAAATTCACAAGGCTCAGAAAATTTGCTGTGTCATGTGGCATATGAGATTCTGAAAATCAGGAAAATTAAAGCTGGCATGTGGAAGCTTGTTTCCCAACAGACTCTTTGCTTTTCATCTACAGGTCTGCTAGACAACTGAATATCCACCACTTCTTCACTGGGATCTCATTTCCCTGTGAAATGAGAAAGTTATTGCTCTTCTGTTGGCAACATCTAACCATTCAAAAACACCTTGCTGTCTGTGTCTCTGGCAACACAGAAGTCCTTATTCCACATTTTTTTTTATATTGACTAATTTTTCGTTTGCTCTCAAACTTGCCAGGTTTACCTTGGAACTGCATTGGTGGTTTGCTACTTTATTTCTTCTGTGTTTCTAAGGTGTTAAGGATTTTTCTTTCTTTAGTTCCTTTTTGGTATTAATTTGCATAGTGTTTAAAGTTCAGGGTACTTAAAAAATGCCAGCATTTGTTTATTTCCCCAGTAAGAATAAATCCAAAAGTAAACTGTGTAGTAGAGCTCTGAAGGAAGAGTATTTCATAGATCGTAGCAAGTTTGGTGTGATCTTTCCTTATAGACAGAATTCTTGTGTGAGAAATTGTTGTATCGGTTTCAGTTATCAGCTAATCTTTATGTCCTACCGTTCGGCCACCAGCATGTAAATACAAGGCTTGCAAAACAGAACTTGTGAAAATATATATATTGAAGAAAATTCTGCCAGCTCTTAGGCAATTGACTTGTTGCTTGTTATTGACACCATTAAAAATGAGAGTAATAACTACTTCCTGCACCACATGAGCTGCCTTTGGGAGAGATTTGCATTGAAGACAGAAAGTGCTGAATCAACTAAAAGATGCATAGGTCACAAGGAAAAAATTTAGAAGACTGATTCTATTCTTCAGTGGAGACATTTAGGTTGTATTGTTCAAGAAATTCAGGTGATGAAGATTAAACAATTCAGGGAGAAGAAGCTAAACCAGAGCTCCAAATGTAATCCCTAACCTTTTTGCTTTCTCCACTGGTCACAGGAGTAGGAGATGGGATTGGAAAAGCATATTCCTTCAGGTAAAATACATTACCTACCCTTCATTTTATCTTAACAAAGTGGACACTGCTATGAGTGTCTTCAAATTAGTAAAATTATTCTAGAATTCAAAGCTATTGTGACAAACATGGTGCTAATCCTTCTCTCCTGTATAACAAAAATAGCATTAATCAGATTCTGAAAGGAAACCTGTGCTGCATTTCAGAGCAAAGTAATTCGAGCCTCAGTAGTCTCATCCAACCAGGGAACTAAAATGAGTGATTCAAAAGAGGGCCAATTGTCTGTCCAGAGAAGGAAATCTCCTAAATTGTTACTTTTCCCCCCAGTTACACAGCTAATCTGCAATGGGCTGGTCCACTATTAACACAAAAAATGTAATTTTCTAGCCCTTACACTTGCAAACACATTTTGAAAGTTTTATTTGAAATAACTGATAAGGGACAAACTTGTATAAATTAATATAAACAACAAGTTGTGGAAAGTATAAGGAATCCTAGTGGTTTAATACAGAATCAGGAGCTCTAGGAAGCTATAGGGGGAAGAAGATCTCTGTGCTGTCCCTGTAGCCACTGCTGTGCAGAGTCAGTGCAGCAGTACCTTCCTATTCACCCATGGTAGTCAGCACTGAGGGCAGGCCAGCCTTGCTATTACTGGTTGTGACTGAGCAGTACATTTTCTTCTTGGTGTCTTCTTTCTAAACTCTCCCTTTGTAGAAGCTAAATAGCAATGAATCATGAGTTACTGTCTTCAGAGCTGAGGTGACCTGGTGACAAAGAACATCCTGTAACATGCAAGAGTTAAGATGTGGTGCCTTCTGCTCATAGATTATAAAATATATTTCACAGGAAAAGAAAACAAATTGATTTTTTAATTGATTTACAGGATTTTTGCACTAGTCTTTTCATTATGCATTGTTTAAACACCTACTACCTTATGACTTCCATTACTGGGAATGGCAATACAATGACTGCTTTTGAAAGAACATTGAATGTAGGAAGCTCAAAGACCAATACCAGGTATTAGAGTTTAATATTTGGCACAGTTGTGAAAAAAATCCCATGGGAGAGAAGGGAAAATGCTGCCTCCTGTCTACTCACTGAGTTGCAGTATTAATAAACAAATGGAAAGGGTCTGACAAATAAGTAGGTTAGGGGGAAAGGGAAGAGATCAATACAGGGAGAGTAGTCATCAGAAATGCCTAAACATTATTATCATGTCTCTGGGTGAAGTCCCCTCTTTATGCATTTTGGTGAACTAATTTTTCTGTATGAACACCTGGTGATATTTTATCCATGTGAAGGCTGCAAGAACCTGTGAATGTCTATGTTGGAGTCTCTGTCATTGTTCTGCTTCATTTGTATTGTATGGGTTATGCAAGAGAAAAAAACCCATTAAAAGGCCAGCTATAACGTGAATGGCTGCTTTATAGCATAAGAAAGAGTAAACCGTGTGCTGTCCTTTTCTTTAAAACTTGGCTGGAGCTGAATAGATTTTGTGGAACATTTATTCATTATTTTTGGCATTTGTGAGATGACTGAGAGTCATCTTTCTCCATGCTGAGATGTACCATCCTCTCCAGGTGGTCCCTTTGATGGAAGCTGTGCTCAGCTACTGCTCTGTGGGACAAATCCCAAGCCCACACCACATGAGCTCATAGCTTGGCACGTCATCTTGCTGGCTGAAGTAGAAGCACGCACTTGTGTGTGGCTTATAGATAAATAAATCTGATCCTGCTGTTTTAATATTTATGTGCCTTCAGAGTTTCTGGCTCAGCACCGCTGTCTTGCTGCTCTGATGTCAGGGTACAAAATTCTCTGATGTTCTTCTGGTGTAGGTTCCTCTGGTGTTATGTGCTAATGTGAAGGCAAGCCTTGTTTGATGGGCACAGTCTTCTAGAGTATTGGTTCTGACATCAGGTGATGAATTCTTTTCTGATGTCCTGAGATCAGGCATGGGCTGATAATGAGTCACAAATAAGTGAAGGACTCCACACTTGGTAGCATATGCTACAAGATTCTAAGGAGAGCAGGTTTTGTGTTTTGGAAGGCTGGTGGAATGTAGTTTCCTGTATTCGGTGCTTTAGGTGGAGATGCCAGTAGGTGGTTCATTGAGTAAAAATCAGCAGACTGAGGTCCAGAGAGAGGTTCTGTACTCTTGTTTCCAAGGTTTATGGCTAGATACAGAACTCTGCAAAGGCTGTGAAGCTCAAAAACTGCCTGGAGCTGCATGGAGAACCTGGCAGCCATGAGATCTCACAGCACTACTTTGTTGATGCCAGGACACAGACCTTTAGTTTCACAAGCTTGCGTTGAGAGGCAAGCACATATAGAACTCCAGCCTATCCTCTTCTGAATGAATATCCAGGCTTCCCTGAAGGCTCTACATGTATTTTGAGTAGACAAGTTATTTTGAATGACTGGCCTTCCTGAGGATGAAGACCCTGACCTTTTAATTGACTGTTGTGCTGTCAGAGTACTGGTATTTTGGATCTAGTTTGCTATACTTATTTGAAAAGCCAGGTTTCTGTTGCAGTTGGTCCTTGGGCTGATAAACTCACCAGTCTTACAAGAAGAAACAAAAGCAAGTCATCTGTGAGTCTGCTGCTAGTCTGTCACATCTCTACTCAAGGATTAGCATTTCAGGTACTGATGTTCTGCTTTTATGGTGTAGTAACTACAGATGTGCTTTATCATCTGTTACTGACATAGCATCTCAGACATAATGAGTTTATGGACAAGGCTGTGGCATACTCTGAGATATATAGCTTGGCCTCTTCACACTTCTCATGTGATGTCAGGGCATAAGCAGAGGGATTTGGCTCATGTGGTGCCATTCTTGTTACTGCTAATAGTTTATCACTCTGTTATTAGTCAGGCCAGTGCTTATGTTCAATCAGTGTCTCAGCAGACCATTTTGACACAGGCTTCATTAATTTGAAATTCATTAATGTGCTAATTTAACAGCCCCTCAAATCTCAAATATTTGTTTCTGAATATTTGTGTCCTGAAATTCTGTGTAGTATTACAGACAGTATAATACCTGTTAAATGTTGGTCAGTTGGCAACAGAAGAAACATGCGGGTCACAGAGCAGCAGTGGTTTCACCAGGCAGGACCGACCAAAAGTCCTCCCTTTCTTTATTTACTTATTTTTATAGGTTTCTAAGGACAGTCAAAGATTGGTGAAAGGGGTCAACACTCCTGAAGGTTTACAGGACAAAGACATGGTCAATCATCTTTCTCCACCCCAGGGAAAGGAATGAAAAACAATTCCACGAGTGCAAAACAATCCCGGCTGGTTAAGGAAAACAAGGACCATGTTTACAGAACAAGCATGGGAAACTACAGCTACAGTGTTACAACTTATGGGGCCC
This sequence comes from Drymodes brunneopygia, assembly GCA_013400955.1. Lineage (NCBI taxonomy): Eukaryota > Metazoa > Chordata > Aves > Passeriformes > Petroicidae > Drymodes > Drymodes brunneopygia. The sequence continues at coordinate 264,660 of VZTZ01026002.1, read as the reverse complement.
TGTAAAACCAGGGCGACATGTTAAATATGATCTGAGTTTTCCTGCTCTGGTTGCAAAGTATTCTATTTTCTCCACTTGATCTTGGATTTATTCCTGGAAATACTGCTATTCTCCTTGCATTGCACAGAGCATGCAGAGCTAGCAGAAAAATTGCAAGATCATCCTGCCCTGTCATCTCAGTTCTGGTCTGCTGGACCAAAACCAGGGTTGAAATATTTCAATCATACTTAGAATGATTGAATCTTTGATGCATAGGGACCCTACAGCTCTGAATCCCAGTTACAGAAAGACAAAAGCTGAAATACAGATCATGTCAGTACAGTCTTAGAGAAGAGAGAAGAATCTCTTTTCTAAGAAGTAGAAAATTATGGTAGACAGCTACAGATTCCACAAAGAATTAAGGATGTTAAATTGTTACATCTAATGACCTGTGTAGAATATAATGAATTTGTCAAGGTAAATGTAGCAGTCACATGCATGGTTTGAATTTAAAACCTATCTTGCCTTTCATGAAGCTTTGTTGTTTAAAAAATCAACTCAGACTGAGCTGTAAAAACAAGCTGGAAAATCATTTAAAGTAGGCTTAAACTTTTTAATCATACATTTTTGAGATTCCAGAGCGCTGATTCTGCTTGAATTTTCTTTATCATTAGCTTTATTTCTAAATGCTTGGCTGTCATGATTTGTTATGGCTGGAGTTGGTAATAATTATTTTGCATTCAAGCAGACTGAGTCTCAGGAGCATTTTAGTCCTTTGCCACTGGGAGTCAGGATTTCCTAACATATGCAACTTCCCAATACACAGTGCTGGGAGTGCTTATTCTTTACTGTGAAGGGAAATACCATTCTTTAATGTCAATGCATTTGTATATTAGGAAAAGTCTTTGTGCTAAAGACATCTATGCTAAAAGTTACCATCATTTTAAACATTTGGCCACATTTAACCTTTCCTGCAGGTGGCAAGGGAATTCTAAGAACAGTTCTTTTAGCTTGCTTGAGAGTCTGTTTGTATCTCACAGCAATTACAATGTCCTACCAAGCCTGTTTCTGGAAAGGATGCACTTTTTCTGTGTGGGTGAGGAAGCAAAAGAGACTAGTCAGGTGTATGGCTTCCTTTGCCTTGAGAAATGTCTTATACTTCTGGTTAGTCTGGTTCACAGCAGCCAGACAGGTTCCTCTCAACTGATAGTAACAATTTTATTACATTGCCCCAAACATTTGCTTTTAGGTGAAATAAAATGCAACCTTAGCAGTAAGAATGTTTTTATAGTTAAGCTTTAACAGGGGGGTTTCTATCAAATGAAATTCAGAGACAAAGTTGATATGATACTGAGAAGCCTAGTGAAGCAGAATTTTTTTTATTTTATGTATGACATGACTGCTATTTGGTCTTGGGTCTGAAGATGGAAAAATTAAAACAATCCCTATCCAAACACTCCTAAATGACTTAAAGGAGCAAGTGACCCTGGAAACAGAGACCATACCTCTGATTGAAAACGCCTTGATTCAAGCTCCTTACAGAAAAAGGAAAATCTGCCAATATATAGGCAATTATAGTTCTCTCCTTGAGAGCTTCAAGTGGAGTACTTAAAGCAGACTTTTGAAACCCCAAACCACCCAAATCTGTGCAGGTGTCTTCGGAGCCCTGATCAATTGTGATTTTATTTATGTTTATATTTTTTTCATGAGAACCCAATGGGTAAAACTGTTTCCTCAAACAGTTTTAAGAAGAAAGTGTTGCAGGGAATCAGCTATAGAAATGAATGGATCTTCAGTGCGTGGCCCTTGGCAGTTATTTCTTCTTCTAAGCAAATCTAGTTCTTTCAGGTGACATGAGCTTTACGTTTTGTGATGGCTAATTCAGCTCGCTTTCTCCTTTCTGTCACAGGCATTTTTCTAGTTTTAGTTTTATCTTTCTTTATGCACGCAACTCAGCTCAGCTGACACTTGCTAATAACTTCATTTCAAATGCTGGGGCCATGTTCCTTTTTCCTGCTTAGCCTAAAAATCTGATGGGAATGGGAGGCTTCAGAAAAAGAGGAGAAAACCATTCTCTATTTGTTCTGCACTTGTTCTGCACATGATAATGCCAAACTGACCATAAATGGATCATTATGTTAAACAGCGTTTGCAGGTATAAAATTCCAGCTCTCAATAACTTCTTTGTGAATGCACATTTTTTTGACTCTATTTTGAGTATGTATGCATAGAACTCACCTTTTTTTCTTTGATTTCTCTATACTTTTTTCTTTTAAATATGCATCTAATTTAAAAAATAAGGAAAAAAGTTACAATTTATCCCTCTGACATACATCAGATTTCATTTTTATTAAATAAAAATTAACAAAGTCCAAATCCCTTCTAGCTTTTGGGCATTCAATTCAATAGGCTTAATGTACTTCCTCAGGAAAAAAAAAAAAGATGATGGGAGGTGATGCTGTAAAATGACTGGAAAGCCAGCAACATGTCTAGGCTCCAAAACCCAAATAAAAATAAAAATGTGTTTCTGGATGTCATGTGGTTTTCACTCCCTGAAGACTTTCATTCATTTGAAGTTGGCTCCAATTATTTATTTTTGTTCATATTATTGGGATTTGATTGTTGTCCAGTATATTCTTCTTGTAAGGGTCCAAGATTATACAGTGAAGGAAATATTTTGGAAGTCTGTAGAAGACTGATTATTTTTTTGGTCTGGTTTTAATATCTCTTGTTTATCCATTGGACAAGTGACAGATGAATGAAAACAATTTTAAAAATTCATTATTGCTGTTTTTGCAAAACTGTGAAAAATGGAAAGATTCTTGTCACCTTACTGTTTCCTAAAAACTTTTGTATTCCTCTCTTATACCTGGCAAGAAGAGGATTAACTATAGTGATGATAAGGAGAATTTTTGAAAAACAGAGTTTGATGTTTGTCTCAAACTTATCCTCCTGTTTACCAGTCTGGCTTTACAGGGACCTGCAGGTCTTTTCCCTTGGTATCTAGCATAGTGGGGTGCTGGATATTGCTACAGCTGTACCTCCAGGTATTGCTCCAATATCAAAAACTTCTTTATATTACTGTGTCCCTTGAGTCCTTCTAGACATGGATCACTCTAAAAATATATGCTTTCTCTCAAATCATGCAATGGGCTAAAAAAAAGTGAATGTGTGCCTTTATCTGCCCTTAAAATCTGTAAATACAGATAAATAGGTTACCTTTAAAGTAGTTCTTGGAACACAGCAAAGGAGGACTAAAAATGAAATCAAAGTACCAGGTTTGTTTTTTTGGTTGGTTGGTTGGTTTTTTAAGGCTTTCAAATTACATTTGGCTCTTGATGAAACAGTTAAATGGAGTGCCTTTAGAATTAATGTTCCCTTTCTTTTCTTCAAAGGAAATTAGCCATTAATCCTGGTGAATGTCTTGTATAAATGCTTTAAGATTGACAGTTAGAATTCATTTAGGAGTCAAATGAGTTTTTATCCTCCATTAACTTTACAGATTGCTATAGTGAAAATCATTCTTTCCACTGTCTCTTTTTCTATACATGACTTCTATCCAGCAGATTCCTTGATTTACATGTTTAAAAGTATGTGTCACCCCAAGACTATACCTCAGTTGGAAAGACTTGCCTTTAAGAAGGCTTAGCAGCTGAGTCCAACAGAGTATCAGGTCCAGGATACTTACCTAAGACAGCAGCACATGTATCAGGGATGTGGCAGACTTGGGTGAAAAAGTCTGCAAATTTTCAACCTGCAACTACCAAAATCAAGGAATGGACCCACAAATTTCCTACCCAACACACCTCTCTTTTTTTTGTGGGGTTGGAAAGGCTTGTTTTCTCTTGGAAAGCAAGGGGTATCTGATGAGGAGAGCTGTAAATTCCTCTGCATTATGACTGATTACAAGGCCGTCCTCTGGACACCTTCCTAATTGAGGCCATACTGCACTGCACTGTGTAGCATGTAAGGAAGGACTTAGCTGTCCTGAAAGGTGCTGCTGAGATGGCCTACCTGCAAACACTCCTACACCTTCTGCACAGACCCATGGCTTTCAACTTGTTCAGTGATAGCTTCAAGTTTCGCTGACTGCGGCAGTGTTGTCCATGTAATCCAAGGCGCAGGGAGGTGTATGGTGTGACCCTAGAAGTCAGGCTACACTGATGAGCTTTAGACACTGTTCCACCTGGTTGTAGGCATAGCTTTTCCCACAGCTTGCTGAAATTGGTAGCAAATCCCAATGAGGTCTTTCAATTGTTTTCAGCAGGTTTTGGCTGAAGTCTTGAGTGAGTCATCTGTTATTTATTGGGTCAGGTTGAAATGAGCATCTTAACAAGTAGGTGGCACAAACAAAATGAAAGGGAGAAAAATACAGTAATGAAACGCATAGACTATCTGATGTGGAGGCACTAAAATCAACAGGGAGCTCTGGACACATTGCCCTTGTTTCCTTTTTTTAAAAATATCTACACCATACATTTTTTGCAGTCGACTGGACATTATATTGAAAATACTTGCTCCATTTTCAAACTGATGGTACTATTTGCTGAATTATACTGCCACATCTGTTTGGATACCAAATACTATAAATTAAAAGAGTCTAAACTGTGGGTAGTTACAGACATCTCAATGTTTGTCTTTCCAAGTTCTGTGGGCCACAGGTGTGCCTGAGAACACCACTCAGAGCTGGAGCCGGCAGAAATCCACAGTAAGAAAAACACTTCCCTAAAGACACACTGGAATTTGAAAACCAGATTTCCATTCATTCAGGCCTGAAAGCTGTTTTAAAATGAGATAAAAGATACCAAAGCAAGTGTTACGGAGGGCAGACAGAACCACTGCCCCAGGTATACTGTTCATTTTACACATTTAGTACTGTGGTTGTGAAACATTGATCAAACCACAATAGCAGGGGATTAAAAGTGATGGAATGCTACTAACTGCAGTTCTGTTTCACTTCTTCTGCTGATATTTCCTAAGCAAGCTGTGCAGGCAGAGCTGGGTCCTGTTTGCAAAATAATACCTTGGGACCTATTTATATGTTCAGGATCTGTACCATCTTGTTGTTAAAGCCAAACAAACAAACAAACAAAAAAAAGCCACTTGTACGAGATATAAAATTTCTCACCACAATTGTGGTTGGAGTTTGTAGAGTTTGATAGAGATTTTTTTTGTTTATTTAAACAATTGGTTGTTTTGGGTTTGGTTTGCAGGGGGGGTTTTGTTTCGTTTTTGTAGGGTTTGGGGGTTTTTCTTGGTAGAAACGATTTTTTTTGATGAACAATAAGGTGTGTATGATCCTCAGATACAATAAAAATACAGCTGTAGTGCTTTAGATTAGCAGAGCATACATTTAATGAATTTGGATTTGGTGATGCAGGAAACCATACAGAAGTTATGCCTGCTAATATAGAATAAAGCAGTGAATAGAAAAGGAACCCACACAGCCCAGGACTAAATTAGCCTTGATCCCACAAAGACCTGTGAAGATGCTAATTCATTCAGTTGCCCTCCCTGCTATAGGCTGAGTTTCCAATCTGCTCCACTGTGTTCTCTGCCTCTTGTCCTACCTGCTGCAAGAAATAAGCAGGCAACACAGTGAGTTCACCGACAAGCATATAACAACTCATTTTGCACATCCTTTCTGCATTCTAAAAGGCTGTTAAAAATGTCTGTTGTGTCTTGCTGATCCCTTAAGGTAAACTCCTCAATTTGATATCCTATCTGAAAGTTTTCACTGAATATGAGCACCATCTTAGACTTAGTGCTTCTCTCTTCATATTCAAATGTTGCTGTAGGGCTTTTCTACGAAGACCAGTTCTTGTCTTGGGCATTCATTTTGCTACTTTGGTTTTCAGAACATCTTCATAACTCTCTAGAATGTCTAAATAGGAGGGGAGTGGTTCTGGAATGTTGTGTATCCTAAACAACGTCACACTTCACTCTGATTTATTATGTTTTTGGTAAATTTAAAAAAGCAGCACATTATCCTATCTGACAAGCAGATTCCCAAGTGGTCTGAGGACAGAAGGAGTTAGATGCATGAGTCTTACTGATACATCCTATATAACACATTGAATTAAGCGACTAGGTTCCACTTTCAATTTTCCTTAATTAGTTTTTACTTCATTATTTAAAAAGAAAACAAAAAAAAAACCAACAAAAACAACAAAACAAAACAAAACCAAATAAACCCCCCAAAACAATAACCTGTCCTGGTGTTTGAAAAGCTAGGCTTTTTCCTTCTGGCACGCTTAGGACTTTTAAACAGGGATGTAATGGCTTGTATCTTCAAAGACTGTCATAAATCTTTGTCACAGAGAGGGAGAGATATAAGAAACATTGGAAATTGGTTTTTTGCTCTCTCTTTTGCAGAATTGTTATAATTTTCTGAAGAGCTATCCCTGGATAATTCATTTGTCAGCATGAGAGTTTTATTGTTTTTTAATATATTGGTTTATTCTTAAAAGAGACAGAGGAAAGCCATCTGGAGTACTTGTTTGTTGGCTGTCAGTGTTGGTTGCAGCCATACAGTTCTGTACAGACAAGGAGTTGCAGAGAAAGTCCAAATGGCTTGTTTGATCCTCATTTTTATGTTATTTTAGTTTTGGCTGCCCTTCTGATTGCCCACGAGAAAGATGGCCACAACATCACTACACTTTTTAAGACCATCTCATTTTGTTTATAGTGCTCTTCAATCAGAAGGTCACTGTAGGTGTCTGCTCCAGCTGTTGCTCTGTTCTTTCCCACTCACTGCATTTACACTCACAATGTCCTTTTATTTATAGTTTCACCATTCGCCCAGCCTGGGACCATGACGGGGTCATTTGCCACTAGAGTTGCTTTTATAGGTTGAAGGTTCAAAGGATGTTTTGTCCCTTTCATACACAGAACTGCAGCTTAGAAAGAGGGCAAGAAAAAGGGCACTCCTTCCTCCTTTCTTCTGTCATGGAGACAGATGTCCTCTAAAACTGCACACAAGATGCAGCCAACATTTCAGATCTGCAGTCAGAGTGCTTGCTGTTTCCTCAAAATGCATTACTTGCATAGTGTAAGATGGCCAAGACTTGCAGTTTGCAAAGAGCTTTGAGGGACAAAGAGGAACAACCGGAAGGGAGCAACTTTATCTCATCCTCTGACAGAGGTTCTGATTTGTTGCAAATTGGCCTGCTGAACCCAAAGACAGTTTTCTGCACCCTTGCTCTCCTGCAGGAACTGGCAAAAGGGCTCTTCTTACTGAATGAGCACCAGTTGATGAGACAAAATTTCTGGGTAATAATTCAGGAAGTCTAATTCCTATTCAGGGCAATGCTCTCTGTCTTCTGTATGTTAAAATCAGAATCCAAACCAACAGAGACATTTTCCCAAAAGCCATATGCCCTTTTTGCCATGTGTGTGCACCTGAATTCCTGCCACTTGCAGAGAACCTGCAATCTGATATTCTATTGACATTTTCAAGCTTTGCCTGTTAGTTTTTCAGCAAACTTCATCTGGATTTCAGGTTGCCCATAAAACATGAAAGCAGGTTTAGTAGCAAAAATTTACAATGTGAACATCTAGTTAGAGGAGACATTTTTGGGCCCCTTTAAAGAGAAGCCTTGCCTTTAAAAATGAGTAAATAAGAGTTTCTACTTCTTTTCCTCATGAAACTGCATTGAAAATATGAACAGCAATAAATCAACTGCTGAGAAAAATGGCAATGTACAGCTGGGCTCCCCTCTTGCATAGCAATGACATTGGAAAAATCACACACATTTCCCTTTCCCTTCTAATTGACCTTGTAAAATTTAAGCTATAGCCTCCCTAAAATGCCTTTCAGTGCTGCAAAATCCCAAGGCAGATTCAGTCGATGAGAGAACAAATGTCAAAACAGACAAGGAAAGGAATTTTTAAAATATAATGCAGAAAATGCTGCATCCCATCCACCCTTGTTTACCTCTCCTCTTGTGCAAAAGGATAAGGTCCACTTGTTTGAATCCTTATCTTATCCATCAAAATTCTTTTAAACTGTTCTGCAAAGCTGTGCTTATGTAGGGAATCTGGCATCCACATTCAGTTGTCTAATGTAAGCTGACACTGTTCATCTATAAATATTGTGATAACAAGGGGAAGAAGTCCTGTGTGTCTTATTTCTGGATTTGTTTTGTTTTACCTTACCGAAGGATTAAATGTTATTTAAGCCTTGTGAGAAAAATTGCATTGATTTCAGGGCATAAATTCATTCTGTGTTTGCCAGGCCATTTCCCTGAAAACAACTGGGTCGAGTGAGTGTTATGCTTGTGCTGTATTATTTCTTAGAATAAGAAGGTTGAAACAATTGCTTACTGCATGGTGAACATTACATAGCAAGAAATCTGGTTGTTTCTCTCATTACTTAATAAGCTCTCTGTCTTTCTCAGTTGATGCAAACAGGTTTTCTTGTCTGGTTTGTCTTTGGGTTTTTCTTTAGCTGCAGAGCCGGCCACAGATCAAAAGGTGAAGGTTATACAAGCTGATTTCACTAAAAATTCAGTGTCGGAGAACATCGAAAAAGATCTGAAAGACTTGGATATTGGTGTTGTGGGTCAGTCATTAAGGTCTGTTAACTGATGAATATTTTACGGTTGTAGTGTATTAAACAGACCATTGTGTAAATGATATGTTGTAACAACTTGTTAGCCAATGCTTAAAACCAAGTATACAAAATGAACCTGTGGCTCATTATCTGGCACGATTCATGAAGCAACAGTGAAAAGATGGGGTTTTGGACAATTTCTTTCATTTTTAAAGAAAGTCATCCTTTTAACAGTGAAAGAAATGAAACAACAGCAGCAATACGCAAACAGCTTTAGCAACAGTTTGTTTTTCTGTTCCGCACAGTCAGCCCTCATCAGTATTGGTGACTTCAGTGAGAGCAAGACTTGATGCTAAAAAGTGTTTCTCTTTATGAGCAATTCAAAATCTTCTGGGTCTTGAGGAGAGGCAATTTGTTTAACTAGATGAACTATGCATTTTGTCTAGGTATGGTTCTTAACATTGTATTTTCCCTGATTACTTAACAATGTTGGAATGCTTCCTAATCCTCTTCCATGCCAGACATAGAAGAGGAAGGATTATTCTGTGGATTTCATCTTCTAATATAACAATGAGGAGTTCATTGAACAAGGCACAGATTTTGCCCCTCCTACAATCAAGTATTAACTGTTCAGTTGAGTTGGAAACTAACTGGGCCTGAAGAAGAATATTTTGATTTGGTTTTAATGCTTGGAAGAGCTTGAAAGAGAAAAAGAATGGTAGATTTCAGCTAAACTGCAGGAAGTATCCAGCAATAGAGGGGAGAGTAGAGCTGACCTGGTTGTAGAAGGGATTAGCAGACCCCCTGACTCCCTGATGGCTTGCAGCGTAATGGGGTCCAGTCTATTCACAGCCACTGCTGAAAATATTGGGCTCTTGTTAGTATTAGTAAAACTTACTTTCTTTGGAACACATTGGTTAAGTATGGGGAAATAAACAAACAAACAAACAAACCAGATTTTAAAAAAATAAAAAAAAAGAAAGAAGAAAGAAACTTCATTTAAACACTGTTTACTTTGTGGGGGGAATTAATTTACGCAGGTTGAATAGGGTAACAGGACTAAGGATGTGACCAAGTTCATCATTGCCTTATTGTTATCTACCCCTATATCACTTGCAATGAAAAAGTCAAAATTTCTACGTGTTTATCTTGCTAGCACCTCTTTTACAATTCATTCAATTTTTATGTCATCATCTCTTCCAGAGAATCAGAGAATCTCAGGTAGGCTGTTTCCCCCAAACTCTCACTTAAGGATAAATTTACTGTTTTGTTGCTTCCTGCAGGTCAATTGCAACATTATTTCTGTTACAGGTAGGTATATGACACATTCCCTTCTGTAGTGGTGCTGTAATGTATTTCATTGGAATAAAATCAGTCCCATGTTAGAGTGACCAACTAGCTTTTCTGTACATTTTCATTTAATTCATCAGCAGACAGTGATTTTCAGCAGGAATGTCAGTGTTAATTTAAAGAACCCACTTATTTCTATTGCTTGTGAAATATTTTGACTCAAAAATTTTTAACGCAATTTCTTAATTGAAACACATCCTTGCACTACAGCTGAAATGGCTAAAACATCTTGCAAATAATTTTTGTTTTGGTATATAGGGAGATTTGCTTCAAAATTAAAGTTTTCAAGGCAGGTAAATCTGCAGTTTGAATTTTAGCACTGTCCTTGCATTTTTGCCACTATTCTCTTTTGCCAAAATGTTTTTGTATCAATGCAGGACAGAAACTCCAGGAACTGTCTCCTGATTCTGCATTGTTACCCCTTGGTGCTAATTTTGGTTGGCTACTTCCCTTCCAAGAACATTTAATATTTCATGCTTTTCAACCCACATTAAGATTTGTATTGCTCTGCTGTTTGCAAACAGAATGTTATCATGAACATGAAAAGATTTCAACCTTGGCTTTCATGCCTTTCATGACTTTATAAAAATGATATGAAAGTTAACAGCAGATGTCTATCTTTCACTGGCCTGCAAAATTTACATCCCAAATTTGTACTTCTCCTTAAATATTTGAGATAATAAATCACGTAATATCAATCAATTGAAGCAAATTCTGTANAAAGGTTTTTCTCTTTGTTGTTTCCCACTTTACACACATCTCAGAATCAACTTCTTTTGTTAATGCAGTGCCTGGGGATTCCTTTCCCCTCTGCTGCAACCACATCCTTTTCAGTCTTTCACAAATATTCTCTTTCCTCCAAATTACAGAGAAAAAAGCATTCTCCTAAACAGCATTCCTCATGGTTGGGTCCAAATAATCTTTAAATCTTTCTGGATTTTCCTTTCCCCTCCCTGTCTGGATTCCTACTAAGATCCTGTTCACCATTTCTTGCAGTGTAAAGACTGAAGTCCAGGTATCCTGGCTCCACAGATGTCAGTGGGATTTTCAGCACTGCACAGGAAGGACCTTTCCCCACATTTTACACTTTATTTGGAAATTCCTCTTCACCCAAGGTGATGTGACTGACCTGTGCTGTCATACTCTGTGAGCCCCACACTGCTCCTACTATCCTCCTATCCTCTTGAGCATAATGTCACCACTAAAACAAAAATCAGGAAATAACAAGTAGTCAATTGAACTGTGCCATTAATTTGCACTACTTCTCACTACTGCCCTTTACAAGTTAGGTCACACTACTGTCCTGAGACAATTCATAGTGTAAATATGACTTCTCCTTGGTACTTAGTCTTGCAATCAATAATACCCTTCAAATGCACAAAGAAAAGCAGATTTCTTACCTGAAAAAATGCTTTTAATTTCACTCTAAATATAAGAAGAATGATTAAGTCTATTGCTAAAATAAGAATGAAAAAATAAAAAATAATTAGCATCAAAAAAGATCCTGAAGTTCTTTCTGGAAGCAGAAAAAAATAATGTCTTATCATTATTTTCTCCAATTTCTGTTCCAGCTACAGGCAAAAGTGAAAATGGAAAGAGAACTTGGAGTTGACTTTCTCCTTGCAGTTATGATTCCATGTTAAAGAATGATGAAATTTAAAAACTGTTGAAAAGCTTTGGATAAACATAAGATTCTCACAGCTTAGAAGGCTAACATTTGGAATTTTTTGACAATTCAGATGATTTTCAGTCCACTAGCATTTCTAAAATATTTTCCAAAATGCTGAATGTGCCATATTTCAGCTCTTTGAACTGTATACATATGGCTTGATCAAGTGGAAAAACCTGTGATTAAAATAAAATCAGTTGAAAGATGCTATCAGGAAGACAAGGAATTGAAATAATTCTTAAAAAATGCTTGTCTTATAGGTGACAAAAGTAATTTTGAAACAGATTTATTCAAGGTATTTTTTTCTATAACTTTGAATTGCTTTTATCTTCTACCTTCAATGACTTTAGTGGTAGCTAGGCTTTTTCATTATTAACTTCTGGGCTTTACAGTCTATCAATCAGTAAGATAATTTCTACCTCTGCTCATGCTGTATGATTATATGTATAGGAACTCCCACAAATTGTCAGTCAACTGCAGAATAGGGCAGAAAACAAAATATATGCCTCTGTCCAGTTAAAAAGGTGTGGCGGAAATAAAATAGGATGTGATGAGCCTAATCAGGCAAGAAGCAGCATTTGAATGTATTATCTGTTCTTCCAAGTGTGGTAGTTGGGCTTTAAATAGTTATTCAGGCTCTGGAAATACCCATATTACTAATCAGAGATATTAATTCATCTGTGCAATCAAGGATCTCTGTTCTCCTTTTAATACTATGTATATTTTAGACATGGGGTCCTTAAACTAGAAGTTAGGGTCTTCAGATGGATTTTCTAGAAAACATTGTTAAATACTGTATTTTAGAGGCCAGTACATGCTTTTAGTTTTGGCCAAAAAAAACCCCAAAACTCTTAATGTTTCATTTTAATTTTGTTTTGTTTTGTTTTGTTTGTTTTTTCCTGATTGTTGCTAAATGTGTTGGGTTTTAGTGTTGTGTACAGGGAGTTGTGAAAGCGGAAGATAAAACAACAGATCCATGGAGCAGGAAAAAGAATGTGCTGGCTAAAGAGCAAAGGGGATCTACCATTTACTTAGGAAAATAAAGCCTTTCCTCTGATGACAGACTTTTTTCTCTGTTAGATGTACAATTGCATGTACAATTTTTCCATGGTTCTGATTGCAGAAGGCATTTAAATTTCTCTTATGACATTATTCCTAGGTGGTTTAGACCAAACTAAACTGTAAAAAGGGGGTCTTTTGAAAGTGTAATTGACAGTATAATAGAAGAGCTATGCCTTCTGGGGGAAAAATTCAGCCTTTTACTTTAATTTACTATAATCCTGTAATGCGTAAACAGAATGTAACTGTTTAAATTAAATTTCAGTCAGAAAGGTCTAATTCTGGGTCTGTCCTCTGGCTTGAGTACTTTCTCTTGTCCATTAGATACAATATACTTAGCTACTAAGGTAAATCTTTTGCATTGCTTTTTGAAAAAATCCCCATTAAGTCTTCACTGAAGCATTGTATCCGTATAACAAATGATCAGGATATAAATAGTGTTACTCCACTGAAACAATGAAGATATGTAAATTATCACTAGCTGAGAACCACGAATCAGTGAAATGATGTAAATTAAATCCAGCTCAGGTTATGTCTGAGCCTTGGAATATTTTTGCCTTTGATTAAAAAGTATTATACCAGTGCTCACAATCTGTCTTCATTCTGGGAAGTGATGAATTTTACTAGGCTCACTTATCTAGTTAAAACTGTTGTTCAGCTCAGTTTTCCTTCAAATGAAAAATTCTAATGATATTTACTTGAACATATACAAAGTCTAGATTGGTAAAAAAAAAGAGCTATTCTTGGTAAGCAAGTATAGTTTTCTATTTCCTTTTTCTCTTTTTACATAAATTCCTCATTGCTCAAAATTTGAACTACATTCAAACCAGATAGTTTTAGATCCTAAAAATGTTTAATTAATATTATTCCAAGTGATATGGTACATTGGTAGTTTTATGTTGTCTTCTTGTCTTTTTTCATTCTCAGTATCTTTTAACTTTGGGGTTTCTTTTGTTTTGACTTGGTTTTTGTTTTGGTTAGTTTGTAACAATTTATTTTAATCCCCTGGAAGGAAATTATTTTACTTGTCAGCATTATATCATGCAATATCATGACCATGTTGGTTTTACAATTTTAAGATAGTCAAATGATGGGTTTGAAAAACAGTGATTTTTTTCTCTCCTTACTAAGGCTTTTGTATTTTTAATTACAGAGGAGTGATTCAAGATTGTCAAGTCTCTGACTGTTTCTCAAAGGTCTAACTCCTAAAATCAGTCTTGAAAGAAACTCAACATTTGCATAAAGTTAGGATATGCAAACTCTTCATAGTGTGGAGAAAAATGTAGAAAGATAAATCTAGAAGACTGAAGCTAAAACTTTCCCTCAAAATCAGAAATACTTGACTTTAAAAAGCTTGCCTGTAGGTTACACTACTAGGTAAACACTGAAGGCATGAGTTTTATGTTGCTCTGCTTTTTATTGCAAAAGAAACACAAGTTCAATGTCTGACTGGCACAGTAAGTGTCATCCAGAGCAGAGAGCCACAAGAAACCACAGGTAGAATAAGTGGAACTTGGGGGTGTATATCTCTACTTTTTCATGGAAGTGTCAAAGCTTCCAGTGCAGTCTGCAGTAATACTTGCTTGCTCAGGACAGGGCCAGGTTCCATCTTTTCCAGTGCAGATAAAGAGTTAGCCTCGCCCACATGCACCAGCAGAAAGTATGTCTTGAAAACTTCATTTCTATGTTTTCCACCACTGTGTTGGGCCTTAGATTGTATGATGTTAGGCTGTTTGTGCTAAGGACATGTTCACACTTATTTCTGAGCATAGTGAAAGCACTTCATTTCCTATGCTAATGGCTTGTTTGATTTGGTTTGGCTTGGTTTGGTTAATATTCTAGGCTTTTATAAGCACCTCTATAACCACTACTAGCTGAGTATAAGGCTAAAGTGATTATCATACAGCTGTTGCTGTATCTTGCCATATCAGCCTTCATTTTCAAGAATATTTGAGATGTCTAAACCTATCCTGCGTAGCTGCCCTCAGTGAACAGCTGGGTGACTCTGCCAACTTCTGTCTCCCTCCTCCATGCAGCTTTCTTCCTTATTTCACCATAGTACTATCACTTATTTCACATAGTGCCCTATTCCATTGCAAATATATGTTAAAATGTGTCAGATGCTGTGGGATTCTGCAGAGTGCCTTATGTAAGTATTAGATGGCATTACAGTGTTGTTATTAATATTATTTATTATTTTAGGTAGTGATTCCTTACGGTGTTTCTGCTCCAATGACAATGTACCAAAATCCTGGTGTTATTACAGAGACAGCAGAAGAGTTTGTTAGTGATTCACTGGAGTATGTCACCTTTGGAGATGAGATTTTTGCATGTTTAGCCCATGAAATCCAGATTGAATTTGGTTGTGTGTAAATGACTTCCAAAGACTTCAGCCAAGTCTGTCTGGGCTCAGCCTGTTCTTTTCACTGTTTTCATAGACCTTGGACATCAAATGAGAAGGAGAGAATGGGCTGTTAAAGCTAATATTGCACTAGTAAAACATGAAGAGAGGAATACATGAGCAAACTGTAGTGGTAACAGCAGAGTATGGTTTTCTCTGCTTGTGAGCCTTGAGCTGAGCTCAGTTTGATATCTGGTTAGTCTTTATCCTCTCTCCAGCTGCCTGCTTTCATGACCTTGCTAAGGAATTTTCTAAGACCTCTACTCCTTCACAAAAATAGGCCAGCAATTTCAAAAGTCATTAGTGGGGGAGATGAAAGACATAAAACTAGAATGTACTGTCATAGAGACATCGTTTCCTTGGATACCATGCTAACAAGATAGAATAAATATTTATACACAGCAGCTGTTAATGATGAGCATTAAATGCAAATATAAGAAAGGGAACTGATTTGCTGAAAACAGAGAAATTAACATTTTCCTCTAAGGGAAATGTAGCTACTGAAAGCCTGAAGTAAAAGCTTTTGTGGGCCTTATATAGGCTCTAAGAAATCTATATTACCATTTAAACATGATTTTAAAGGTCACAAATAATTATGCTTATTTGATGTTTATGAATAAAGCAATAATTTGCTTTATTTCCAACTTGTTCACAGTGTATTTTCATTCTTTCAGTTAGTTTTTTTTGTCTTTGGAAAAGTCAAGGAAATTTGCAAGAAGAAATAAAGAAATCTGTCAGAATGTAAAGTACACAGGGCTTTAAGAAGTCTACAAGGAGAGAAAAGTGTGTTTCTTTCCAGAGCCTGTGAATGACTCTGCAATATCCAACACGGGATGTAAGAGGCAGCAACATAGGAAAAGAGTACACAGTAATTCTACACTGCTGAATGAATCCAGAAGACAAGTGTTTTGACTGGATGCTTGTGAAATCAAATTGGGTGCTGTTAAAAGGTATTTCAAGGATAATGCAAACACCACACAGAGTCATTTTGAGTTAATAAAGGGAAAGTCCTGACTAATTAATTTGATACCCATCTAGAATAAGGTTACTTGCCTAGTGGATGAAGGGAAGGTGGTGGATGAGGCTTTTCTTGATTTTAGTAATATTGTAAGATTTTAGTAAGATTTTTGATGCTGTGCCTTACAGCATCCTTCTGGACAAGCTGTTGTGATGAGCAGGTTCATCCACTGAGCTGGATGAAGAGCTGGCTGAACATCAGAACTTCAGGGGTTGTGTGGAACTACTACTGCCTGGTGAGCAGTCACCAGTGGTGTCCCTCAGAGCTCTGTTTGAGCGATAGTTCTGTTCAACATGTTTATCAATGATCTGGACGCAGCAGTTAAATGCACCATTTGCTGACAACACTAATCTAAGAGATGTTATTAACTCTCTCCAGGGACAAGAGGCCTTGCAGAGGGATGTGGATACATTGGAGCACTGAATAATTATCAGTGCCATGAAATTTAACAAGAACAAACATAGAATCTGCCCCTGGGATGCAGTAAAGCTGGGCAAGTATAAGCTGGGAGAGGAGTGTGTGTAGAGCAGCCCTGCAGAAAGGGATCTGGGGGTGCTGGTGGCAGCAGCTCAGGGTGAGCCAGCAGTGTGTGCCCGGGCAGCCAGGAGGGCAAACCCATCCCGGGGTGCATCAGACACAGCATCACCAGCTGTGATTGGGATCATCCTGCTGGATTCAGCTGTGGGGCAGCCTCACCCCGAGTCCTGTGTGCTGTGCTGGGCCCCACAGTTTGAGAAGGACAGAAAGGTCCTTGAATGGTCCAGAGGACAACAGAGCTGGTGGAAGGGCTGGAAGGCACATCCTGTGAGGAGCAGCTGAGGGCTCTGGGTTTGTCTGGTTTGGAGAGAAGGAGGCTGAGGGGTGACCTCATTGCTCTGTACAGCTTCCTGAGGAGGGCACATGCAGAGGGAGGGTCTGATCTCTTCTCTCTGCTCTGGACATTAGGAAGCATCTCTCTACTGAGATGTGAAACTCTGTCACAGGCTTCCTGGAAAGGTTGTTGATGCCCCGTGCCTGCCAGTGTATCTGGACAATGCTCTTCACATCGGACTTTAATTCTCAGTCAGCCCTGAAGTGGTCAGGCAGCTAAACCACATGATCTCTATAAGTCCTTTCCAAATGAACTATTCTGTCCTGGGCTAGGCTAGTCTATGCTATTTAATCAGGTGCATTTCTGTTCATTAAAAATCAGTAATTTTCTTGTGTCTTTTAATTTTGCATATTACTTTAATTTCTGCATTTCAAAAAATATTTGTAAAACAACATGAAGATAGCAAGGACTCTATTAATAAATAATTGAGGTTTTTGCCAAATGTGAGGGACAGTTTCTGTTATCTTTGCCACATAGAACGAAGAGAAATCACAATATGTGTCCTGCTGGATCCAGAAATTCCCATCTGCTGCATTGAAGCTAATGACATCTATGGACAATTCATCATGGACATATATTATAGCACCATTTAGGTCCCAGCTTTCTGCACGTCTCCTATGCCTGTTGTTATAAATCTCAAAAGAACAACTAAGGATTGAGCTGAGATCTCTGAATGGAAATAATGAAAATTGCAATACATAAAATGATATGTTTCTTTCCTGCAGTCTAATCAGATTTGACCCGGATCTGCAAACAGTCATAAAAAAATCACATGGGCTCCTATGAGTTGGTTCTGCCACTGAACTCCATGAAACTGTTGATACACTTATGTTCTTTCATGTCAGAATTGGAAATAAAACTATTACTTGAATATTATCATCCAATGTAGAAAACATCTGGAAATAAAAATGAGACATCTGTGCTGGACATTTCAGCAACGCCGGTTTGTAAAGCAAGGAATAGAAACGGTTTGTTCATCACTCCATAAAGACTATGTTTTCAAGTGATTAAACTGTATTCCTTTAAGTGTGATATTTGTGCAGCTGTGCAGCAAATAAATATTTGAATACAAGATATGTTACATATTAGATGTACACCAAAAGCTGTTGAAGTTCCTGGGGGAAAGCGCATTGAATAGGAGGCCCAAGTGTGAAATGTAGGGTTTGTATTTGTCATTAGTAGAAGTGCCTATTTCTCCATGTATGTATATGTTCATTCAATATACTCTCAGGTACAGCATGAATGCAGTATGTGTCTCTTTCCCAGTTCATCCACTCCAAACACACAGTGAGGCCTTGTCCCCAGGCAGTTCTCTGCATATTTGATTTTTACGGGTTAGCAGTCCCTGCAGGGTGAAACAACTCCTACAGAGCAGCGACTGCTCCTTCTCTGACTGAGACAGTGCAGGTCACTTAGGGATTCAGACACAGCAGCAACAAGCCTGAGGACTCTCTTGCCTCCATCTCATCATGATCCCAACAATACAGCTACAAATTCCCTCATTTTCTCCCTGATTTTCACACAAGTCACATAACTCATGTTAGAGAGCACGCTTTTGCCCTTCCTATAATGACAATTTTTTGTCACTGGAAACAAATATTTATCTGACATACAGGGACCCTAGTAACACAGAAGTAAAAACGGCACAGGTTAGTGAGAAAGAGACTTGGTTTCCAAGGTATGCAACTCCCGTAGTCTGTGACAAATTACAATTCCATATTTCTTGTCTCACACTGGTTGTGCATTCTACATGAGTCTTGCAGGCTGTTGAGTAGGGAGTTGCGCAATCAGCTTGAATTGTTTCTCTTGATGAACAGAAGGATGGTGTTACTTGCTGCTCTTGCATGGTCAGTCTGTACAGCATCCATGTTTGACCTTTTGGCTCAGGCAGGCAGTGTGATTCATGGCGTGTCCTGTGCAGCGGCCGGAGTTGGGCTCAATAATTCTCATCAGTCCTGTCCACCTCAGCATATTCCAGGATTCTATGAGTCTGTGATTCTATTTGCACAATATTAGGCTGGATCTTGCTGGCTTCCAGTCTTCTAATGACAAATTAGAAGTGCTCTCTCTAATGACAAATTAACATAAGTCTGCAAGAAGAGGTTTCTCCTTCATTGACTTCTCTGAGAAGTTGGTGAGTGGATCAGCCATCAGTGTGTAAGCTTGGAGGAGAAACAGTCATACCTTCCTCTTCATTTTGTAGGCCATGTGTTCTCTCTGAGCACCCACCAAACAACTCCAAAGTTGTATTATCTGCTCTTGCTGCTAAACTTGGACCTGGTTGATGGGGAAATGGAAACAGAAGGAGTAAATGGCAGTCCTTCCCAGGACTCCCTACCTAGGGAGAAGGTGGAGGAGCAGACCAGCAAGTCAGCCCTTCTGCTTCTCCCACAGAACCCATGGCAGGGGATTTCCTCCTTTGTGATTAAACATTGCTGATAACCACAAACTCACACACCGGAGCAGTGGTTCCTTGTGGAAGGATTCAGTATTACCCCTGTTTACACAGTGGGAAGAAGAGGTGCAGAGAGGTGAAGCACCTGCTCCAAGTCACCTAGAAGGAGACAAACACTCAAGACAAACACTGTTCACCTCTCTTCAACCCCATCCCCCAAGGAATATGTGCCTTCTAAGGAGACCCATGGCTCAGAAAGTCAAATGTCTTCAAATTCGGTAACAAAAATAACGACTATGCACCTAGAGCCAAATTTTGCTGTGCTTATGTTCTTACATCCTGACTCTACCTGGCAGTCTGATTAAAAGCTGCCATCTATGCCTTAATGGAGGGTTATGCCTCCTTTTCTCAGGGTCACTGATTCAGGGAATTTCAGAAGTGTTTCAATTGGGAAAAAAATTCAAAGATCATCTACTCCAATACATCTGCCATGGGCAGGGGCACCTTCAACTAGAACAGGTTGCTCAGGCTGGCCTCAGGCACTTCTAGGGTTGGGACATCCACCACACTTCTGGGCAACCTGTTCCAGTGTTTCACTAACCCTGCAGTGAGGAAAATATTCCTTGTATATAACATTAGTCTACTCTCTTTCAGTTTAAAACCAATGCCCTTTGTCCTGTCTCTACAGACACTGATAAAAAGTCTCTCTCTCTCATATTAGACTCCTTTACCTATTGGAAGGATGCAACAAGGTTTCCCTGAAGCCTTCTTTTCTCCAGACCAAGCAGCTCCAACTCTCTAAGCCTTACTTCCTAGGACAGTTGCTCCATCCCTCTGACTACTGCTGTGGCCCTCCTCAGGACCTCAGGCTCCAATAGGGTTCATGTCTTTCTCCTGCTGAAGTCTCCAGAGCTGGATGCAGCACTCTGGATGCACTGCTCCTCTGTTTTTGTAAGAACAGAGGACAGAATCCTGCCCCTCACTCTGCTGTGCATACTTCTTTGGATGCTGTCCAGGGTATGGTTGGCCTTCTGGGCTGCAAGCACACATTGCCAGCTCATATGTAGTTCTTTTTACCTTCTAGTATCTCCAAGTTCTCCACAGGGCTGTTCTCAATCCATTTATCTCTCAGCCTGTACTGATATGGAAAATTGCCCAAACCTAGATACAGGGCCCTGCACTTGGCCTTGTTGCACTTCTTGAGGTTCACATTTGCCCACCCAAGCCTGTCAAAGTCCCTTCCTTCAGGTATCGACTGTACCACTGAGCTTGGTGCAGCCCACAGACCTGCTGAGGATGCACTTGAGCCCTTGCACTGTGTCTCTGACCAGTATCAGTCCCAAGGGACAGGATCCTGGTAAATTCTGTGACCTCTTCAGCCAGAAGAAGAACGCCAACTGGTCATCTTCTGCTTCTTAGGGCTGCTTCAACAGCTGTCTACACACAGTATGCCACCTTTGGCCTCGACCAAAAGAGTCACACACCAGCAAAAATCCTGAAAACTCCATGTGGATCCTGTTGCAATGGGGGCAGGCCATCGAAAGATCACCATCAATTCCAGTCTCCCTCAGATCTGGCACTTTCATGGAAGAAGGCCTTTGGCCATATTCCTTATGGGTTGGTGCCACGGTTGTTGAACCACAATTTTTTTGGGCATGTAAGACAATCACCCAACTAATGGCATTGCAAAAGCATTAAGTGAAAGGCATGGAATGACAGGCCCTACAAGAGTGTGCTGTAGCTACAGCTGTTCCCAAAGAGGGCTTGTTTCCTGATTTTTCGTCTAGGAACTAAACCTACCCTGTTTATCTGAAGACAGAGAGAAGGAAGATAATGGACCTGTGGAAAAAAGAAATTGGGTTGGAAATACAGTGTAGTGCACAAAGCAAAATATTTAAAAGATGTCTCTTTCTTTCACACACTCACACTGGCTACATTCTCCTGCTTTTCGCTCTGCATATGCAAGTGCATCACCTTCCTGTGATGCCATAGTTGGCGGCTTGAGTTACCTCGAAGTTGGTCTTCAATAAGGGCCACAAAAAATATCAAAAAAATTGGAGAAAGTCAGATCTTTCTGTCCTTGAGACTCCTTTCAGATATAACAGTGCAAGTGTTCACTGGGGTTTTTGAATGTCTAGTGTGCAGGCCAGTATAGAGTTGAGTGAGAGGGTTTTTTTGCTTTGTTGGGTTTGTTCTTTGGTTGTTTTTTTGGTTTTCTGGGGTTGTAGGGAGTTTTTTTGTTTATTTTGGGTTTTTTGGGGTTTTGTTTGGTTAGATTTGGGGGTTTTTTTTGTTTGCGATTTTGTTGCTGTTGTTATTAGAGTTTTGTTTTGGTTTTTTTTTACTTTTGGCTATTTTTCTGTTCATTCCATTGGGGTTTTGTTCCCCAAATCACTATTTTTTGAGTAAAGCTAAAAAAATTTACAGCTGTGGGATGCAAACTTCAAATCTTTGACTCACACAGATTTCAATTATTAAATTAGTCATATGCTCCAGCAAAGAAGAAAATCACTGCAGAAAAAAAAATCATTCCAGTTAGTGCAAGACTACTAGATTAAGGAAAACAGGAACTATGCAGTGCAGGATTTCTTTTAACAATATGTTGTATTCAATCAGTGGATTACATCAGCAGTTGAGTCAAAGCCTTTCTTTCACAAGGATTGGAGCTTCAAATCTGTCTAGACAAGTAATTTACAGCAAGGGAAAAAATCTAAACCATTGAATCCTAATGTTGTAAACAGTCTGTTATCAGGACTGGTAATACAGACAGGGGGCTCTACTTTTCTCCAGGACCACCCACAAGAGAAAGAATTTGATATGGCAACTTGCCTGAAAAATTTATTTATGATATCCCAGTATGTGGTAGATGCATGAAGAGCTGTACAAGTGAGGAGGGCTTTGCTGAGGGAGCAGCTGATGGGATTGGCCTTGACAGTGACTGCAGTATGCACTTCAGAAATGTCCACCCTCCTAAAACACAGAATAAAGAGAGAGAGTCTTCAAATGGTTTCTTGACTATTCTGCTCTCTCCTTTGATCTTTCCAGCACTGTGGCATTTCAAGAATCCCAAATTAATCATAATGTGTGTAAAGTGACAACTGTCTCTCTCCATGCCCCCCTTCTTTTTAAAGAGCATTGTTGGTTGAGAGCCTACTTGCAGACCTTCTGCATGGTCTTTAAGCCATGGTAACATATATCCTGGTCCATGTGGGTTCTGAAGGTGAAGGTAGAGCTCAACATTACAACCCAGAGTTTTCCAAAGTGAGACAGACCATCGGTCACTGTCAGCAGTTGCAGCAGGAGCATGGCAGACATCTGGTACAAACTGCCCCTTGAGATCCCCTAGCATCTCCTGGGACAGCTGTAGGACAGTGAGGCCTTTCTAAATCCCATTTTCAGTCTTGGATATTAAAGCTGGATACCAGCATCTACACTTACACATTTAGGTCCCCATTTTAGAGCAGTATGCGTGACCCACATTGAAATTGCTGCCTGGTTTACTGGGCAAATTGAGAGAGTGATGGCAAAATACACTTCTGGCTTAAGTCTCCTACACTGATTTTGGTGTATTTTAACCTTTCAGAAATGATTAAAACCAAGAGTGACTGAAATGTTATATAAAGCATATTTTGAAGTAAAGCAATCTAAACTTTTCTGGTGTTTCAAATCTAGCTGAATCTGGGCATTTGTCATGAAGAACTGAGGTATTCACATCAAAAAGACCACATGTAAAACAGTTCTGTCTCTTCACAATGTTTTGGGGTTCTGATTTTAGTGGGTTTGGTTGGGTTTTTGGTTTTGTTTTGTTTTGTTTTGTTTTCCAGTTTGGTTTAGTTTTGACACTTTGGGGGGTTTGGCTGGTTGTGGGGTTTTGTTATTATTGTTGTTATTGCCAAAAAGAAAGGTACATGGGAAAAAAGGCTGGTTAGTGTTCCTGGCTACTTGCTTGGTGAAAAAAAACACAGAAAAGGAGGCTGGCCCAAGAGGGCTATTACACTGCTCTCTCCCCTTCTCTTTCCTCGGCTACTCTGCAAACTTCCGAGTTGAATGGTTCAGGAGTGAGGGAGAGGGGAGCAAGGTCAAACACAGCTTTACACACCAAAGTCCCATCTTGATAGCTTTGCTAGCTCAAGGGGAGAGTATAAAATCTACTAGAGGATGACCTATTGCATTTTATACCTCCCTGAAGTATCCAGGCAACTAGGATTGTCACTCCCTATGAACAGATTAAAAATCTATTGGCCATTCCCAGGAAACCTTTCGGAAAATCTGTGCTGCCAAATAATTGTGCTTGCTACTGTTCAATATACTAAAGGCCTGTTTCAGTGCAATGAGAGACTTTGCTGAAACACTGTGACATAGGAGGAGATCTCCTCCTATGCTGCAATGTTGTGAGCACAGCGTGAGTTTGTGTGGGGGAAATACCTTCGCTGAACAGGTCAATGAAAATTAAATTTACATTGAAGTTCTTTTCACTGTCTTCAAATAGACACTGACCTAAAATGTACTGTAAAAATAAATAGTGGAAAGAAGCAATGATAAAAATCTATTTGTGCAAAAACACTTGGCAAAGAAAAGGAAGAAGTTAAAAGCAACCATTTTGATGTTGACTAAAGTCTATTTGGGGTGTGTGAAAGAGGGGGGGAGATGGCTGGCTCCAGTGCCTGAGCTGGAGCAATAGAAGTAGAGTGATCTAGGCTGAGGACTGATGCTGGTACAGGGCTCAGTAGGAGTTCTGTGATTATTGAGACCTCTGGGGCAAAGCATCCCTCCATGGAGACAAGTACCACATTAGAGATAGTAAGATGTGAAGCCACCTTTTTGGAAGACTTATTGCAGACATGGGGACAACTGGTTAGTACCACTGCTGTTTAATGGCTTAGAATATGATAACACTGCCAGTGCTGGAAAAGTTAATCCTTTCCCTACAGATTGTACAGCCTAAAATTACTTCTGGAAGTAAAGAGATGTCGCCTATATTAGGATTACAGCTGCTTGAATTTTCCTGTCTAGGACTGGCTAACTTCTACAAGTGTGCTTTATGAGGTACTGGTCTGTCAGCACAGAAAGTAAGCAGCAGAAAGACTTCCAGTGACCTCAGTGGGCTTTGGCTCAATCCCTACTGAGACAGAATGAATCTGCATAAAACCAGGCATCTTCTACTGATACCAGATTTTGTGTTTCAAGGAAAAGTATAGTATTGTAATCTGTCTTATTTGGACACTCAGTCCTAATAGGGTTTTCTAAGCAGCACAAATTTCTTGCAGGGAAGTGACCTGAGTTAATCAGAACAATTGATACCTCTTACTGAACATTGAAGTGATATTCTTGAAACTAAGAGATCAAAATATCAGATTTTAAATGCTTATGCAGGATGACTGAGCCAGTGTCTGGGAATGAGGTGTAGCTTGGCCTCACTCCTGGAACAGGCACAGGAGGGATGTGCTCTGCAGGGAAATGAGCAGGGTGAGGGAGGTGAGTGCTGCAGAGATGTCTCTGTGCTGCTGGTGTCAGTAAGTATCCTTCCTGTGCCTTCTTGTGGCATTGCCTGGTGCCTGAAACTGTTTCCTGGGAAGCAGTAAACCAAGAGTCGTCCTCACCACTGAGAGCTGCTATGAGAGAGTGTAACTAAACAGAGCCAGTAGTGCAACTCCAGCTTGTGCGTGGAGAATAGCAATTGTGTGCAGCTCAGGAGCACACCAAATTGTACAAAAAGCAGAACAAGTCAGGGCTGAGAGAACAAATTAGACCTTTAGGCTTTATGTACACTGCTGTTTAAATAAAGCAAGCTTTGAAATTATAGGGAGCTATGCACCTATCTGAACAGATGCCTCTGGGGGGCACTATGACCACAAAATAAAACCTTGACAGATTTGGCTACTATTTTATTCCCGTTTTGTTTCTTTTAATGGCATTGCAGGCTTCACGCACTCATTCCGCTACTCTCTCCAAGATATATACTGAGGGGGTTTTGCTTGTACGGGGTTTTTTTAAGGAGAAATGAAAGAAAAATCAAATGCTGACTCTGAGGGAGTTTTTCTTGAGACATAACAGAGTCAAACTCAGATAAAGGCATCAGTGATCTCTGTTCTGACCTCAGCCATACACACACCACAGCACATTTCAGCTCCACACTTAGCTGGAAGGTCTGACAATCCAGCAGAAAGTCCTGCCTTTTGTGCACCTCTCAACAGCATGCCGTCCACATTAATAACTTCCGAAACAGCTGACTGGGCATGCTCACACCAAAAGCCCACTGATGTCAACACAGTATTGAAGAAGGATCAACACTACAGGAGATCAGCCCATGGGGCACACCTGGTTCTGGTTTATGTCTGCTCTGCTTGCAGACTTTTGTCTAAATCCCCTGTGTTGTTCTGTTCCTACCCACAGGCTAACATATGGCTAGGAGTCAGATCATCTGACTCCTTTATGGGCTCTTATCTTTCACTGTGCTGCACACAAGCAGAAATACTTCTAGATCTTGCTCTGGTAGAACAAACAATTATATAAGTGACATTACGTAAATAAAACATCTTTTTGCCTTTGAAGAACACAAAAGAATGTTATATATCTCCTCGCTGATCAAAGGTAGTTAAATTGCCCTTTTTGTTACATATGCAGGTTGTTGTATTTGTCTAACATTTACAGCATGTAAGGCTGCTTTAATCTGTCACTCAAATTTCATCATTTTTCTGCCTTTGGTTTTATCTCAACTTTGAACAATAAGGTTTAGTGAGAAAGTGTAACTGAGTATTTTTGTCCCCTTTTTATTCCTGCTCGGGTTTTCACCTGCATCTCCTTTCTAATCCACTCCACCCCATACTCTCCAGCCTGTGTTGAGCAGCACTGATGATTTAAGATTACAGTAAACATTTCACTTCAAACGGGATGGAAATATTTCAGATATCATCAGAATAGTATTCTCCCTCACACACAGTGACAGAGGGACTTGAGTGTGCATGCAAGAGTGGGAGAAAAAAAGAAGGCTGGTAAAGGTACTGAATTTAAGCATTGGCAGTCAGACAGTAGAGTTCTCCAGCAGACTGGCAGCTGCAAGTTGCCTGGAGGCTTTTTGGGCATGGTCATGAACCACAAAGGCTGTGGAGCCAGGCTTCATGCCACCCTCAACAGCACAGCCAGACAATCGCACACAGACTTCACAGCACCACTTTCAAAACATTCTTAAATCTAAATCACCTTGAATTTTAGAGTCTAGGGCTGACTTTCTAAAAATGTAAATGAAGTTCTGAGCCTATGTGAAAGTTATGAGACAAGTAAAACTTGTAACTTCAGCCATTTCAAGTCATCTGAACACTTAATGTCTGTTTTAAACACATAAGTACTGATTCCCTGATAATTTAGGGTGAAGAACCCAACTCAGCTTAAACAACTGAAGTTGCTCATCTCAGTGGGCTCCTCCAGGGCTTGCTGCAGCTTGGTCTGTGTGTGATTCTTTCACTGATCTCTGGTACATAGAGAGATCATGCCATGAATTTGTTTCTTGACCTCTTTAATTTGTTGTGGTCCTTAGATGGGACCAATATCTGTGAAAACTAAAGCCCCTTTAAGATGAAGATTAATGAAACCAGTTTTACTTTGAAGAGTTGAATACTTTGTAACTTTAATTAAGGGCCATCCTTTACCTAATTTCTCTCTTCTTTACTGTATTTTACAGAGTCAAAATATCTGAGTCACCTGGAAAAAAAGCTTTTCTCTGAATAAAGGTATGCATGCTAGGAAGGCACGTAGTGGAGAAAAAAGATACCTAGAGATGAAATGTCACAGGAGAAGGATGAGAGATTTACAGGAGATGTGGTCCTGGTGGCAAAAGAAGTTTGGAGAAATGTCTGCAAGGTGTGGGTTCTGGACGTAACCTCCAGTGAGACAACCAAAGTATGACAGCTGCAGACTGAAAGATTAGGAACATGTTGCAGTTGAGGGGCTAGAACAAAGACCTAGGAGAGCAAAAAATGTAGGCATGAAGAAGGAAATCAACTTGTGAGGCAAATGCTAAACGCCCAAAGTGGAGGGAGTTTCTGTAGAAGGGAAATTGAGAAAGCAGCAACAGGCAAATCATTTTGTTTTGGTTATTGTGCTTTAAAAGCAATGAAAATCTACAAACATTTCCTTTATGTCCAATTCTGTCTGTCCCGTTGCTTCTCCACAAGTCTGCAGGTTTGTGGTGTTTTTTCTAGTAGCTCACTCTTATTCCTAAGGGCCCTAAAACTCCTTGCTGCTACATGGCTTGAAGTGTGTGCCCATCAGAGGGCAAAACCAACTCCAATCCCCTTTTTTCTCTCTCTTTCTCTACAATTTTGGTGTGTGATGCAAACATGGCTTCAGTGACATAATGGGAATGAGCTGGAGGTTATGTGGTCCCTGCTGCACCTGAGTTTTAAATTTATTTCATCCAATCAGTCTTCTGAGGCTGTTTTCCTGCAAGATAATGCAGTGCAACCCACAGACCACAGTTTTAATTAAAGCCTGAGAATTTTTTTGTAAGGAAGTTCTCCAGACTGCAATGACTAAAAGCTTCTGAAGATATTATATGTGTATCACACTTAACTATTTACACCCAATGTGAGTTGCTCAGAATGGATAAACAAAGCACATTCTGCCTTTTTTTTCAGTGCAGGAGTAGTTTTGAAATGAAGAATGTTTAAGGATTAATTCTGTACCAGAAGAAAAACCAAACCAGCAGAAGCTCTTGGTGTCTGAGACAAATGTCTGCAGAACATTGTCTATCTTCACATGCTGATTTTATAGATCTAGGCTTTAAAAGGCAGCTTTCTTCTCCCAAAGCTCCACCCACATCATAAATCAATAAATAGATCAATAAATAAAGTAACAAAATATCTCTGCTGCTGATACACAGTAGATGCCAGTTTCTCTTCCTGTGCTGTTTGGCAGATTGCCATGAATGGCACAGAGTGGGTGGCCCGTACATTGATAATCACCTTAATTTCCAGAGTTGCCTCTGTTATTAAACCGTGTCACTGATCCCATCTGGATTACAGAAACCCATTTTACTGATGAAATCACAGAGAATTTCAGTAAAAGTTGAATAATATTCTTTCAATATTGAATAGCTGTGTGGGTCTGGCTGTGCTTACAACATAGGCATATGGCAAGCACATGAACAACATGCTGTACTCTGAACCTATTGTTTTAGTTAGTTTCTAGCAGTTTCAGTCCAGAAAAATCCATTGCTAGTAAATTACTTGTGATGGTTTGTTAGGAGAGAAAGATGTTGTAGCAGAAGAATATCCTCTGCTTGGTTCCCTCCCTCCCCCTTGCCTGTTGAGAGAGTATTAATGCTGCACACAAACAACTTCTAAATTTTTTTCCTAAGTATAAGCAAGTCTGGCAAAAAGAAAGTAAATTTCGTGTTTTAATAAGAGTAAATCAAGATTTGCCAGGAAAGATAGTCCTTTGTTAGATTGAGTGTCATACTTGGATAAAACAGGAAATCTTACAGACACATATGCCCTCCTTCAAGTTCTAATGTAATAAGGAATATTGCCTCTCCTGACAAGCACTGTCTACTTTATCCTTGTACCTTGTATCACAGCTACATCAACACAATGCTTGTTGGTATAAAGAATCCATATGCTCCTGAGCAACAGTCACAGATACTTGTTTCTTATTTGAAATTCAGATGTTGCTTTTGGAGTTTTTGAGGACACACTCTCAGCCATCTCACCTTTTTTCTTTTTTTCTTTTTTACATTCGGTAATGTAACAGAATTCATGAATGAAAATCAATGTATTTTCAAAATTTTGTTTTATTTTTTAGATAGAACGCTTCTATATATTCTCTGATCTAGTTGCAAACATCTGCTTAATGTCAGCAACAGGTTCTCTTTTCTTAATAGCTTCTTAATGACTCTATAGAGACAGCCTCTGGCTCCCCAGGTGCATTGTAATTCCAGCAATGGGCATATTCTTAATCCCATTTAAATGTGGAGTAATTTTCTACCTTTTCCTCAGAAGAAGGGCCACCCAGCACTGTCTGATATGTCTGATATGGTGGGGGTGCTCACAAACACAACAAGGAAGTGACAGCTGCTTATTCAGTGTATTTTCACACCCTGCTTGACACTGTAGCACATCCAGCTAGTGCATCCATGCCTGTGCTGGAAATTGCTAATTCCTGCCTTAAAGCTGCTCCTGTACATGCATTCGGCCTTCTCATTTTTCTTCATCAACCATCTTCTCATGAAATCCTAATTGCTGTTGTAGGATGTTTATTCCCTCCCCAGGGAAGCAGTGCAGAGTACCTACAGCCTCTTAAAGGATTTGAGATGCTTCCCTTCTGATCTGGGCATTGTTGCCTGCGTCTCTCTGGGAATGGCAGCTGCATGGGGCATCCCTCATCCTCTTTCTTACAGCACTGCTCTTTGTCCCTGCAACTCAAAAGCTGTGCTGCAGAACCTGGCCTTGTGCAATGTGTGACTGTGCCATGCAATTTGATGTGAGGTGACACATCAGGTCAGCTCCTCTAGAGATGAGGTGTTGCCCCAGCTCCACCAATCATCAAGTTATCTGGTCAGTTACCTGGCCAAAGAACACAGCCTATTCACACAGAAGTGGAAATCAGCTGACTTCACCTTCAGAAACTGCTTTTTTTGTTGAATGTGGCAAGGTAATTCAGGAGGCAAGCAGAGTTCCTCTAACCACTGGTCAGCTGCTTTCACCCTGCTGGGGTGACTTCCTAATGTTCCAGCTTGGAGGTCAGTGTTACACTGGGCTGAGCCCCAGCACCCTCAGGGACATCCAAGTCCTTTTCCACCTCTGGGGGCACTAGACAGTCTAGCATTCATGTAAATAAAGTACGTGTGAAACACATGCTGTATCTCCCCACACAGATGCACATGCATGACACGAATGTTCTGAGGCTGTCAGGTCATTTATAATGCTGTTTGGTTTTTATTACCAAGTAGACATAGTATTATTCATGTACACAACTTGCATAGTCACTATTATTTTCAGCTGTTTTGAAGTAATAAATATTCTCATGCACCTGGCCATAGTGGTGCTGCAGTTCTTATACATTTGCCTGCTTCCCATCACTTCTTTTAAAAGTTCAGTATTGTACCTTAAGTTTTAGGAATAGTGACAACTATTTTAGTCTGATTAAAGAAATACTACTGGATAAAATATTTGTTTATCAAATATATGTTGAGCCCCTAGATAAAGAAATTGAAGAAAGAGCTGGACTGCTAGGCTTTGGAACTCATCTATTCACTGCTACTGTAATAATACCTTTGCTTCATAATAAGCTGCAGGGACAATATACCTCTCTTATTTGTGGCACCATTCATGTTCCTGGCACTCTGTTAAATTGTAAAACTCATACTCCCTTTTAAAGACTGTCACAAACCAAACTGAGAAAGTATCTTAAAATAAAATTCAGAGAAGAACGAAATCATAAATAATCCAAATAATGGAGCTTCCCCCCAGTTACAAAAGTGAAATGACACTACAGCAGCCCCAAGCTGTGCTGCTTGAAGCATGTGGCACTGTGCTGCTGTCCTCCGAGGAAATGCCTTTTCCCTTTCAGACCATACATCAAGCAGAATAACCGTGGCAGTACCCATCTCATCCAAAATTCAAGTTGACATGAGCTGCAGCTGCAGATCTAGTGCAAGTGTACAGGAAAGATGCTGTAGCTGCCCCACATGGCAGTGTTTGGGAAATTCCCCACACAGCACAAAGCCAGGGCATTGCAGGTGGAGATTCTCAATCCCTCAGATTCCCACTCTGCTGATAGAGCATAGAACTTCAAATGCCAGGAAAAGGAAATAAGCTCATGGCTTTTTCAAATATTATCCATGGTGTTACTCTAGATACGTGTATGATTTAGGAAAAAAAAGAAAAAGAGGGTGCCAATGGACATGCCATTTCTCTGCAATTTTGCCAAGACAAGATTCTGCATGATGCCTCAAAACAGAACAAGAGATAAATGGCATTTATCCTGAGCTGTGTTTCTAGCTGCCTTCCCCCTGCCCCCAGCAGTCTGTGTGGCGACCTGACATCAATTTGTACTCGTGGGAGAGCAGTACCACATGGGCAGCAATTGTTGCCTTTCAAGATGCAGATTTTTTCTTTTGAGACAATTAGTTTTTGCTATCAAGTCCAAATGCTGGGGGGAATAAATCCTACAATGACACAACATTTAACATCTAACAAGAGATGAAACATAATTCTCCAGGTTTACAAGAATGGGTAATAAAGACCATGAGTGATAGTCTGGCAGAAAGGTCCTGGCAAGGAGGATTACAGTGGATTATAATATGACTTTGGAATGTCATATAAGGGTACTTTTGAAGTCTACATATTTTAATATCTGCTTCTCCCTCCATGTTCTCCAGGTCCAGTGTGGCTGCATCAGAAAAGCTGAATGAGTGCTACTGTACACATGGTATTGTGCAGATTTAACTGCTGGATTGTCCCCTGGTAACAAGCCACTGAAGAAAGCCCTGCCACAGATCGTAACATTTCTTCAGAGGTGGGGTGAGTCAAAAGAGCACATGCACACATGTGATAGCATGTTTTGATGGGCCATGTTTTCTCCCCTTTTTGTGCCTGGTTAAAGATCCTTCACCTCTGAACAACTGAGTGCCATGCAGGACAAGACTTCAGGTGACATGGTACTCATTAGTTGCTCCTTCTATGCTGCTGTTGGAATTACGCTTAGGTAAAGGGAAACTTCTTGATGGCAAATGTCATGAAAAATAGGGAGGGCACTCCTCACAATGTGATTATCAGTCAGAGGAGAAATTCTGGTCATCACCAGCAGGCTTCTCTCAAATCCATCACAACATTAACAACAGAATTGCTGACAATTCTTCCTCCTCTTTCTAGGTAGGGGAGGTTCATTCATGATGAGGGGCTTGCATGGCTAAACCCAGGCCATGCTTTTTGTTTCTTCCAGTAGATGAAAGATGAGAGAGCTTCTTAGAACAGAGCCTAATCTGTGAAGAAATGGGGAACTCAGCTTACTCACTTCATAAAGAAACCTCGAAGGAAATTTTCTCTGTTAAAATTTCTATAGTTTAATAGCTGTGAAGTCATAAAATTTAACCGAACAATGGTTTTCCATATAATGGTCTCTTCAGTCAATACTTCCTCTCTAAGCTGTTCCAAATCATCCTGGCTTCAATAAGATCAGACGCTCAAACAGCCAGTGCAGGAAACAATGTGACTTCTATAGGTTTAGCAGCTGTTCAGTATGCTCTGTTGTGGTGGGTCTTTCTTGTGTGCAATTTTGTCATGTTTTTCACAGGCTTTCCTTACTGTGTCTATTAGACAGGACACACAAGTGATAATTTTCTTAAACCAGTTTGTAGGGGGAGACATTGCCTATTATGGCTTTTTTTTTTTAATTGAGATGTAGACAGGAGTCCCACTTATTAAACCTGTAAATGATTTTCCAGTAAAGTAGCAATATAAAAGAGGACTATCTGAGCTTCCAGAAACAGACAAATGGTTTACAGTCCCAGGTGGTGATTAATGTCAGTGTTATTTATTTATCTAATGAGCACAATGACAAATTAAAACACAGCCTATTGAATTTCTGCTATTTGTTTTACCAGAAAATAAAAATAATATAAATTATTTTAAGCCAGATTCTGTTCTCCTCATCTATAGGTCAATAAATTAGAAAAACAGTGGATATGGAACACATTTACACTTCATGCAGCCCATGCTCATCAGTTGCCTTGCTTTCTCCAGTTGAAAGGGCATCTGTCCTGGATTGGGTACCAGAGGCTCTTGTCTCTTGCCAAGAGTGCAGTCGGAGGTTCATTGTCATGCCGCAGTGCCTCACATTCATCACTACTGCAGTGCTCTGGAAGGACGTGCCCCTGAGAACAAATTTTAGATTTCGTTTCAAAACTGCATCTCCCTAAACTTTACGTGGTGGATACAGTTGGATTTTCAATCACAGACAAACCAGGAAGTTGTGAAACTTGTTGGAAAGAATGTACAAGGCATTTTGTTTAACCCTACAACGCAGAGCTTCATTCGGAGATTTTTCTCCCTTGTAAGATAAAGATGGATATCTTTCTAAACAACACGTCACTACAAAATCTGAAACCAAATTTCTCAATTTTTTTATTTAGGATGTCTATTCAAACTTTTGCTTTTCTCTGCATGGCTAAAACAACTCAACATATTCAACATGAATTCCGGCTCACTTTTACAAAGCAAACATTATCAAAGCTAACTCTAAACTAATAAAACACAGTTCCTCTCTCTCTAACTGCACTTAATTCTAGATTTATTTAGATTTAATGTATTTTAGACTATGGGAGAATATTATTACAATTCATTTGTTCCTTTGATGTAGTAATTCCCTGGGAAAAAATCCTGCATCACTTACAATGCTGCGGTCCCCCATTTGGAGAATTTTCGTATGTGCAATAATTGTTCCATGAATTGTAGTGAAGATTGCCAGTGTCTGCCTAAAACTTGCAATCCAGATGCAAAATCAATACATGTGGCACATCTCTCAGCAGAAAACTGCCTCTTTCTCTTCTGGCAGATATTTGGTATGAGTGGATTGCATCTCTGACTCCAAGAGTCTGGGTTTGATAACACTGTAAATTCATAATAGAGATAGTCCAAATACAGAATTCTGGTAATCTCAGATGAGTCAGCTCTTTTGTAACCAAATTTCAGATTATCCAGATGTCAGACACATCCTTCAGTTCTAAAACTCAAGGATTAAATGAATTTATTTGAAACCATGACTTTTGGACTGTCCTGAAGCTTCCTGGATGATTGGAATGTATCTGCATTCCACAAAGACTTCAGCAGATTCCCACCACACTAAAATATTCAGAACAGGAGCTGGCAGGTCATAATTACATTCATATATTCACATGTCTGAGTGGCAGTTTGTATATATTATTATGATGTTGCTTCATTTTCTTATACATATTTTAGGATTAAGGTATTATGAGTATCCTTACTATGTGGGAGAGCTATTCATCATTTATTTCTGTATCTACTCCACTGTTTTGAAGTCGAGATTTTCCATGCTAGCTCCAAAACAAGTCATGTGGTTTAGGTAATTTGGGATGCATATTATCTCACAAACTGAGATGAATCACAGTCTACAGAAATCCACTGTGGATATGTTCCAAAAAACATTCAGAGAAACTTTGGAGACAAAATGTTTTTCACAGAACATTTTTCATTAAGTTCTGCCCCTCCTGGCTGATGTGGGCAGAAAGCAACTGTTTGATGAACTGTGAACAAATTTTGAGGGTCAGAACTACAGAACCTTTTCTATGGTTGGAAAAAACCTCCAAGATCATCAAGTCTGACCTTTGACCAACTACCACCATACCCACTAACTCACACAGGCTTCCTACCTCTTTCCACCTGGAGGACAGGTATTGATGCAGGGTTGATATTCTCAGCACAACAAAAATGTGTGCCACTGATGGTATGAGCGTAGAGGTTTGCTATTCACTTGAGGCTTGTGAACAGAAACAGTTCCTGCTGATCACTGTGAAATGGACCAAAATTTGCTAATTAAAACATGTACCAGGCATGAGCTAAGAGCTCTAGCACAGGTAACAATCTATGAAATGGTGTTTAGTGATGTGGCCAAGTGAGATTCTGTCTGCTGAGAAACCTGTTTTACCAGAAGAGATAAGCTACCTTTTATGGTCCACATGGAAAGGAAGAACAATTTCGAGTTCTTTTCTGGAAGAGCTGGATGGATGAAGCAGAGTACTTTTGTGAACAGTTTCATTCAGCCAGAGACTTCTGTAGATATGATAATTTCCCGAATTATCATATACTTATGTGATTTGATGGCCTTGTCAGAGTGCAGAAAATCAGCTCTGTCTGTCCCTAGGTCTGAAGCTCAGCTTTCTTATTTATTAAAATAATTTAATTTAATTCATTTATACTTGTCGTTCTCACATGTAGGGACATAGGTTCACAACCGCAGGTGTGCATAGGCACAGAAATCCGGCCAAATGCATAATTCTTCCCCCGTTAAACTGTGAGTCTTGCAGTAATTATCTGTGAAGTTTGTTGCAGATGTAACAAGTATTTACAGGCTTGCTACAGTGTTTTGTGCTAAAAGCAGGGAGAGAAGTTCACTTCTCAGAGAAATCAGGCAACCTGTACTCTTACAGAACATGGTTTCACCAGTCCCCTAAAAACATGAAGTGCAAGTAAGTGCTGCTTCTGTGTTCCAGGAGATTTCAAAACTGTCCAAGAACATATATTTTGAGAATAAGCCTTAGTTTTTTAGAAGGAGGTGTCTGCATGTGATATTGTATAATGCTGATGGTAGTCAGGCAAGGGTGGATGAGATAAACTGTAATTTAGGATAGTAAGTCCAAATCCAGAAAACTACCTAGATGACATCTGGGTAGAGCTAACCACCAGTTTTGATTCCAACCTAAGAGTTGTGGAAGAAAAGGACTCAGTACTAGTAAGAAGCCATAAACAGTTTGGGAAAGAATATGCATTACAGAAATGTACTTTAGTTTAAAGGGAATGAAAAAAACACAGTTTAGATGTGACCACCATCTGACATTTACTTATTTAAGTGTATTTAGGTGGCTGAGTTTCAGATGCATATGAGTATTCACTGACACTTTCTCTAATCAGTGAAGAGGAAGGGGAAGTTCTAGAGCATGGGTCCTCTAATCCCATGGCAGTGTCTAGATAGCTAACAAAAAACTCCTCACCATTGACTGCTGATGAAGTCCAGTCTAATAGCTCATATTAACTGAAGCCTAGATGCAGCAGTATTAAGTGACAAGTTCTCATAAATTAGATAATAAATGTTGAAATAAAATTTTAACACCTCAACTAAGATGAAATTAATTTTATTCCCTTTAACTGAAATAAGGAACTTCTCAAATGATGCTGAATGTGAAGGAAAGTTGGTACTCCATTACCAGTGCCCAAGTACTTTTAAAAACCCTCTAACAGAGTTTCTGAGCTGGCATTTTGAAGACCAAGGATGAAATCTTGGGATTCCCTGGTCATCTTTCAAGGGCGCATTAGACTTTTGACCAGAGCCAAAGGAAATGGCTTGCTCTTATGCAAACTTTTCACATCATCAGGATTCATGAGAATATTTTGGAGTGTGTGTGGAAGGGTTTATGCCATCCACAAGGCATTCTTAATGAGAAACCTGTCTCACAGCTCTCTTTTAAACACAGCATCTGGGGCCCCTCTGTTGGTCACAACTTTCAGAGAGAGAAAATCTAGTAGGAAAGTCCAAAGTCATCAAGGGCTTTGTGGGTCAAAGTCAACACCTTTGCCTCAGCCTGGAAAAGCAGCAGGAGAGCAGCAGAGATCACAGAGCACTGGTGTCACATATTGCCATGCTGAGGAGTTGTCAGCAAAAATCCAACTCCAGGATTGCTAGAAAAACAACAGATAGCAAAAGGTTTGTTTTGCTTCATTTCAGCTGAGTTCTGAGGTTACCAAACTTTACAGAATGACAACGACCATGTACATTTTTATAGTCCAGCAGAGTTCAGAGCCCTGGTAAGAAAGCAAATCACTGCTTGGTCAGCTCCTCACAGGCACAACAGTTCAAGGGTTCGTGTTTTTTCTCTCTCAGCTAAGCTGTTTTCCCAAGAACATCTTCGTTACTTTTTGCCATAAAACAAAAGGTCAGGTTTGATGTTGCTCCTAGAAATGTTCTTGTTGTTCTGTTTGTTTATATAACCCCCTTCTCTGTCCATCTGATGGAGAATGTGCTCTGCTGCTTAATGCCAGCTGCATGCAGGATGATGAGAAGAACGACAGCCTCAGAAAGAGGGTCGGGGGAGGGGTACGCAGAGCTATGAAGGAAATAAAGGGAAAATAAGCAGAGTTTTGCCTCTGGTCATTTGCAGACAGCTTGTGAGATCCTCACATCACACACATTGCTGGGTTGCCTGTGACGTTTCTGAACACACAAGCTGTTATTTCCTCCCAAGGAGTCAGCACCGCTAAACCCTTTCAGGCGACGTGGGTGGGCGCTTTAGAAGACATACTGTCTCATCCCATTCAGGAACTGCCCTCTGTCACTGCTCTCCTGGCATGCTGGATGTTTGTTGTTTAAGTAAATAAACTGGCTTGTGTCTCAGGCTAGCTGTGAATGCTGTGTCCTCCCACTACCACCCTTTCCCGGCCACTCCAGGGGATAGGAGAAAAAAAAAAAAAGAACAAGAAGAAAAGAAAAAAAGAAGAAAACAGCCAAAAGCAACAAGAAGATGAAAAAGTTCACAGAGAGCTCGATGCCACCCACTAAGCCCCAACCTACAAATAATCAGTGACCAAATGGTGTCATTAGAGGCCCCAACATCCTGTCAGCACTCAGCCTTTCGATGGAAATCCATTATGCAGGTGACTTCCAAACCAGCTTTCCTGTCTCTTTCAGAAAGATGATTCTGGGAAATGGCTATCACAGGATACTTTGGTTTTCCTTGTTTCTTCCAAATGTTCCTTTCAACTTCCAAGTCAGTAGTCAGCTTCTGCAAAACTAAAGTAATAATTTTTGAAGCCCCATTATCAGCTTGTCTCCTTCCTAGACTAGGGAGTGTATGAGATGTAGAAAAGAGATGCAAGATCATGAATCTGTCTCTATTTTGTCAAAGATGCACAAGCATGATTGCAAACAGGTTTAATTTGTGTTTTACTGCATCTCCACTGCCCCTTTTTTTGATCTTGATGCTAAGCTACAGTAGAGAAAACAGATATCTGCTATGATACAGATAGTCTTTGGGGTTAATAGGAACTTTCCATATTGGCTGAGACAGCATGCAGTTTTTCATATTCTTCTCTTGGTGGGTATTCACATCAGACAAATGTAGAAGCTTCATTAAATAATGTGGCCTTCCACCCTTAATTCCATAGGCAGCCAATGAGAAAAAAGCCCAGGTCAAATCAGAATTATTTCAGTACCTTCTCTTTGAAATAAACCTCTGCATGATTTTTTCTGTCTTCCCCCTCTGCACTGCCTCTCTGATACCAATCTACCAAGTGCAAATAATTGAATAAATTGAATTACTTCTTCACATGTTAGTCATTGTGCCTATATCCTACCCGGGAACAGATTTTGTCACTCAAACATTGCTTTTGGAGAAACTGTTTGCAAAAAGAAGTTAATTGAGTGAAAAGTACAGAATGGTGACAGACTATAAGGATTTGCTCTATTGGTTCTGCTTTGCTCTACAAATGCCTTCACCTATTTTCAGACTGGATTGATGACATCAACCACCTTAAGAGTTAAGGCACAGAAAAACCCTAGCACTAGATGCACCCTGCAAATGCAGAATGGCTGAATTGAACATTTTTGTAGGGCACCTAGCAAAACTGGCTGCAAGAAGAGCTTTGTTCAGTGAACATGTCATAAATAATGAGTTAGCCACAGAGAGATGTGATGATCTTTCACTGATTTCCCCAGTTTCTCAAAACACTTGTTCATAAATGGTCTAAAAGGACATTTTTCACAGTTACTAGCACCTCTTCATCAGACAAGCAGGGCAACAGAACTAAGCTCACAGGCTGGGAGGTCTCAGCCCCTGAAATCTCTCAGGAGAGGCATCAGTGAGCACAGGCAGGTTACTGGAAATCTATCTGAACCCCAAGTCACAGCAAATCACACTGTGTTTCATCATACTGCTTGTGTCTCCTGTTCCCATAAGGACAAAGATCCAAAGCTTAAAGAGAGATTTTTATATCTGAGTTTCGCCTGATTCAGCAGTGCTTGCCACCACATGAACTCCATCAGTTTGCATCTGAAACTCACACAAAAAGAAAAGAAACTCCACCCCCAAACCTCAGCCCTTAGATGTAAGACTCATTTCTAGTCTTCCATTCAACTTCTTTATTTTCACACAGTCCTCAACAGGGGGTCTTGTCACCAAGGAGGTGGTTTTCACTTCTACAAATAGGCAATATAAAAGAAAATTGGTCTAATGCCAAATTTAGGGCACACTGTGAGCAAACACAGAAACTGATAACAGAGTCATAGTGCTTGATATGATCATATTTAGCAGTTCCTGGGGACCTGTCTCAACTTTTCAAAATCATGGCTGTATATTCTATTTGGAGACCAAAGAACACCCTATATTTGACAAAGATTTCTTCAGATTTTAGGCAAGCTATGAAATCATGGGAAAAAATATTGTATTGCTTTCACAGAGAAATAAAGGGGTTATATGAGATCTCATTTTCCTGCCACCTTTGGTCCAAGTTAAGCAAAGTTTAATTTTTCAGTTACATTCACTTGGACTGAAGTAAGTAAACAAAACAAACAAACAAACAAACAAACAACCAAAAAAGATCCACTAAGAAAAAAAATAGTTCATTTAATACAGAACTTCAAAACTCTAATAGTAAAGACACAAAGAAAATCTTAGCACTCAGATTCTCTCATGCAGGAAAACATCATTAAGATTAAGCCACTGCTGGCATAATTAAAGGAGTGTAAATAATGAAAGCAAAACAAATAATATGAGCCGAAGCATTTTAAAGCTTTCAGAATCATTATGGCTGCAGTAGTCAGGCTTCCACAGCTGGGATTGCAAATAACTGGATTCAATGTATTTTCCAGATATTTTTTGCTTTGTATTTTGTGCTAACCTTCAGCAGACAGTGAGCCTGGGAGTAGCAGGGTACAGCTGGCCATTCTCATCCTTTCCTCAGCCCCTTCAGAGCAGGAAGACACAGCTGCTACCAGAGGCCAGATCCTTACTGCAGAAATGGCAAATGCTCACAGTCCCTGGTCCTGGCCCTTGCTGTGTTCATGGCACAGGGGACCTTCCCTCCTGGTCATTCATCGGGACATCCCTTCTGCCCCTGATTTGGAAACTCGGCAAGGGGCAGAAGCCCTTGTCCCTTCCGACAGGCCAGGTCCTGCAGCAATTGTCAGCTCCTCCTGGTTTTAAGGTGCAGGCAGAGCTATAGAGTGACCTAGCTGGTCTGCAGCTTTAGTGACAGGCAGGACAATGGCTCCAGACCTCGCCTTTCTGACCTGTTCTGTGAGCCTTGGCTTCGCTGTGAACACTTCAGAGCAGTACAACTCCCATGATACTTCATAGTCCTCCTGCCAGCTGAGTCAGACACGAACGGGATTATTATAAATGCAGCAGTGCTAGCTGTCTCACAGACTGCCCAAATGGCACCTCTCTCCTTACTAGAATGACACATTTATTTTTGTTTATTTCTTTTTCAGTAACTATATGTTTGGGGTTTTTTTTATCAGGTTCAGCTCTGCTTTGGAAAATGACTTTGAAATGGAAATGAGCTTATTGTGTGTCTCCCAGATTGAAGTCAAATGTGCTGTTTGTATCTCTTGGCCTTGAAAGCAACAGATTGGTAGCAAAGAGCCAGGCAGAAAGTCTGCTCTGTGTGTATATCACTGAACTGACTTGATACAGATTGATTCAGAAATACAGAGACTGTTAAGTGCTTTGTTCACACGGGCAGTTTATATGAGAAGCTGCAATTGAAAGCTGTAGTGATCATGCTGAATACTAATGAGATAACATGTAATTTAATCCCAGTTGCCATTTGGAGCTATTGTTCATAGGAATCACACATTTTAAATTAGCTAAACCCCAAGTTGGACTAACATTGAACTATCTTATTTTCTTTCTTCTACAATTTCTTGTGAAAAATCAAGGCCAAATTATGGTTACTATGAGAATTATAATAATATTCTGCAAATTGTCTTTTTGTGATTTGCACCATACACACAGAGAAGACTGGAGTGTTGATTAACTGTGCTTGAATTGCCACATGCACACACAAAAGGACTGTCTCTCCTCTTTTCCTCCTATCCTTGAAACAAAGTTTTAGAGAAAAAACAAACCAGCACAGAAATTATGTCTGCGAAGCCATTTCAACTTAATTAACACTATGCTAGTTACAAATGCAAACAGGTTCCCAAGCACGAAGTTTGGCTGTTCCTCCACTCTGTGAATTCAAATTTGACTCCTTGCTTTGTTCTACCAAACAAAGAGAGCAAAGAACAATGTGGCCCTGACCCTCCTTTACCCCTTCACACACAAACGATCCCTTTAAATATTCAGACACTCTGTGACATGAAGAGGTCCCATGAGAGCAAACACCTGCCATTTCTCTGGACAGCACTTTCACCGGACATTGCCTATCCAGTTTTTGAACAACATTTATGTTCCTGTGGGTGTTTTACAAAGAAGATGGCAACACTTGTGTCCTCAGGACATAGCCTGTATTTCTGTGGAGAACAATGCAGGGTCGCTTCCCATGTACTGCATAAACACGCTCCACTTGCAACCTCTCAGCAATTTTCTTGCTTGGGGATCCTTCAATGCTGTAGGCTTGGAATCAGGGATAGTCCAATAGTCCAGCTGCAAACTTCCTTTGAACATGTTTGTGTACATGTGCTTGGACTGAGATAGGAATCTGCAGTGTCCACACACTCTCCCTCTTAGGAGTGAGTCCAGATTCAGCCCGAGAGGAGGGTGTTAGGAAGTTGTGGCCACTGTTTAGACTGAAGGTACATTTTTGTTCCTTAAATGCACAAAGTATGTGCATTACTGATAAGACAGGAGGCATTGCTGGGTCTGGACCCAGTGAGAACTCCAGCAGTGGTGCTGTGGACACACGTGTGTGTGCAGTGCAGGGCAGTGCAGGAGGCAGATCCCTGAGCCCTCTGCACAAACTGTAGCAGTCTGGCTTCTGTGTCTGCTCCAGAAGCACTGGGAGCTGGGCTTTGAAGATGCTGGAAGTTGGCATGAGGCTGGCAGGATTTGTAGTCTGATGATTAGAGGTAACTCATCCTGCCTCAAAGGTCCTGGGTCCTTCCTTGTTGCACAGATTACTTGGCTTATTTCTGAGAAGCACGTTAATAGGCAGCGATGGCTGGTAAGACTCACATAACTCACAAAATCATATTATTTCTCACTGGCCTTAGACAAACTCATCCTTAAAACCCTCCAGTGCTGGGAATTTCCACCACCACCCCACCAAGAATCTATGCCAGTGCATCACCAACTACACCATTGCAAATGCTTTCTTAAAATCAGGTACAAATCTCTCTTGCAATGATTTGTACTCATTGTGATGGACACAAGGAGTAGACCATTTCGAAGAATGATGTCACACTGAATGGAAACCTTGTTCTGCTAAATGTTATGATATGAATCTGCTCTAAAACTGCTGCATCTAGTGATCACCAAGGTTTCTTTCACCATTCTGGAGTGCAGAGTAAGAGCTGACCTTACATTTAGGGTTTCCTCCAAAAAAGGATCTGTGCTCTTATAGTTTTTAATCACAGAAGGCATGCAGAAGGGGATCAAAGAAAAATGGAAGAAAGGAAAGCCTGAATCAGATGGTACTGGCCTTTGAGCTGGATGTGTTCTGAACAGGATAGTTCCTCCATGGTTCTCATCTATCCAATAAAAAGGAACAGTATAGGCAGAACAAATCAACAGAGGCATGTGGACTGCTATTTGCTCTGGAAAACAATGGGAACCAGGCCGTGACGTATCACTGAGACTCGTCAATCATTTTCGACTTTCGAATTTAACTAAAGTTGCAGAAATACTCCCTGTCATTTCTGGTGGGCAGCAGCAAAAAAAAGCCAAACCAAAAGGTGCAAGAAAGATAGGCCAGCTCCTCAAAAAAATTAAAAAAAAAAAAATTCAAGAGTCTAATTCCCACA
Source organism: Drymodes brunneopygia (assembly GCA_013400955.1). Classification (NCBI taxonomy): domain Eukaryota; kingdom Metazoa; phylum Chordata; class Aves; order Passeriformes; family Petroicidae; genus Drymodes; species Drymodes brunneopygia. The sequence continues at coordinate 221,676 of VZTZ01026002.1, read as the reverse complement.
GGAAACAGTCATGTCATTGAAGTTAATGGAAGTTTGGTACTAAGCACTTGCAAGTAGCTGAGCACCATCAGTTAATATTCTTCCCAACCACAATCTGTGAGAAGGTTTTGACTTTGTTTTTGTACTTGAAGCATTAAATTTTTTACATTTTTCCCATTGCCTTGGTTCCCAGCAAGAGATGCAGAGTTTTCCAGCCTAGGTAATATGACAACCAACCATTTATCACATTGCATAAGCTGAGCCAGAGCTTTTCTTTTCAAGTAAATGAATACATTTTCAGAATACTTAGACACAGCTCACTGCTTGTCCTCACATCTGAAATGAGCTCTTGCCCATGGTCTAACACTGAAAGAGATTGCTGCCATGGTTTAAAGCAACAGCCTCATTGTTTTTCCCAGGGTTAAGGAATGTGTTCCTGGCATCCCATGGACTAGCAGGGGCTCTGTTTCATCATGAGGTGCCCAACCACATCTGTGAGTGACAGTGACCAAATATCCATCTAAGTGCTGTATACCTGCAACTACATAAGATGTGCATGGGCAAGGCTGTTTGCTTAGGAATGGAAATGACTGCTCTTGACCACCTTCCTTCTATGCAGGTTCCTGGAGCCAAAAATTTGTGACGTTTGATGAGCCTGTTATTCCTCTGAGTATTTACTTAATTTCTGTCTGTGCTTACTATTTGGTGACAACTTTCCAGAGAAAGCTGAAACCACACAGAAGAATGCTTTTGCTACCTACCAAGCTCTCTAGGCTTTGATCAGAGACCTGAAATGAGAGAAAATGGGTGGCATTGCTGATTATGTCTTTGAGGGCTGAGCCTCTCAGACTGAGGAGAGGTGTGTTTCTCTGGCTACACAGAAACGTGCAAAATCACAACATGCAAAAATACAGCTCCCTAGCTGGCTTCTGACTTCATGATTCACCACTGAATGTCACAAAGTGAAGTATAGCATAGCTGTGAGAGAGCCTAAGTTAGAACTCGGAGTTGTGGTTTTTATTCTTCATCATTCAAAAATTTGGATTAAGACCTTTCCAGAGATTTGAATAGAGGTTGAGACCTGACAGTCTTTTCACCCTGTAGAGAGGTGGTGCTCCAAGCAGGCATCAAGGAACTTGGGGCTAAAAAGACACCTGAGATACTCCTGGCCTGTGTTCTCAAATGTCCATTAAAAATGGCTGAGAGACATTCTATGTTCCTGGGGATAATGGGCAACAGATCCTAAGTGGTGGTAAGAGCAATGTATACATTCCATCAGAAATCTAAAACATGTAAACAGACAGAAATTGTCAGAGGGATGTGAGAAACTTGTAAATTAACAACAAAGGCAGGAAGAGGAAGTCCAGAACAAATACATCAATGTTTTTCACAGCCATGGAGGAGAGTTATCCACTGGTTTAAAAAACATTTGGTACACTAAACATTAGCTGGGTAACAGGCTGAGAGATACTTGGCACTGGTCCCTGGAAATATAAACACAAGGCATTTGTTTCATTGTGTTTCTTTTTCTTTAAATATTTACTTTCTGTATTTTTCCAGGACATATTTTTTCATCCCACATGCATAACAAGCTACCTTTCCAAAGGCTGACTTGGGAGGCACACTTGGGGTCACTAGTTTGGTTTCAGTGGCTCTTTGTTGGGATTTTGTATGTTTCATGGTGGAAAAATAACCATATCCAACTTTTCTTTCCCATTCCCAAGCCCCCCCATGCACCACCTCTGTATTTGACAGCCTTTTTGGCAAAGATTTTTGAGAATAAGGATTGAAGGATTTTGCAAAACACCAGCTTCTTTTTCCTCCTCTTTTTCAAGGGCTTGAGCATCTAGAAAAGAGACATGACAGCATGGAGTGAAGAAGCAGATACATATCTTTTTCTCACTTCATTGTAATACAGTCCCTTAGGCCTTGGAGGCAGCTTGAGTGGTGCTCAGCACTGTGAAATGTCATGGAACAAAACACAGAAACTGGAAAAGGCACCTTCATTTCCAGTGTTGGCATGCACCGTAATTCATAATTTCTGTGCTGTGTATTTTCAGCACCATGCACTAGACTGACATCTGCATGTTTGCAAAGGTGTCACCCGTGATTCCGGATATGTCATAAACCACGTGATTTGAAGGCCAGGTGAAGGAAATATAAGAGGTGGCAGTCCTACCTACAAGATCAGGAATCCATGCAAGATTGTCCTTTGTAGACTTGAGGCTCCATAGCTTCTGTTCACCTTCACTTTCCTGAAATGCTTCATGCTGGAAGGAATGCACCATGTGAGGGCCTACTCTACCTTTCCTCTCCTATCCCCCCAAAAGGGGAGGTTGAGAGGGACTGTGGACAGGTCAGGTCTTTGTCAAAATTTAACCATTTTGCAGTCGTTACCCTTTCTATGAGATAGATCTGTGCTATACCAGAAAATTAGTTTGAACATCATGAGACAAACCTGAGACAACTTTACACCAGCTAACTCTGATAGTGCTGACATTGTAACACTGATGCCTTAAGTTTCAGCTTTTATATTTTCCAGATCAGGACTGCTTTAGTGTATGACTCTAAGACTCCATAAATTGTCAGCTAGTGTTCTGCCATTCTATTCAGACAAAACAATTTCTCTCTAAACCTGAGTTTCAAGGACATACTGTTTGTCCAAAAGCCCAAAATGTAAACAACCTTGGACAGCAGTGAGAGAAGAAGGGGGACAAACTGGGATGGGACTCCACTACCTGAAGCTGTAGCTGGACAATGGGTTTCTGATAAGCAGATGGACCAAAGGTATATCTGTCCAAAAAACACGTGCTAGGTGTCCATTCTGGACGTAGTCTCTGAGAGACTCTTGCATTGCCTGAGGCGCACCTTGTAAAGGCCTTTTTAATAAATACTTCTTTTATTCTTTTAACTCTGTCTAGCTGCTGTTTCAGGTCAGCCTTCTGTTAGGCATCAGCACCATCAGAACCATGTTCAGTGACAATGAATTTTTTCAGCAGAAAACTAAAGCGACCTGAGACAAGCACCAGATCCTTGACTGCATTTCCATAGCTTGACATGGAGCAATGTAAATGTGCTTGGGCAGATTCTGGACCTGTCTGGAAAAGAAGCTAATTTGAGATATGCTGTGAATGTCTGTAAAAATAATGGGCAATTTAATGACATTCTAAAGGCTCCTCAACATCATAGAGGGGCAAATTTGGGGCAAGAGTAGGTGTTGGAAATTGTGAAAGGAGAAACATTCATTCTGACTGTGAAATGATTCCCTACATATTGACAAATCTTTGATTAGCACATTGTTTCACAGGACTAGTTGATATTTTTCACTGCAATTAAAATGTCCTTCGTATATATATTTTTTATTTTTTTATTTTCAAGAAGAATCAAACATTACTTGACAAAAGCAGATATTAGTGAAGCAAAGAAATGCTGCTTATGCTGAAACTGGAAAAGAAATTAATGACAACTCATGAGAAGTACATTTGTTAATATAAATTCCAGCATTGCTTATCCATCTCATGTCTTGCAGAGGGTAAAAAGTTGGTTATAAGAAAGGACTACAAACATATTTAAGTACACAGGGGGGTTTCTTCTTCCCTGTTCTCCCTTTCATATGGATCTCATAAAAGTTGCAAGATAATCCAGTCCTTTCTTACATTAAGTTTATGGAAAATTCCAGAAGGCATAGCAGAAGTGGTTTAGCTGATTGAAAGCTGAACACTGCAATGTTCAGAGCAGGTGGAAACATTCACTGGCAACAACCATGAACACTCATTTACTAGCACTTCAATAACTCAATTTTTCTGATTCATCCTCCTTTTGGATCCTGTCTTTATTTGTAAAGGATGTCTTCATATAAAAGTGTCTGTGGCAGGAAGACCAAAATTACATCCTAACATTTTTTATTTAAGTTTGCGTTTGAGATTAAAAAATATTCTGATATAACTTAAAACATTTTTAGTATGAACAACTAAAAAGAATAAACAAGTGTGTCTCTATAATTTATATTTGGCTATTATCTTGCATCTCACCAGGATACCAGCCACGGTGTGATTTTGAGACATGAGGTAAGAATATGTCTGTTCTGTGCCAGCCCTTGTGCTGCTGCAATCTCCATTCGGCAGGAGCTGTTTCCACCCCAGGGGGACACCCCAACATTGTGATTACACCCCACACTGAATAGGGAGAGGAGCAAATGACTCTCTCATCTCTCACAGTCAGGCCTTCAGAGAAGGGCCAAGGCATGTGGTCTGATGTGGATTATTCAGCCACTACCCAAATTCACAGCTTGATCATTTCCTGAAACACTCATTCATAATAGATAAATTCCACGTTCTGTAGTTTCTAGAGAAATACCAAGTTTGGCATTTCAGTGTCCAGGCCCACCATGTATTGCCATGCTGAAAAATGCCAAATCTTTTCTTTCATTATACTATGACTCCAAACCTATAACACTGAAAACACACAGTAGAAAACTGTGTTGAAGAAATAAATTGAAATATAGGTTAGAATTTGACTGTCACTCAGGAAGGACATAAGGAAATAAATAATTCTCAATTCTCTTTTCGTAAAAAGTGTGAGCTCACAGCTTATTTTGAGCTGAGCATATGTAAAAATATCTCTATAGACTAATTGAGTCATTATTTAAACATCTATGGAAGTTCGAATTGTAAATCCAACCCAAAACTCCATTTCAGTTTGTGCGCAAATGATGCAAGTTTTAGCGTAAATTGAGTGACAATTTTTTGCTTTATAGGCTGCTGTATTTGGACCATATGTAGAGATCCTACAATATCCTAAATATAAACCCTATAGACAAGGGTTTGACAAGAGGAAGGAATGTGCCAATAGGCATGAGGAGACTAATCACTGTCAGAAGGACCAGGAAAAGTTTACAGAACCAGACTCCTCTACTTTTTCCCATAATAAATTGAGTCAATCTCCCAGGCTGCCATCCCCTGCTTCCATTTTTCTCCATGGGAAATTGTCTCTGGGAAAAAAGATTTTTCTAAATGCAAATTAAAAAAGCCACCAAGAAAATAATTTCACTCTTAGCCATCACTGGCAAGAGGTTGTTTTTCTGGGGGCAGTTCATGCAGCATTTGTAGGTGCTGTTTGCTCGCTGGTATTGCCAAACCATCTGCATTCTGATACAGGCAGCTTGTGAATGTCAAGCTAATTAGCCAAGGCTAATGTCTGGTTTCCTGTAGAGAGCTTTTGTGGAGTAATTGCTGTCCTCGAGGTCAAACTGGTGTAATTACAGGTCTTTAATTAATCGAGATAAACAGCCTTTGAATCCTTGCAGTGAGTCAGACAATCACTCTAATGGACTTTTATCTTAACCTACAACAGTATAGGGTATATGACATGTGATAGAAATGCTTTTATTTGTATGGGATCTAAACAGTAAGAGTTTTCACTAAAGCCATAAAAATTATTAACATCTATTAAAGTCTCTGCCTAGGCTTAAGAACAAATTCATTGTTACATGCTACTCAGGGCACACATTCATTTCTAAATAAAGCAGAAGGTAGGTGTTTTCACAGAAGCAAATGCACATGAGTAAGAAGAGAAAGAAGAAAGTATTCTCACCTTAATTTCTCACTCTCTGTGTGGTTTTATTCCTTTATTTTAAAGTAAGATCAAATTGTTCTTTGAAGCATAATGTTGAGGCCATTTAAAAATAACAACCTTCCAAACAGCCTGTTTCTCCTTCTTATGTGTTTTCCTTCCTCTGTGTCCCCTTTGCTCCTCACACCTCTCCTTGAGGCTCAGATATTTTGGTCTACTATGGGAACGTTGGCAAATGTTTCTCCACCTAACTTCATTATTTTTAAGGTCAATTCTCTGTAGGATTGCCTCCTCAGAAACTGTTATTTGCTTTATCCCCTTTCCTCATGCACTTTGGTGAATAAAATGCCTAAAATAATACCCAATTTTATGAAAAATAATCATCCTACTTCTAGTGTATTGAGGGTCTACTCTGATGAAGAAAATTAAATGGAGTGTGGAAGGAAATTAATGGAGGTTTGACCCCTATTATCTTCTGTAGACTTCACCTTAGCTTTGCAGTGCATAACAAGTTTAGGTACCATATTTCCCTGATTTAAGCAATCACTGTAGTAATACATTACTAGAAACACATGTAAGTTTAGTTTGCTTTTCTGCAACAGATCAAAACCAATATTTGGAAACAACCTTCAGAGTAGTCCAATCTGGCAGCCAAATTCTTGACACCTAAGAGAAGAATATCCATAGTGGTGCTATCACTTAATTGATTTTTTTAATAACTAATCAATTTAATTTGCACATCCCTATTTGTTTGGGGGTTTTTGTGGGCAGGGGTGATTTTTCCTGTTTTGTTTTGGTTTGGGTTTTTTGTTTGGTGGATGATTCTTTTTGGTTTTTTAATAAACTAGGAGTATAACATAATTAGAACTCTAAGGTAAATTAATAAGCACTTAAAATACAGCATGATGAACTCTAGAATGGTAACTTACGACCAAACAATATTCAGTGTCAGAAAGCATTATGTTTCACATAAGGAACTAGTTTGGCAGGAAATCAGTAGTTATGTATGTAAAGTGAAAAGAAACAGCTCTTCAGTTTTATTAATTTTGCATGTATGACACACTGTGTGAGTCTGCTCTCCTTGCTTTTTGTGACCCTTGACTCACACTGGGTCCATGTGATATCATGCAGTGCTAACACTGTGCCATCTACCCCAGGTGATGACCGCAAGAGGGACTAGTAAGGGTTAAATGACCCTTTATTAACCAAGTGCCTACACATTTACATCCCTTTTTCCAAATTCAGAACAAAACTCTGACTTTTTGTCTGCTTGTATCTGTAGATACATGCGTATGTGAGTGTGTTTTCTATAAAATATCTTTCTCATAATCTCTGACACTGGAGTATCATGAAGATCTGTGGAAGGCTATGGTGCCCAGCTCAAAGACCTCAAACAATCAAGCAATACAAATGCCATTTGTCATGCTGGCACCAAAGGTTGTCTCTGTGAAAAGACTCAGGTAGGTTAAGGGGTATGTGAAGCAACACTGGAAGATGTTCTTGAAGCACTGAGCTGTTTTGGGTGGGATTGTGTCTGCCTAACTACAGTCAGGTAAGGCTTATAATGTAGGTAACTCTATGAGCTAGTCACTCCAGTCTTTTTATAGCCAAAAGTCATCAAGTCAATAGCTTAGTATTACCTGCAGAGGACTGATTTACCTCCCTTATCTGAAAAAAGATTGCAGAGACAACACTGCTGACATGGATGGGGAAGCCCTACCCCACCTGTACTTGCAACAACAAAGCATCTTCTGTGACAGCCTTCCATAGCTTCTCTATCCTGTGAGACACTGGGAACTTCTCTGCATTTACTCTTTGGCAGTAGTTCTCATTGCAGTGCTCTGGCAGAGTTATGCAGCCTCATGCTGGGGACATATTATATCCACATTACTTTAAAGCTGCCTAAAGTTGCCAGCACAGGCTCTGTGTCTTTCTAAATGTGCATTGTTCTACAGCAGCCATTCTGTTCCAGCCTTTCACAAGCTATGTAATGTGGTGACTCTTCTGCTCTCTTTCCCCTTCCCACCCTTTATAAGCTTTCAATCACTGACAATATATTCAAAGCAAAAGTATCCAAGAAATTAAAACCAGAATGAAATCCTCAAGGCGGGTATTCAGAACTTAGTTGTAAATGAAATGTCTAGCTGCCTTTATAGCATTTAAGTGGTGTAATGGTAAATAAGATTTCTCATTTAAAGGGTGATTCATGTGCCAGGGCACACTGGAAGGCACATGCGCAGTGACCCAATTTGAGTAGGGTGCAAAGTGTTAAAATGCAGTCTTACACATGTGCAGGAGTTTGGGCCCCTGAGACAAGTTAGTTGGGACTTCTAAAGGGGTAGGGATCTGAGGCAGTTGGCAAAGACAGAAAACCACACAGCAGCATCAATGATAGCAAGAAATGGGCTTGATTATGAAGACCTGCCAAGAGGAATATTTTTGCACATGACAAATCTCATGCATCCATAGCAGAAAACTTCTCTTGTCCTTCAGTGACAGGGGATGAAGCACTGACCATAGTTAGTGCAACTGTAAAAGCAAAATTAATTCCATCATTTTCCAGTTTAAAGTCAAATTCCAGGATTATTTCATCCAGAAGCAGCCACAGAGCTCATGCAGTGATGGAATAGAGTCTTTGATTTCTGCCCATTTGCCTGCTGGCAAAACCAAGAGTCTCACCAATTGTATAGACACGTGAATATTATAGTTTTGAGGGTTTCTTCTTTTAACCTGTGAATGCCAATTCAAAGAAAAACTGTGAATCTCTGGCTTTCTGGAGAGCCCTGGGAGAACACAGAAAGATCCACATGCTGGGCAGGTAACTCTCCACTGACTTACTGTTATTAATGTGATGAGGAAAAGGTTTAATTGTTGCAACAACACATTAGCAGAGGAATGTACTGGAATTGATTCCTTACATCTGCTCTGACTTCTACATCAGTGGGAACCTAACACATTCTCTCATCCTCACTTCACACATTACAGTCTCCCAAAGGCATAGGGAGACTTTTCCCACTCCTGGAAATTTGGTGGAAGGTGTTCTCTGTGCAAAATGTTATTTATAAAAGAAAAAAGGTGCTGTTTCACTTTCTGAAAGCCAAAGTCCTTTTATTTAACACTGAAACATTGTCAGGGCAAGGCATTTACAGGCTGACAGACACTCTTAGTCATAACTCACAGTAGAAGAAAACACTAGAAAATTGGTTTTCTAGTATATGGACATTAAAACTGAGAGTTCCATTTAAATGATGTGCATATTTATTTGACCTTCCTATTTAGACAGTGCATTTGAAATTGTCAAATTGAGTCACATTTGCATTTAGCTTTGTATTGTATTAAATACTTGTCTTGTATCAACAATACGTATTAAAAGTATCAATATATCATATCACAAGGACATGAACAATACATATAAGGATATAAGACTGGTTCCCTTCCAGACTGGGATTTCAGGCATTTGAATTTAGGGTTTTTTGCTTCTCAATGAAAAGATAGCTCTATCACAAGGCTCCTCCTGCTGATAAGATACTCCTTGAAGATGTTTTGAGTAAACAGGACACTTTTTTGGATACCAGACTAAAATTTTACTTTAAATATGTGATGAGGGTTGGGAGGTTTAAGGAGAATGAAGTGGTCGGTGGCAGTTTTTTGGACTTGGGGTTTTTTTCTGTTTGGTTGGTTTGGGGTTTTTGTTATTACTTGGGCTTTTTGTTGCTGTTCTTTTCTTTTGTTTTGCATTTTTAGTTGTTTTTGTTATTTTTTAAAGGCACAGAATAAAAACATACATTCACAGTTTTGGTTGTGAAATATGTATTTGCTGGCAGAAATACAAACTTTTCAAACTTAATGCTCAGTGCCTAATCAACTGTCTCTCGGCATTTTTCATTAATATCTCTAAATTCTGAGACAATTTTCTTTGCTCAAAGGTAGTGAGTTGTGAAAATTGTGCTTGTTATCTTCCCGGAGTTAGTATTTATTTGGGGAGCTAACACTTAATTTGTGTTCAGTCACACCTGCCAGAATGACCCTCTGAAACTCACACCATCCCAGAACAGCATGTTTGAAAGCCTTCCAGAGTTTGGCCAAGGACCCAATCAATCATGGGAATGACAGTGTGTTTGGATAAGAGAGCTGTCAGGCTTGCTTAGCCCTTCTGGTACTCCCTTCCCTTCTCTCATCTTAAACCAAAGTCTTTGAACATGCACCAGCTGTTATTGGGGAGAGGGACCTGAAAAGTATCTTCCAACTGCTGTTTTGAGAATGGGTTAGAGATTGGAACAGCACCATCAATAACAAAACACATGGAACACAGCCCTGTTTCATAATCAAAAAAGAGGAAAAGAGGACAGCTATTGAGAATGCTGCAATTAAAAACAAAAGCTGAAACAATAGCTTTGAGCAAATGCGATGTTGTCAGTGAACATCCTGCTTTTCCAGCAATCCACATGGAGTGGGACAGTAATGAAAGGTCTCAAATCAGAAACAGTGCTGAGCGAAAGGTGCTGCTCCAGCTGGGATAGTCCTGGTCTGCCTCCAGTGGGCAGGCTGGAGCAGGGACGGGAGGGAGAAGTAGTGTTGACACAGAGATCTTACCATAGCATTTTCACAGTAGCTTGCCATAGGGAAGTGCAAGACAGCTTCCAAGAAATATCTCACTTCTGGGTGGGCCAGCCTAACACCACACATAAGTTTATTGCATAGGGCTGCAAAGTTCAAAGGAATCTCTGGGAAAGGGGAACGGTGGCTCACGCTGCTGAGCCCAATCTGCTACACCACACATGGCTAAAGTACACACTATCAGTAATCAAGGCAAGGACCTCCCTGAAGCACAAATGGCAGTGGGGGTACCCTTCTATAAATATCCTGAGAAATAGCAGAGTTTCCCTTTCCAGTTGCCTGAGTGACTCCACCTCCTTTGATAGCTTGCAAATGTTCCCTAGGTTTTAGCAGTTACCACCGTCGCGTGTGCTGCAGATCAAAAACAAGTGCATGGGAAAAGGCAGCTAAACACAATAGGCATGGGTTGAATTGCACGCAGTAGGAACCGTTTTGGAGTTGTGGTTCTGTCCCTTCCCTTTTTTCCATCCTTCTAATCCCTTTCCTCTTTCAGTTACGTTCTGATTTCCTGTACTCAGAGAAACCTAATGCCAGCTACAGCTCTCAGCCCTGAGGAATTAAAACCATACCCACAAACTGGTAAAGGACGGATCCTGCCTGGCCCTTTTTTCCTGCTGCAAACAGCAGAGAAGCAGAATCCAAGAAGAGTTTCCAAGCCAATTCAATACCACCCAAAAACCATGTTGGCATCCAAGCAATCTTTGTAGGTCTGCATATTCAGTTCTGAGGTCTGGGTTTGGTTGACTATGATCACAGTCCATATGAGAATTTGCCCTGATAACTTTCCACTAATCATTGGAAAATCTGATTAAGACTTCACAGAATTCTGTAAACTCAGATCTATTTAAAATTACGCAAAGCACCAATAAAGCATGAAAAATACACACTTGGATCCCTAAGAAGAAGAAACTGCAAGAATTTCCCCTGGAAAATAGCATTTTTGTTCCATAATATAAAAAGAGGTAGGAAAATTCAGTAACTGTATTGCATCTACAGTATCAAATTTAAATCACAGTTCACGTGTTAGAGATCAGAAGAATAAAAAGAAAAAATCCTCCTTGTTTTTCATGTGCTGGAAATGTTTCAGTTGATGGATAAAACTTATAAATAGGTGTGGGAGCTGGCCTGTTGTATAGGATACAGCATGAGTACTTGCAATTCCTTATCAGTGTGACCACCTGGAATTTAGCATGAAAGAAACACTACTAGAAGTAGTGTTCAAGCCTTACACTTTCCTAAGGGCTGCCATTTACCCTAATGAAAAAGGGACTCACTTGTTGCTGTAACTGGCATTAGTCATCTCTGATGTGGATTTAAACATTTTTAAAGCTCAAGGCTGGCTATTTCCTCCAGGTTTAGAAAAGGATACCATATAGCACTGCGCATCATATAGCTCATCCAGTTAATTTTTAATGGTTTGAGGGAAAGACTCAGTTTGAAATCACACCGAATTTCTGTCAGGGAAAAGAGGAGAGAGAACACATCTTCATCAAAAGGTCCTGTAAAATGCAACAGAGGCTTTTTTGGATTGCCCTATAGTAATAAGGGATTATATTCTTGTTACAAAATAGGAAGAGTCTTGTGAAAGCTTTCCTTACAATCATATCACATTACTACAGAACCAAGGTCATACTCAGCACAACAAACCATTTCTGTCATGAGGATTAGGTGAAAGAGCTGGGTGATTTCTCAGAGCGGGAGCTCCTCCACAGGTTTGGAGAACATGTGGCACCTAAAAGTGTTTCCTCTTCTTCTTCTTCTTCTTCTTCTTCTTCTTCTTCTTCTTCTAAACAGAGCAAAAAATGCAAGCACAATTTCCTGAAGTCACCTTTACTTCTGAAATTTTGGGGACAAGCAACACAGTCACAAGCACAACGGCTAGCAAGTGAAATTTTCAGCAAAAACAGTCTTCTCATGCCTTTTGCCTACTATGCCAATGTGAAATCTTACATGAGCAGAAAAGGTCAGGCTGACCCAAGTCCAAATTTCGCCTAAAATATAGTCCTCCAAGTCTGTCTATTTGGTGCCCATGTCTTCCACATGACATACACGTGTGTCAGATCATTGGGCAGATGCAGTGATAAAAGCAGAGCTGTTAAATATCCATTTCATTTGGTACATCCCACTGAACAATCACAGAAACATATTAAAATTGTTACAGGAGATGTGCTGTACTTGCACAATAAATACTACACTGAAATTGCAAGTTAAATACTTTTTATCATTACTGTTTGAGCAAGATTTCTAACAAAATCAAAGCTTTTTATCACATGCAAAAACCTCCTTTTGTATTTAGCAGAAAAAAATAAATGGCAGATGTCAGAGATCTCTTCCTAGGAAAACAGTTCACTTTGGCTGTTTTTACCCCCAAGCTCTAAAATTAGATGCACGTTTACAAACTCTATGCATGGCCATACTTTATCTATGCCAGAATTACCTGTGCTAATACTGTAATTTAATCAGTTACATGCTTGCCAAAAGGTAATTTTTCAAATACATTCAGAAAACAGTTTTGATAATATGAACACTAACAGCCCAAGTTTCCTCTACCTAGTTCACAAAATCTGCAGGCTAACAGTAAATTCATAATGAGACTTTTATTCCTCCCCTACAAGAATGTGATTCTCCTCATAATAGAGTTCACCTTATTCACACCTTTCACTCAGGTGTCCAAGGTATGAATTCTTTATTCTCCATTATAGAAATTAACAAAACTTTTAAGCAGGTTTCTCAAAGCATGACGAGCTTCTCTGTGCATACAAAAAGTATGATCTGCTGAATAGAGTTGAAGTAGAGATTAAAAATATCTTTAAATACTGAACAGTGCTTAAAATTACGCAATCTATTAGGCTTGTTGAACTTGATGGGAGACTCTCAAAATCAGATGGTGTACAAATGTTTGTTGGATAAGAAACTTACACTTCATACTTAAAATAATGGGTCTCCAAAGCTTCCCAGGTTTTGGTTGCCCTCATACTGTTCAAATAAGTTTGACCAAGGTTATTTCTGTTGTATTTTTACTTGACCCATGGCCTTTGAAATAAATACTGTAAAGGAATTGAAATTCTATAATCATTTCCCCCTGCTTTTATGTCACTTCAGTACTTAAAAAGATAGAGTTGATAAAAACATCAAGACCTTCTAAGGTTTCTTGCAGACATATTTTACAGGTTTGATCATCATGTATTTTTCAGGTACAGTTACTGTTTCCCTCAATGACTCTGATGTTATCTTCATTCTGTTGTGGACTCTTATCTCTGAGGGATGAAATATCAGTTGATCTCCTTGCAAGAATTACATGCCCTGTCTTTCCATTAAGTGAACCCGACTATGACTTCTACTTTGTGAATGACCTTCTAACATGGAAACAGCGTATGGGAAGCAAACAGAATAAAGAGATTTATCTTCAATTAATGCTAATAAAAGAAAAACACTCCAATTGCTTTAGTCAACCCGCCTTAAGTCTAACTTTACCATTTAGGATGCCTTCTTTTGAAGAAGTCGTAGTTAGAAAATGTAATTTACCTTTGAACAAAGGTATAAATTTATAGAGAAGATATAAACTAAGCAACAAAATCTAGTTCAAGAAGAATCAAACTGCAGAAAACCTGCTTGCTAGGTGTTTGGGTATAGGTGCTCTGTTATGATGGTACTACTCGGATGTCAGTGTGGATTTCATCAGCATGAGAAAAAGAAAAATGAGCACACAGCAAATGTACTATTTTAAAAATTCTTTTCACTGCTGCAATTTATGATATGTTTAGATATTCAGAATTAATATATTCTGTTTTATTTTGCCCATGAAACTCTTCTATCTGTTAAAAAAGTGTAATTTTCTTCAAACTTCAACAAGAGCACTCCAGAACAGCAATGAGCACACTGGTTAAAGTGTATCAATACATTTCGAATGGATAGTACAGAAGATAGCTGAGGAAGATGCAGGTTTGATTTGTGGCAGGACACAGGAGTCATATATGGAGTCCAGATATTTCTGGGACAAATGCAGAGGGAATAACACAGATTCATTCTGTCCTTTTGGGATCAGCTCACTCCCATTCACCCATAAGCCATCTCCATCCTTTTTCAGCTCTCCCCTTGTGCTTTCCATTTATTATGCTGTTCACTAGATGACAGTGCTTTAACACCTTTATGTTTTAGTAAAATAAAGAAAATATTATTAAGGAAAGAGGTGCAACCTCCTTTGCTTCCTACAGTCTACAAAAGTAATGCCTCTTTCTAGAACCAGTCCAAGCACCAGGCCCAGCAAAGGGAGCAACTTTTGGGAATTGCCTGGTCTGTGACAGCCTGTGACAGCCTGTACTTTAGCAGTGTATTATGATTTTTAAAAATCTGACTTTTTCCATTAAAAGAGGAATGGTGCCTTTTCATCACTTTGATGGGTGTAAGAGACATTTGTCTCTCTTGCAGACCCTCAGGGGGAAGTCCCTTAGGGAAACACCCAGATGAGGATTGTTAAATAAGCAGTAATTATTCTTGCTATGATAGCCATACAACTGCAGTCTCAGTAGTTGTAATTGTCTTCTGTGAAACTCCTTTTCAGTAGGGTGTTCATTTAAAAACTTTTCTCTTGACACAGCATTTTAAAATGCACATAGAATTCTCCCTTGGCACATCTCCTGTAACTGGGTAACACACACATGGTAACTGAAGACTTAGGGTGATTTTTCTGTACTTTTCATGTACATGTTCCCAAGCACACAACCTGCTATAGCAGAGCTTAGTAGTTCTGAGACATCAAAAAGTAATCTCTTTGAAAACAAAGAAAACCAGCCTCAAGCATGTTCACATGAACTTGGTTTGATTTGTATCATCAGTGTTAGTTGTTGGAGTTTTATTATTATTGTTGTTGTTGTTGCTGCTATTATCATCATCGTCGTCATCATCATCATTATTACAGCCATTGTTAGTATATTCTGACAATGATGAGACAGACAATTTTTCTGTGTGTCATCTAGAGCATTGTTGCAGCCTATCCCCCTGGGCTGTAATTATCTGAGACTTGAAAAACAAACAGCCTGAGATTGCTCAGCACTTAGTCCTTCATGAAATAATACTACACAGTTGTGCTTGGGAGCTGATTATCCACTTCGTTCTTTTCTTCCTCTCTACATAACTTTAGGATAATTTCCTGCCAGAGGTCCTGGTTTTCTTTATAATAAGTCATAAGCTGCTTGTTTGACTGCATGCTAAAATTAAATGCCTCTTTGTACTTGGGGCAAGAGCTGGGTATGTTCTCTAGGTCAAATTACAGTTTGAAAAATTACATCCTACTTTCTGAAATGCCAGCCATGCATTCAGCTGGATATTAGTACTTATCACTTTTCAGCTTAAAATGTAACAATATTGGGAGTTTTTAAGCAGCTGCTGCTCTCCACTCTCCCTCCCCTCCAGGTGGCTGCACTTCACTGATGGGTAAAGTGATTTCTGTTTAGAGAAAAAGCAGCTTTTATAGTTTGTAAATGGTTTTAGGGTCCTTTGGGAGGAAAAGCATGGCGCAGGAATGCAAGCTATTCTGATTCTTGTTAAGAGAGGGGTACAAAACCCCGTGGGAATTAGACCAAAACTAAACTCCTGTAGAAATCTCCAGGTGTGCAATCTCACAGAGTAGGAACACTGGGCCAACAAAATGATCAGTTGTGGATTTAACTGAAAGCTCTGAAAAAAAGGAAAGAAAAGGAAAAAAAATTGTTAACAACGTTTTCATCAGGGAGGGGGAATAGCAAGGAAAATGGTTGGTAAGTAAAAGGTCCCCCTCTCAAATGTGTTTACAAAATCAGGGAACTTGTCTGAAGTGCTGATGATATGACAAGAAACAATCCCAGTTCACTGTCAGAAGCCAGTTTTCTGCGAGCTCAAGTGGACTGCACTATGCCTCTGACCCAGAACAGAGCCATTAAATTGTGATCCACAGGGATTTGTTGTGCTAAAGATGTTCATCCATGTCTGATTAACTATGCATGCAAACACAGACAGCCCGCACGGCTGCTGGCTTTAAAGCCCAAGCTTTAAACTCAGCCCAGCAGCACTGGTGAGCTTTAAATCCTGTCAGCAGCACTCTGAAGAGTCTCTCTGAGATACAGCCAAGATGCATGCAGTGCACTGGGAACATTAACAAGCGGGAACTAGGCTGTCCCTTCAGTACAAAATGTTTTCTTCAACTGGAAAGAAAAAAAAAAGTAGTAAAAAAAAAAAAGTGATCTGAAATTTGAATAAACTTGTTAGATTTTAATCTGCAAGCTTATGTCATTTTTTCCATGCTTTCCTTGGAGAGAAGAATTCCACAGTGTAAACTTAAAAGTTCCATTTTCTTGCAGAAATACTGGCATTGCCAGCACAACCCAGAACCCTCCCGCACGCCCCCTCTGGCTGCCCTGCGGCTGGAGGGACAGCATTGCTGCGGCCAGGGCCTGGCAGCACCCCGGGGACAGCGGGACACGCACGGCACGGAGGCACGCCAGGCTCCCAGTCTGCTGCCACGGGATGGGGACAGCACGGCCTGAAGCCCTGCCTTGCCACCCCAAGGCCCATGAACTGGGTCACACTTGGCAGGTCTTCAGCAGGGTCACAATGCAGAGATGTTGAGCGGGTCAGATTTAACAGGGAAACTTACTGGTGGGATTTGGAGAGGATTTAAATTGCTGCTGTACTGCTAGCAGGGCATTTTCAAGATTGAATACACACTTGTCTCAGTCTGCTGGAAGTCGGCATGCTGTCCCTTAAAGGCATCTGACTCAAGCCTATATGGGAATTAGCTCTGTTTACTGCTCCAAGCTGCAGGTTACTATTCCTGCAGTTGAGATGGGTCTGGATGACCTAACCTGCTTCTCAGCTGCCATCATTCCCAGCCCAGCTGTTCGTGTTGGCTGCAATAAGCTCATTAACTGGGTTTGCAGGGACACAGTGGGATGTGAACCATAGTGGCTTACACAGCTCACTCTGCTCCCCTGCAGCAGGAATGGCAGCAGGCAGGTGAGACATGTCCTGCCACTGCAAAACCAGCCAAGGGAGCATCAGGCAGGGTGCAGCAGGGCAGAGCTGTCTCAAAGGCAGTCGCTGATCAGGGCAATAAAGCTCATGAGCAACTCAAACCAGAGATGTAAATGCAGAAAAGATAACTGACGAGATCAATCCCACTCTTGTGAAAGGCCTTCACATGTGTGGCTGAACGTGCCTTCAAGGCAACTTCTAGGCAACTCAGTGGAGTAAGAGAACCTGAAAGCAATCACCTGAGAGCAGTTCAGGAGGCAAGCGCAGCTAGCAAGAAATTTGGCAAATTTGCAAGGAGGTGCATGATTGCACAGTTAGAAGAGCAAATACTGTTCATCAGGATGTATGATGTTTAGAAGTATTATCTATTAACTGTGCAAGGCCAGATTAAGGGTGGGAAAAGAAAGAAGCTAATTACCTGATTTGACTTAGTCCTAGCAAAACTTTTGTCAGGCTGCAGACCTTCTGTTTTGTCACTGCTCCCTGTAGCCTTCTGGGTCCCACACCAGCCCACAACCAAACCATGCTGGAGTGTGCCCTTGTGTTGAAATAATATTGACCCATCCCCTAAAGGTCCCTTGTGTCAGAGGATGCACAAAAGAAGGAAATGAAACTTAAACAACCTTCACATCTGCAGGGGATTTCCACACCATCTAGGTTCACATGAAAGCTCTTGAAAAAGACTGTCACTATCTGAGCAGTAGCAGTAGTTGTCAAGTGGTAGTTTAGCAAGATTTGTTCTTGACAACAGTGTTGTTCCTTATGTCCCCTGCAGAGGTGGGGTCTGATTTGGTATGAGGAGACAAAGCTAATCAGGGTCAGATTAGCCAGGAACTAAGCCTAGGTGGCATTACTCCAGATGAGAGTTCTTTTTCCTACACATAGATCAGCTTTGGGTTGACAATTCATTGGTCCAAGCTGAATATGTTAAACAGTGAAAAGAAGAGAATAATGAGAAATTTTACACACAGACTCACTGACTCTGAGTTCCTGGAAGCAATTTCAATTTATTTTTTAAGAGGCATTTTATCGAAAAATACATCTAGTTTTAAAGGAAGTAAAGGTGTTGTGAAAGAACTTGTGCTGCAGAGGTAGCACAGCCCTCCTCTCTGTGCCCAGGCATTACAGCCCAACTCTTTAAATGCTCAGAGCTGCTTGCAGCATACTGGGTTTCCTCTGGCATGTGGGGTATCACTGGGAAAGGAACCCTTATGCTGTCTGGGATGGGGACAAAGCAGAATTGGCAGCAAAGGGCTGGTCCATGGTATCTGTTCTGTTGCTGGTGGCCAAATGCTAGCCAGTGCACATCTTTGCCCCTCTCTGCCCAAAATGCTCATGTGTCAAAAGGGACAGTAAGTATTTCCCTACCATGTCGAAGTCTTGTAGGTGTAAGTGAATAAATTTTTCAGAAGGACCCATGAGGGTACTTAGAAAAACACTGCCAGTGTTATGAAATGTCCCATGCCTTTCCAGCCAGCACAGACCTGCAGGAAGCCAGGGGGCTGCAGCCCTCCCACCAGCCATGGCTCCCTCTGATGCAAATGCTCCTGCTCACAGTCAGGTGGCATGGCCACCTTGTCCTCCCTGCTGTGCATGGTGGCCATATCCTCCTTGTTTACAGTGGTATATAAACAATGAATAATAGTATAGGTAGGTTGGTTATAAATTAAGCAAACTATATTAAAATTGATTTCGGTTTGGGGGGGAGAAAGTAAGTTATGAGGTGTGACAGTTGCAAACATTTTCGTTTATATGCTACTTCCAAGAAGAAAAATATTATGCTAAATGAAAAAGAGGTGTCAACCAATCAGCTCTCCTGATGCCTGTCCCTTCCTCCAGTAGTAATAGTCCCATTGTGCTGTTTTACAAGGCAGTAAGCCAGTCACCAAGTGGGGAACTACCAGAATAAAGTTCTCCTGGTTTGTGCCAGGGAGGGAACCCAATTATGGCCTTGTAAAACAGTGTGATAGTGCTATTACTGTGCGGGTGCTACGAACTGCTTAAAATTGTGTTTTGAAGAAGCTTTTCAAAATATTCTCAGGAACTGCTCAGGAGAGACAGTCTGTGATGCTGGGTATGTAAAGCAAGCAGGAGACCTCAGAGCAGCACAGGAAAGGTATTCGTGTTCCAGGACCCAGTGCAATGCTGCACTCCTCGTTGAAGGCTGGACCACGTTCAGGCTGGGACTTGCCAACAGTTCCTGTGGGATTTTCAGTCCTTTCTCATCCCTTGGCATAACAGAAAACAGACATTTTACAAGAATAACTGTTCGCTCAATTTTAAGAAGATGAACGAGGGTGGCAAGAGCAAGGACCTTTTAACTAACTGGTTTTGAGCACTGATGCAAAATGTTCCATCTTGCCTTTTGTAGGCTGCCCAGGCCTCCCTGCAACATCAATGCTGAAAGGAAACATTTTCTAGTGTTCTAAGGTCTAAGATGCAAACAATGATGAATGCAGATATAAGCACCCTAGCCCAGAGATAAAAAAGGTAATTTAGCACAAACCTCAAGAGCAGCATCTAAAACTAACTAGGTGGGGGAGCAGAGCAGTGATAGCTCAGAGGACCACTAATCAAAGCCTTCTTGGAGGAAAAATGAAGTCTCAACCAAAAAAATGTCTGCTTGCAGCAGAAAATGTTAAATTTCCATTAGAAGTAATGTAAATGTCTGCCTGACAAACCAAAACATGTGGGTCAACAGGAAGTATTTGGTAATGCTGTTGACAGTATGAGGTCTGAAATGCAGTTGTCTCATGGCTCATGGGGCAGGACTCCCCAGCTCTGCTGACTCTCCTGTCACACACTACAGCCAGGGACATTTTTAGGGCTTGCACTGTGTCTCAAAAGAAAGAAGGCGGGGATGCAGGAGAGAAAACACAGGTCACAGAGAGAACCCACGTTCAGGAAAGAAATCCTTGCTAGCACTAGCAGGTCAGTGGAAGATGCAGAGCATGACTATGGCAGCTCACCAAACCTCAGGCAGAGATCTGCAAATGACAGTCAGGTACTCCCTGAAATGCAGCAGACAAACACACTTCTCCAAAGCTGGAGACTGGGGACAAGACAGACTGAATCTGTTTAGTTTGTAAGTTAGCACTTACTTATTTCCTTAATCTTTGAAAGATGTGGGAGAGGAAAGCAACTAAAGAACTAAAAGAAAGGAACTAAAAACAAAATTAAAAAATAAATATCAATCCTTATGTATGGAAGGTACACTTGCATCCATGACTTGTGCCTTTGTAGGCAAGCAAAACCAGAGCAGGGATGGCACTGAAGCAGAGGAGAAGCAGATTTAACCTGTTTAATATTTGTAAATATACCAGAGAGGAAATCTCTTTGCCTTTAATTCTAGGCTCTGCTTGTTTGTTGCCTCCAGTAAATTAAATTCCCAGATAAAATTACCAATAGGCATATCTGAGACTTTTTAAAATAACATCAGTACATAAGGAATCTGGCAGACCTTCAAATAAACAATGCACAAGGAAACCTATTCATTTTAGTAGGATCCATGGATGATGATAGGGAAAGCAAAGCTCTGATGCTTAGAAGCTCAACAATACTGTTCAAAAAGAAGGCATAAACATTGTCCAAAAAAGGGTAAGAGTGAAATGAGAAGCAGGATCTTGTTCAAGGCTTCAGTGTAATTATATATTTTACATCTCTTTCAACGCAACACTTTGTTTAAGCATGGGAATGTTCTAGCAGACTTACAACAATATTTCCATACTGTACATTTATTGTAGCTGCTCATTAAGTGAAATTGCTAGCACATGAAGTCATGTGGAAAAAAAGAGGGATTTAAGACATAACATTTTCAGGATGCAAACATGAGAAGTGAAGATTTTTTCATCAAACTCTGGTTCACACTCAAAGCAGAATTCCAATGGGCATGTAGAGGCAAGCTGAAGGGAGGGAGATTGCTATCAATTTGAATTTTATTTTACATTGAATTAGCAAATTGCAGCTCTTGCCAGGCTGGTTGTGGTATATTTATGTGGCACTATTTATACAAAAAAAAAAAAAAGCATAATAGGTAGCAAAGCTCTAAAAGTTTAAAAAAATAGCAAGAAAAAGNGCACTATTTTAAAAAAAAAAAAAAAAGCATAATAGGTAGCAAAGCTCTAAAAGTTTAAAAAAATAGCAAGCAAAAGAAGCATTACTGCAACCAATCTTAGTAATTAGCAAAGTACTGTTATTCTCATGCTAACAATAACCCATGTAGAGACTCCATATTAAAGTTCTCTGTAAAAAAATGTAAACTACAATGTAGTTAAGTAACAACAACAAAAAGTAGTTGGACTGTCTGTGAAGGAAGATTTAGTGGTCTGTTTTCCTCTTAATTTGTTCTTTGGTTGTACTACATTTGCACTGCCCCAGTTAAATTTCAGTGTTTCCCTAGTGTCCATTGCACACAGCTATATTTGACAAATTAACTAGACACGAAACTGAAGGCTGTCCTGCTCATTGTCCTCCTTCTCCTTTGCAGTTTCCATCTCCCCTTTGCAGAGGAACTGGAGCCCACTTCCAGTGAGCTGTACAGAACGGCATCACAACCAGTTTATCCACCATGAGAGTGGAGCTTCTCTGAGGGCAAGTTACTCCCCAGGCCAGCCAGAAATCTGCCCTCTGCAAATGCTACTGCTGAGCTGGGGACCAACAAAGCAAGGTTTAGCCAGGTTAAGTATCACAGGATTTGAGAAGGGGCGGGAAGAAAGGCACACTGTGGGAGCTCTGTAATTATGTGTGTATATACACATGTATGTACATTTTACAGAGGAAGTGAGACTTGTGTAACAGATGCAGCTAAAACATTGGCAACATAGCCCTGTTGGGGAACAACAGCTGTAGCAACACCAAGAGAAACAAACAGCATCCACCCTCCTGCATAACACCTGGGGTGATCAGTAGTCAGACATTTCTCATTACAGTGTGACCAAAATATGTATCTGTAAGAAAGCCCTTTCTACTCCCTGGTGCTTATTATTTGTTATTCAGTACAGCAGAAGGGGGAGGCAATAACAGCTGCAGGAGCAGTAGCTGTGTGTTAAGGTGAAATAGTTTCTGAGAGCTGAGTCCCTATCTCCAGGTATGCTCTATTGGCTCAGCATGGATGAATGTAGGAGCAAAAACCACGGGCAAACAGGGGTTAAGTACAGAAAGGAGGCCACGCTACCAAGACAGCAGCTAAAAAGAAATTGGAGACTCCCCATCACTTCCACACTCCTGGCCTGCTAGGAGAGCTGCTACTGAGATCCCTAAGCACGCCGTCTGGAAATCTCAAACAAGACACACAAAAAATAAACAGGAAATAAAGGACCACCTGCCTTCCTCTGATCCAAGCAGCATCACACAAATTGTCACCTGCCTACTTTGGGCAGCTCAGCAAGCAGTACACAGGTATGCTGCAGAACCATTGGTATTTTTAGGTCTTAATCCCAGAAAGCACGCCTTGGTGTCCTGCCTTCCTTGGTTTCAGTATTCCTCTTCCCCTTCTGTCCCTAGCCTGCAAAGTTCATTTACCATTTTAATAAGAGTTTCATACCAGAAGATCATGTGTTATCTCAGAAGTTCAATCACATTTTTCTTGCAAAGTACACAATGTGTGCTCTTTTCCACTACGTGATCAGTGGATTTACTGAGAAGAGGGGTGCAGTTTATGTGCTCATGGACGTGACAGGCTCAGGAGACTTGGATCTAATCTTGTATTTTTCTTTAGCCTATCACTGTCAGTCTTAGAAACCCTGGCTGGATGCTCAGGTGTTGCTTGGTGTTCATCTCTTTGTGCAACAAAGCAGACTTGCACATGTAAACCAGCCTGGTAAGTGTGTGCATTGCTGGGCACACTTCCCTGCTGCTCTGAAAGCAGGTTTGTGCTCAGTGACCTTCACCAGCCACTCCCCAAGACTGTGCTGCAATTGCCCCACCTGTGTAATGACTTCTTTGTGAACCACCTCAGTGTCTACTCTGTCTCAGCTAGGTATTTGTAATGTTACAGTCAATCTGTTTTCAGGTGGAATGATTTCCATTTTAGACAGCATTTCTTCAGAGCATTGATGCATTTGTCCTTTTAATCCCTCGAATGTATAAGCACAATGAACTGAAAATTTAAAAATCCCAAAGAGTAATTTTATTAGCTGCTGAAATACCTTAGGGTTCCTGGACTTCAAACTAGTAAAAATGATAATAAGTCTTTCCTGAGAGTGGAGTCTTTTCCTGACAGACATTTTTATGATGTTAGATTAAATTATTTTTGTACTGCTTTAGCTTTGGTGGTACATAGATAGTTCTTTCTTAGTCTGCCTTAATGTGAGAGGACAGTAAATAAAGCTCTCTTTTTGATATAAGTTTTCAGGTATTTTAAAGCTTGCTTTTATATCTTTTTAGAGTTGTTGATGCATTATTTTATTGATATCCTCAGGATATAGGGAACCTCTCTCTTAGAGCCTTGAGAAGCTAAATTGCTGAATCAAGTGATAAGACTTTTGACTGGACTACTTAAAAAAGACTTTGAAAATTGAGGTGCAGCCACAAATCTTAAAGAAAGAAAAAGAATGTGACTTTCACTTTCATAATTTCAAACTGTTGATTTATGGCAATTTCACAAACTTACAAGGTTTGGTAAGTATCATTTGATTACCATTATGATTTGATTTTTGGAACTGATGAAACCCAGAATTTGTTCCCTACACTGCTATTGTCTAATCCTCAGCAATATTAGTCTTAAGTACTCCCCAACTACTCATTCTAAACAACATCACACAGAGTCTTTTTTGCTGATATTAAGCATTTGTTTCGCTTCACATCTTCTCAAGGTGGCTTTCAAACTGGGTACTGAATGCCACCTCCCGGCTATAGGTGAAAAGGTGGTGTATCAATACACATGCAATGTAGAATTAACCAGTGTTAACCAATAGAGTGAACATTTGCAAAAGGAAAAGAAAAAAACCCCAGAAGAAAAAAACACACCCCCCAAAAAACAACAACAACAACAATACTCAAAACAAAACAAAACTCCAAACTACCCCCCCCCCTCTCCCCAGTAATTTGCATTAGCCAGCCATTTTATGCTGAAGTGCTGTAAAGGAGAAATGTTACCATGAGACTCCAAGTGCCATCACCTCTCAAGGTCATACATGGAATGCAAAGGTTAAGAGCAGTGGATGATGACAGGCTACAGATGTACTAATTTGGGTTTATCAAACCATCACAGACAATCCATACAGGATGTTCAGGGGACCACAGAATCTAGTATCTAATTTCAGCAGGGATGTATTGCTTGCACAGCAGAAATTGGCCAGTTCAGAATACATATTCATTTATCAGCCATGTATCACTGCCATTTCATTTTCCCAGTAACATGAAACAGATAAATAGATTGCTATGTTCCCATCTCCCTTATAAGAATTCACCAGAGAAGTAGATGTAGAATGAGCATGTGTCTTTATGGTTCAGCCAGTAATAGGTTGTCACCCTGATTTTTTAGAGTGCTGTGTTTATAGTTGGTAGCAAAGGTTCTCATGGATTTTGTGTAAATAATCCATGTTTCTATAACCGGCCAAGGACTGTTTTGTACTTTGGATGTTGTTTTTCATTCTTCTTTCTGGGGTGGAGAATGTGATAGACTGTGTTTCTCACCTATGGAATTTGAGAGGTGGCGGCCTCCTTGTCCAATCCATAACTGCCTGTAAAAAGGTATAAATATAAGAATAAAGAGAGGCTGGGGCTCTTTTTGCTCTCTGCCTGGCCTTGGTGGCTGACCTCCTGAGTTGCCTAATTGTCTCGTGTCCAACAGAGTGACAATAGGTTACCTATGGAAAGACAAACTGCTTTTATTTTCATGACTGTAATTAAAATAATGTGATGCTCAAAAAAGACATTTAAAAAACAAACATTCTAGTCTATGGCTGTGACAATGAGACTTAAAGTCTACCTGTCTTTCCAGAAGGCTCAGCACATTTTTGCCTCCATCTGCATGGCTGCTGGAAAGGGTGTCTGTTTAACCTGCCCTGCAGGACTTCCCCTCCAGAAGAAGATGACCTGTCTACAGTTGTGCTTCCAGCCTCGGTGCAGAAGCAAGCTGCGCTCCCAGCTCTCAGCTACCTTGCCAGGTGGCCCAGAGTACCTTCCATGAACATATTCCCATATATAAAGGGATCTTTCTTTTCCATAATGATGTGATACATAACCTCAACATCCATCCTGAGCCCAGGACTGCACTTAGGACAGCCTCACAGAGGCAAAACCAGCAGGAAACTCTGTCAGTGAGCATGTTAACACAGAACATGCGTTTGAGTCTGTAACAAAGAGGCAGCACACCTGGTCTGTGAGACTTTACACACTGTCATAGCAGGTCACTTAGGATCCTCTGGAGCAATGGCAAGGCATTCTAACCTTTCCACACTCTCAAACCACTTAGAAAGATTTCAGAGCTATGGGTTTAAATTGCATATAGAACAGAGGAAGGGCAAAAGGGAACCGAGAACTAGAGATTAAGTGATTAGAAAAATATCAGAAGCAGAGACTCACATGTGAATACTAATTTTTGAAGAAAGATTTTGCTAAGGAATTATTTTGTTTTTAGAAATGGAAAATCTTCAAGTTCAAACCATGCTGAAAAGCATAACCATATAGGACAAGAGAGCAATAGCTGCACTCAAGTATTTTCTTAGGAAATGGACATTCATACTCACTCTGTGCTATATCAAAATAACATTTCTGTATATCAGCTTAGTTCACAAGTGCTTTTGAAAGGGGGGCAGCTTTTGTCCTTTCCAACGCCGTTTAGCTGGAGCCATCATTGCTCACTCTTCCTGGTGACACACAGTACACTGGATCCTCATAAGCAGAGTATAATATCCCTTTTCTGGCAATGAAGGGGGCATTGGCCCCTCAGTATTGCCTGAAGAAGGAGAAACTGGGGACTATGTTCGGTCCACATAACTTCAATATTTATCCATCTTGAATTAAACATTCAAGTATAACATGTTAAAAATAAAGTGTTCAAGATCTTGCTCATAAATACTTTATTTATGGCTTTGAAAATATAAGTGGAATGTCAAATTGAAATATGTCCCGCACTTACAATCATAAATTATACAGCACCATAAATTTCCTGGACATTTTACAAATACAGATATTTTCCTTGTCCCAAAGAATTTAGGTCTAAATCAGGCATGACAGACAGAAGGCATGGCAGAGGACAACATTTCAAGACAGGAATGGTGAGAAGAGAGTAAACATTCTCTGAAGTGATGGGTATAAAGGAACTAGAGAGAACATGAAGCAAAGGTCTCCTTTCAGGTGCAGGAGAGTTTTAATTCCCAAAGAAGGGGAAAATACTTTTCTGGAGGTCTTCATTTACATGCTTACTGATGAATTCACTGGCTGAGTTTTGAAGGTTTGACTGAAACTTGTTTATGTTTTGATTGTTAATAGATTATTCTTCTAAGAAGACTTACAGAAGGACACTGAATTTGCAAGTGACAGTTTATGGCATAGTAACAAAGCTAAAAAGCTCAGCCAGGGGTGGTAGAGGGCTTTGTTTTGCTTTGTGCTCTCAGCTGGGAGAGCCCATTCCAAGGACAGAGAGGAGTCACTAGCATGGTGCAGAGCTGATTTCCCAGGAAGTATGGAGAGAGTCAGCAGCATGTGCACAAATCTGGCTGCCCAGGAACCTGGCTGGTGGCAGCCTCCCAAACCTGGCTCATTGCAATTTCTGGCTAGCAGATGGGGGTTGGTAGCACTGGGCAGTGTGGGAGTGCTGCAGGCTGGGACCCAGCCCTGTAGACCTCAATGGATCTGCAGAGGGCTGCCACTTCCATGGTTCTACTGAGGACCAGAATGGGCTTTCAGTGAGGCAGCAGATGAAGTTTGCAGTGGGATTAAGCATTCTGGACCTCAGGAAGGTGAATAGTAAATACCTGGACCTCAAGGACAAACAAACTCCATATGAAGTGCTTTGAAGTAATTTCTTCCTGAAATTTCAGCTATAAGCACAAGGAACTGTACAGCTTGTCTTTGTTGGTCTTTTCATCCTGTGCAATAACACTTCAAATTCCTCATCTTAGTAAATGCCCAGAACTGGTAAAAAGCCAGAGCTATTACTCCATAACACAGCAGCAGTGTTATAGCTAAGGTACCTCATGGGAGACATCGACCAACTGCAGTTGCATTGAGGCAGGAGGCTACTGTGGACACCTGAAACCCTCATAAAGTGCTTGTGGGAGCTCTGTAGCCCTCCAAGACCACAGCTGATGGTAAGGCATAGCTCACCAAGGCACCTGAAGTTACTCTAGACATCCATATTTGAGCAGCTGAATTTTTCATATGGTGTCAAACAAAAGCAAAAGAGGGTTTAAACAAAGAACACTATTACCCAAGGAACTGGACTGTTACTTTACTTCATTCAGCCATTGTTCCTGACTACAATGAAGCAATGACAAATCTAGAGGAATTCTCAAGCTACAAAATGCCCTGTGTATCTACTAGTAGCTAAAGTTGCTGAACCTTTTGAAAAGGTCTCTTGTGCCATTATACCTACCTCAGCTTTAGGCTCATTTTGTTGGTCATTGGCAATATGCTGAGTAGGTGAGTGATGAGAGAGGTATAGAGCTGCCAGAAGTGTACAGAGCATAGTCTGAGGCTTGATGGTCTGAGGTGTCTCTGAGGTGCTGGGCAGACACGGAGCAGAACACATGATAAGACATTGTGCAAAGAGCTCTGGCAACTGGTACAGTTTGACAATAGAGAAACCTTTGGTGCTGGACTGCATTTCCTAGGCTGCCAGTTAGGTCAAAGCTCCCCAGCACAGCTGTTTCTTCCCAGAAGGAGAGCTGTTCACTGCTGTTCGTGGGTGTGGTGGATCAGGTGTGCTTGTAGTACAGGGGACACTTGCCCTTCTGATGGCAAGGCATAGCCACCTCTCGCGCTGACTTGATTAAATGTCCAAGGCTGAAATATGTATGTAAAGGGTTCTATTCATGTTAGTGGATACATACAAATGCAAAAGGTTTACTTCTATGAAGAGAGACACATTGGACAATCTTTTTAGATGCATATATTTCAATGAAACCTTGTGACTTCCAGTGGGAGATCACAGCCATTTTTAGCATATCCCTTTCAAAAAGACATCAAGTTTGCAATTATCAGCACAAACATTAACCTTGATTGCAGATCCAGGCTACCTTGCCTATTCTTTATCAACACCTGGTTGATGAAGTCACTGTTGTCCTGATTTACTGTCTTAATTTGGTACAGAGACTATGCTAAAAGCTATTTCAATGGTTTATCTCTATCTCTGTCCTTCCTATTTAGTTCTAACCAATGGTTAGGACAGATACATTGATCTCTCACTACTGCCTGCTGGGAGTGCAAAACATCCAATTTGCTTGAGGTCAGGAGGCCAAAGCATCATGGCCCCACAAATACGAGTTTGCACAGAGCTCTAGTTGTAATTTTCTAATTGCTGGATACAGGTGCTGATTCCCAAAGAGATGCACCAAGCTGCCCATAGCAAATCAAGAAAGAGCTGTGCTTTACAGGAAATTCTCCTCATGAATTGTACAACAAAATTTGAAAAACGATCATGGACAACTGAATTGCTATTCCAGAGATTTTTCAAAATTTAACAGTTACAATAGCTCTGTTTTACCTGGGACAATGTTGCTGCTACCTACAAGTCTGAGGAACTGAGGAACACGCAGATTAGAAAAGGCCACTGCTCCCTGACGTGATGAAGTGCAGAAGCTGATGTCTGATCAGCCAGTAATGCCACAGAAGCTGCCTAGAACTCATCACTTTGGTTTTGCAAACTGAAGGGAAGGAGGAATTTCACACAAAACCTGCTAATATGGTAAATCCTGATCTATAGACTTGAATATCTGGACTTAGCACAACAGTGGTGGATGAGGCCATCAGAACAGCTCTTGACCTCCTACAGATGGTAGCAAAGGAACTGCTTCCATTAGGTCACATCTGTAACATAAGTGCTGATGTTCCCACTTAGATGAGTTAAAAATATCCAGTCTCTCAGTATGAGAAAGCTTTATGGGAATGGGTTGGCTTCCACAAATTCATCAGGAAGTGTTTGGAATACACAACTTTTATTTCTCTGCTTCAGTTAACCTTTAGTTGCTCAGACTGTGACAAATTTATATAGCACTGTAATCTATATACAGGCAATGCTAAACAGTTACATACTATTAGCATTATGTATAATATAGGGTAATTTAATTTTCAGTTCCACAGAACTACAACACTAATATTGAAACCATTTTTTTAATACTACCACAGTAATCAAACCCTGTCAGACTTTTGTTTAATGGGAACATGCTAGCATTTTATTCTGTTTGGGAATAAGCTTTGTCTGGGACCATTGGAATTTCCTTTAGAACAGAAATCCCACTTACCAACCATTTTTGTTCCCATTGTTCCTGCATCCCAGATCCCAGCACCCAGAGGCTAAACTTCTTTACCAGTGTATGTCCTTGTTCCACCTCCCCATGCTCACAAGTCCTGCTGTGTAGGGTCACACAGGCTCTCTTTTTGAGAAACAGCCTCTGCGGACAGCATGGGCCCACAGCCCACTCTTTGGAGAGCAATTGTATTGTGTTAGGTTCCTGTGCCTAGGGCTCTTTGTCAAATATAATCTCTTGCAGCAGAAACATTAACCATCTAGAACCTTTAATCCCAATAAGAATCCCTGTGGACTACATTACCCAGGATCCTTGACAGGGGAGTTGATGAGTAGCTAATGAGTGAAGAATAAATCATACATAGTCCCTGTGTTCCTCAGAGTCAGGATATTTTTCTTGCATAAAAACTACTGGCCAGGTGCTCAAAATGGGTGATAGCAACACTAGATAAAAATGTAAACCAGAAATAGTTGCACTTAAATTCATCTCAATAACAAGTGTTTCTGTTCACACCCATGTCCCCAGGCATAATGTGAAAAAACTTACTTTTGCTCTATTCTGATACAAATACAAAAAAAAAATTGCAATATTTATAAAATTTGAGTAGAATGAAATCAAATTCCATAAACAAAACACTCAAGGAGATTAATCAAAGTTAGCCCCACTAGGATAATGGGGGGACAGTGGTTAAAGACAGATTACAGTATAGCAAGACACCCATATTGATTCCATTACAAGCACAGGTGGAGAGATGCCAACTTCCTCACTGTAGCTGGAGCAGATGGTGGCAAATCTCTGGTTCTTCCCCAGGTAGCCACAGGACTGACCAGCAACTTGGCATTTGTACCCTCTGCTACCAGTTTTTTCAGATCAGAGTGCTGCTGCTTTCACTGCTGACAGCAGGCATTCAGTTTCAGAGAGGGATCATTATACTTAAAATACCTCCCTAAAGTTTATGATGCTGGAGACTTCGCAAAACATTTGGCTTTTGATGTGAAGCAGTGTAAATGCTGTAAGCATATTTACAGGACATGATTGATAACACACTGCACATGAACTCCTTCCTTTAAACTTTCCCATAAAACACATTCATCTGCCATTTCCCAATCTCACCTACCAAATGATCTAAGTGAAAAAAGAAAAATTAAATGGTTCAAGAGGGCAAATAGGCCCTAAATGACTGTTTAGGAGCAGAAGATGAAAGGTTATCTCCAAATTTCGGTTTGCAGAATTATTATATTCTTATTTGAAAAGTCTGTGTAAAATTGAGGTTTCAGAGGGGTCTTTTCTTTGTTTGTTTCACTGAACAAACTAGACTCACACCCATGTAAGAGTAATGTGAGATCTCAATGAATACAAAGTCCAAGAGCAAGTGTTCACTTGATTATCAGTTCAACTGATTATTTTCTTCTTTTAGCAGTGTGATCTCATTGATACAGAAGGCTACTCCTGAGCTCCACCGCCATACAGGGATCAATGGGAGATGCTGTGGAGAAGGCAATGGACTTGAGCTGCTTTTCTTCCTGACAACACTCTCCTGTCAGCTGCAAATCACAGAAAATCACCCTAAGTGACTGCTAGGTTACAGGCAGCTCTGCTGGCAGGGAATCAAGGAGCACTCTGTTACCATTCTCTCTGGAGCTGGGAGGTGATAATCACAGGCTAATCACAAATGGCAGCAGGGAGTAGCCCTGTTAGAGATGAAACATTTCCACTGCAGCTGTAGCACCGCACTCTTGGTCCAGGGAGGGAACATTTTACAACTGAGTCAGTCAGTTGTGCTCACTCATCTTGCTGGAAACTCCCCTTCAACACCATACAGGCAAAGCCTGACTCTTGTAGAATACATGAATTTGACCACGTCACACAACAGGAAACACATTAAATTCTTGTAACTGGAGTGTGATGGAACAATTAAGCCAAGAGTAAAAATGCAAATTTGTCATAGTGAAGGAAGAACATGGTAAATAAACTCACATGGAATGGAACATCTTGAAACACATTTGTGTTGCATTAGGATTTCACAGGATTCTGAGGTTAAGACAACCAAGTAGCATATATTAGAAAACTCCAGACGCAAAAGAAATAAATTCAATTTTTGTGTCATAGAGAAGTGTATTATTTTGCTATAATGTGTTTGAATCTACAGCCAAGAATGACTAAAATATGCTGTAAAGTTTTGTGCAAATAGTAGATAAAGTTGAAGCAAAATCATCCTCCCAAAGTCTGGCATGTAGTAAAGTTGTGCTGCGCTCATTTAAGATTATTTTGTGTAGCAGATGGACATCCCATCCTGCAGATGTTCAGATAACAAATGTTTTCAAAGCACTTTGAAGATGCAGCACAAAAATACAAGGTTTCATTATTAGATATTAGGAAGAGTAATAAAAATAAATACAGCTCATACTAAAGAACATCTGAAGGCTCTTTTATGAGACACAACATAGAGGTCTTTTCAAAGCAGTGATTTATTTTTTCACATTTTTTCTTTTCATTAGCAGAGTTCATGAATTAATTTGAAAATTTCTGTTTCATTCAATCTAGCAGTGTCAAATATTTTTGCCAAAGAAAGACACAACTACTCAGACAGTGTAAAGAAGCTTATAAAAAACTAGTAGATGGAGAAGTTCACTCAATACCTAGCAACACTGATAGGATCCACAGCCCCAATAAAAATGGATAGCCAATATACACCCTTGCCTTAAACCATCTCAAATACCACACAAAGGAAGAGAGACAAAGGAGCAAAAGAGCATAATGTAGAAAAACAAAATGAAAGCTATACTCAACATCTCAGTTTTGAACAGTTGTGTAAAAACATCTGGAAGCTGCAAATCCTGAAGAACCCAGCAGCCCCCTGATCTAATGTTTCACCCAAGAACACCATATTTGGTTTCTATGAACTAGATAAAGAACAGGTACAAAACAAAGCATAGAATGTCAAATATGGCACATGCATGAGCTAGAGATTTGTTGGCTTCATTACAAATTAATCTATTTTCTATGTAATCAATGAGAAATGCCCAACTGATTCAGGCTGTGAGAGCAGCACACTGCAAAATTCCTTTGTTTTGTGGATAGACATTTGGAAGAGGATCTCACACCCTGAGGCTTACATCCATAAGTGTGATCTTTCAGCCATGTCCCTACAGTGACTGTATACTGTATCTAGACAGCTTATTTTTTGCAGTGATTATTATATGTAATGACAATTTTGAAAGATATATCTTCACGAAGAGAAATTACAATAAGGTCATAATGATGCCTTTGAAGTAAGAAATATACTCAAAGAAAGCCATTAAAAATTTATGAGGTTTCCTTTGCTGGTAGAAGACCAAACCCTGTAGTATTTGATAGACCTAAAATGAGACACAAAGCAAATTTAAGTACCATCTACATGAAAAGACGAGAATGTAGCTCATACTGTGTTGGGAAAAGAATGTACTGTCCTGTGCTTTGTACGAGGTAATTTTTGTGAATATTAATATTACCAGAGAAATCTCTTCACTGAAACACCAGACAGGACATCCTCAGACAGAAGAATAGTGCAGGGAGTAAGGAAGTGGAAACAAAGAAGATGCCAAATAATTATCAGCTGGATCATAGACTCATAGAATAGGCTGTGTTGGAAGGGACCCACAAGGACCATCGAGTCCAGCTCCTGGCCCTGCAGAGGACCATCCCCAAGAGTCACACCATGTGCATGACAGTATTGTCCAAACTCTCCTTGAACTCTGTGAGGCTGGTGACCACTTCTCTGGGGAGCCTGTTCCAGTCCCCAACCACCCTCTGGATGGAAATCCTTTTTCTATAAATGACCACTTAACAGGAGTGAGAACCAGAACAGGTAAGGATTGGACAATCCTATGGGATGCAAAGACCTAGATTTTCTTTCTGATCCTGGCGGGAGGGTGGGTTTGTTATGAACAAACAAATACTTATTTCTCTGATTTAGACATAAAAAATGGCATGATGTAAAAAAACCTACAAGCAGCTTTCTAGTAAAAGAGAAATAAAAGGAATATTTTATGAAACTCCAGTTAGGGTTAGGATTATAAGGATGATGAAAAGAAACGCTATTAGGGACATATTATTTTGTGTATGTGGTGCACACGTGCAGGACTGAAAATCCACAATGAAATCACAGACTCAGTTCTTTAAAATGAAGAATACCAGAACGTGGGGTCACTTATGTATGTGCCTTAGGATACAGTGAGGGCTGATAGACTGGGCTGCTAGCCATTACTGTGTCCCCTTCCCAGTGTTCAGCATGTGTCTTCTGCACAATTCAGAGACAACTCTGAGGGCTGAAGTGCTTAGTTTCTTGCATGTCTCTCTTTTTTCCTTCTCATGACAATACTTGAATGCTTCACAGACTGCATTTATAACAAACCTATGAAGTGAGGGACTACTATAAGATGGAAATTGAAGCACAGCAGATCAATGTCCAGGAGGATCATCTCTTCAGGGTGTCTAAAGTGAGGTTGCTAGATTTTTTTTTTTTTTTTCAAATTTTTGGAATTAGCAAGAATTTTATATTTTCCAGATGACCCTGCCATTGACTTTCATGGCTCTTGTCTGTGCTCTGCAGTTCTGCAGAAAGTAATAAGCTGTGAAATTCTTGACAGTATGATGCACATTAAAGGTATTAAGAGAGAGAGAATTCAGTTGTCAGTGACTGCATTTTATCATCTGACTTCTCCCTGAATCAGTAAATATCTTCCAGTTTCCTCAATAATGAGGGCTAAAAAGACCCCTCCAGATAACAAAGTACTCCATTAATGACTCCAGCCCCTTATGTTATTGCATTCAGTGTGCTGAACTGGCCCACTCAGATGGTTGCCAGAAAAAGTCTCCAATGAAAACTGGAAGTAGAAGTTTTCTCCTAATAGTCCAAAAACTTTTTTCCCTTTCTTGAAAAATTTCTAAAATCTCACTGAGGAAAAAGTATCCAGTCATGAAAGGTGTACTCCATGTTAGAGTTCCCATTGGAAATGCAATTCAGCAATTTCAAAACCAAGCAAGGCAGTGGTACAGAGTCTGGAAAATACAAAGCCATCATAGATTCCTGTATTCCTGTTTTCCAAAACCAAAACAAACAAACAACTAAAAGTTCAGTGGTTTACTGGGAGTCGGGGTTTTTTTTGCTTTTGACACTGTAGACTGATGAAAAAGAATGGCTGATGGGATGGCTCTATACATATCTTGTGTTCTTGATTCAGCAAGATAATGTGGAAATATTGGCTTTCAGATACAAAGATTTGCTAATTATAATTAACATCTGAAGGCTATTTATGTACATACTGCTCTGGCTGACCTTCATACAGAACATATATTTATACTCAGTGTAAAGCACAGTGAAGGCTGTTTAACATACCTGTACTGTAGTTTGCTTAATAATCTAATGTAGAGCAAATGAAATTCAATGGTTGTGAAAGAAGCTAATGGTCCCTTCTGGTTTTAAACTCTTATGAATGTGTAAGAAGATACTAAAGAGTTACAGGAGCATTTTCTCTCCTAGTATCTAGTTATATCTTTCAGAGAGTTCTGATTCAGCAGCTTCCCAAGAACCTGATGTTACTGAAGCATAGAAGACCCACAATTCACGGCAAAAACCACCTGCAAAAACAAATTAGCTACTCTAACTGGCTTTCAACTAAAGAATGCTACGAGCAGTCATTCCGGTATGTGAGGCAATCCTTTGGCCATAACTATTTAGACATTGTGGGACTGTATTAGATCTCACCCCATCGTATCAGACTGTGACACAAAATAACTGGCCAGCTCCTTGTCACCTACTTTCTTCTTCCACTGGCAAACAATCAACACTTGTAACTTGATTGATAGCTTGAAGTTTCTATCATAATAGCTGGTACCAAAAATGACACATTTTTCTGTCATTCTCATAAGACCTTCACATGTACTCCAAAAGTAAGATTTAGAAATTGGTTATTTGCAATACAAGAAAATAACTTCCTACCCAGCAGCCCTTAATACCTGCTAGGTTCCTCTGTCAAGCACTGTGATATTTTGCTGATGTGGAAGACTGAAATTAACCTTCCTGCACATGGTGTGAATTTAATCCATGTGGAAAAACCTACAATGGGCTTCTCAGACTTCCCAGAAGTTTTGATCCAACACTGACACAAATGAAACTGAAGCTCCATTTCTATTTAGGCAGGAATTCTTTTTTTTCCCCTCCTTCTTTCTGTGTCCTCAGGCACTTTGGCCATATTCACTAACACTACATGCCTCCAAATTCAAGAGCATAATGAATCATTCAGACCAAAGCTGGAGTGAGGGAAGGTGGTGAGATTCAGCACATAATATAGGTTTCGTTGTAAGCTGCCCAGATAGTCTGTACTTCTGCAGATCAGATGAATATGCTTTTTCTGCTCTCTGCCAAAGAACTCAACACTCTGTACTCCACAAGACAGAGTTTTAGTGTCAGCTTTTTACAACTACACAAGAACTTCACTGTAATAACACCCAAGAGAAAGAGAGGGATTTCCTCTGTTTAAACTGCTCATAACATCTAGAATTTTTGCATATTCATCCCTCTAGATCATCTGTGACAGTCTAGCTGTGAAGCTGGAGGAAGCATGAAGGTTATATCAAGCTCTGTTTTAACTCTCATTTAACAACATGTTGATTACTGTTGTGTCACACAGCAGCTGCATAATTGCAACCTTTTCAGCCAGATCTGTGTTGCTATCTGCAATCAGATTAATCCAGAACACCCTGGCGCTTCATTCCTGAAAGGCTCACACTGACTTGTGTGTTTTTAAAAGATGTTTAAACTTCCAGCAGTTTCTTCAAGGTTTGTTCAAACCAATAAGCATTTGCATTTGAGGCTGTTTCCCACAACAAAAGGACAGAGTTTCTGAATGTGGTCTTTGTGCTTTCTCTTTGACCGCAGTTATTTGCTGCACAGATGACGTGGCTGCTGCAGTTCCCTGCCTGGAGTTACCATCACCACTAATCCAGCAACTTCTAGTATACATTTTAGGGCCACGTCAGCCAATCACTGTTATTTGATTGCCTCCTTACATATACCATACACTAACCAAGGCTGCAAAACAACACTGAAACTCTGCAGCTCTCCACAGCTCTTAACATTCTTAATTTGATCAAACAGCCAGAATTTCCTTAGTTTCATTAGTTTTCCATTTGGAAACACATTTGTACTAATAGCACATGCGAACTACACAGATTCACCATAAATTTTGACAGTAGTTCTTAATAAATATGAAGCTACATGAAGATCAGATTTATAACAACTAACTTGTCTGGCTTCTCAAGTGGCACACAGCAAGCATCAGTATTTATTCAGGTAATTTTAAAACTTCCTACCAAATGTTTACCTGTCGCTGCAGTACATTGCACTCTTTTGGTGTAATAGCTTCCTGTATACATTGAAGAGGATATGTGAATTTTGATAACTCAGTATGTTGAAGCTTGATGACATAGCTGCAGAACAACAACACCAGGAAAGAATGAGAGGAAATCTTTCTAGAAAAGACAGGTGCGCTGGTGTAGAATCTTATTTCACACAACACTGGAAAATCAGTTTTGTTGTAGATTACAGCCATAGATCTTGGTTATTACAGCATTTTGCTTCCTTCAGTATTTTATTAGAATAAGGTGAGAAGTAAATCCCATGATAGATGTGTATCCCACCAGAGCAAGGCCACAAAGGCCTTACTTGACATTTTGCTGCCAATAATATTTGCCATACATGTTCTAATGGTGCAAAGGACTTTGTGAGGGAAACTGGTCAACACGTACGTCAACCTAAACATTAAAATAGCATTTGACATCAGGATGATCTCTAGACAAAGTTCCTCCTTACACTGAAAGTTTCCAATAGTCGTCTCAAAGAGAAAGGCAGAAGTTAATAGAAACATATCCCGCAATTATAATATCACTAGGCACAGATGAGTTAAAAATTATTTTGCAAGGGGTCCAGCAAGCCAATCTCACTCCAAGTGGACAACTGCCAATAAGTTGGTAATGGGAATATCCAGAGGAGACAAGAAACATTTCAGCTGGGTGAGAGTGGCCATAGCAAATGGAGGCAAAGGGCCAGGACAGAGCTGAGGATGTGAAGGATGTATGCTGTTGGACAAAGGGTATAAATGGCTTTGAAACAGTAACTCAGGCCTTCACATAGACATATCAAGATGCCTGTTATACTCTGAAGTTACAGAGAGGTACACTTTAAGCATTAAGAATGTCTGTACCTAATGTTAATAACATTTCCTGAAAGCAGTTATTGCTTTACAGACCATTATCTGCTCTCTGCAGCAAATTTTCACATTTTCTGTTCAATATTTTTTTTCAGATTTAAGACACTTATCCAAAAAACATGAAGATAGAGTCTGGGAGTGAGCTGGAGAATACAGAAAATTGAGTAAAGAAGAAAGCAGAAAAAGCCAAGGAAGATCTGCTGGCTTTTAGGAATTTCAAAGTCATGATTTTATTTTTTTTACAATGCAATTATTATTTTCAGTAAACATGACTGGATTAATGAGAAGAGTTCTTAGCATTTAAGAGCTTTTAAATTATGTATAAATGTTATGCACAAAATGCTGTCTTGGCTTTTCTGCATTTCTCTCTCTCACTTGCCCCTTTGGCACATTTTCCTCAGGGCTTCTCCCTTCAGCGGTTGAGCGGTGTTTATTACCAGGATCTTCTACCCTTATTTATTCAAGCAGAAGAAACATACCTAACATGTATTGCCCAGAGAGAGGGAAAATCATGGAGGTTAAAAGAGAAAGTGTTTCCAAAGAGCTGCAAAGCCTCATTACTTAAAGACCTTGCCAAATAGGAAAGAGCTACCTGGCAAGGAGATTGAAGAGCAGGCGGTATTGCTTAAAATCCCTTGGTTACTGCTTCAGCCTGTATAAATTATCCCTCTAGAGGCCAGCAGAGTATCAAAAAACAATTACCATGACCTAGACCATAATACTACTGTAGACCCAAATCTTGCCCAAACTATTAACATTTAGAACTTCTTCCAGCTGTTCAAAGGCTGCCTTTTGCAATGAGACTGAACTGTCCTGCAA
Source organism: Drymodes brunneopygia (assembly GCA_013400955.1). Classification (NCBI taxonomy): domain Eukaryota; kingdom Metazoa; phylum Chordata; class Aves; order Passeriformes; family Petroicidae; genus Drymodes; species Drymodes brunneopygia. The sequence goes on along the minus strand of VZTZ01026002.1, from coordinate 183,020 downwards.
TTACAGTGGCAACGTAAAAAGGCATTTCATAGCATTACCTTTACCACAGATCTAGATTCCTTAATGTGGTGTCAGGGATGTTAGAGAGTGCTCATGAAAATAGATCTGTTGCCTACATTCATATAGGGAAGGTCTCATTTAAGCAGTGTGTTTGAGATCAGAGCATATTTAGGAGAAGCAGTGTTTATTGTGCTTGAAGAGAGGAATGGGAGTCTAACGTACTCCAGCACTGATTTGCTGTTTCTGAACTTTGTGTCTTAGTTTTACCATCTGTAAAACAGATACTGTTAACACTTAAAATACAAAGCTGACCTGGGAGAAACGCCTTCTGCCTCACAGAAGTAAGCGATGGGAACATTAATTACTGCAATTACATGGAAAAGCCTCAATTAAAAGTGCAATGGGAACACAAAGGAGTGAGACATTTGCCAAATGAAACAGGTATATGCATGCTTTAGTACTTTGTTCTAATGCGTGCACTGATCTAATGCTTTCACTTTGAGCAGGTCTTACTCTAAGGCTTGTTCCTGTAGCCCTCACACAGACACATTCCCACACAAGTTTGCTTGAGGAAAGCCTCGAGATTTGACTTTGTGTTTTCTCTTGGTGCCAGGAAATACTATCCTTTTAATTAGCAGGTCCATTTCTTTGATAACTGTTTAAGTGGCTTCACTGCAATTTCATCTCTTTAGCTGTTATCCAGCACCTGGGAGGTAAGGAAAAAGGAAGCAAGCACTGAATTTTTCCATCATTTCTGCCGAGGGATATTTCTGAGACACTGTACTTTTGTGGGTGGGCGGATGGATGAATAGGCAGACGGAAAAGGGAGTTTCCTTTATGGGATTCCAATAATTGGTATGTGGTTTACATTCCATTCATCTGAAGGACTCTTATTTTAATCAGAAACATGCTCAGGCTACTAAACTACCTCCAGTGTTCAAAACATATCCATGCTTTCAGCTGGTGACTTTTCTCACATGCATCTTTTCTTTGACACCCACAGGCCCCAAAGAGTCATGTGGTCATTTACCACCAAGAACTCAGCATCAGGTCCTATAATAGGAGTTGGTTCAGAGCCCTTTTCCAGACAGAGAGAGGTTTTCTGATTGCTAGGTTCACGAGCAGAAGCTCTTTAAAGCCTGGTATTTAAAACTGGCATTGATTTCTCTAAGTGGGTTTTGGGTTTGGTGGGTTTATTTCCTAAGCTCATCCAACTCTGAGAAAGCCTTGTCTGGACAGTGTTGTGGAAGTCTGGCAGCACAGCATGGTCTTAGTAGCCAGATGCTAATGCAGACAACTGCTGAGAAAAGCCCTATATTCAGCAGCTGGATTCACTGGTGTGCTTTACACACAAAGGAATGAAAGGCTAACACCTTGTCCAGAACTAGTCAGACTAAATAAACAACAATATAGCAAATTTCAGCTTTGGGGCTGCTTAAAATGTGAAAATATTCAGCAGCAATTGCTGTCATCCAAGGGCAGGGAAAACATAAAATGACTTGCAGTGAATTAGTATTCTATTATACAAATCTCCCTGAACCTTTTGTGATAGATCCCTTGTAAACCCTAAAAATTCCTTCAAATGTCAGCTTTCCCCATCACCTAACTTGTTTCACTGTCCAGATTTGCTTACCCTTAACTTTTAGTTATGGATGCTCCAACAAATTTACCTTTTCAGGGTCTATCTTGTCTAACCTGTCCAGACAGCAACTGCTTGAATGTGCTCCACGTCACAACTCCCTCCAGTGCCTACTGTTCAGCAGATTTGTCAAGCAGCAGAGCAGGAAACCTCCTGCAGGCAGATAACACACTACACAATCTAAGAAAGGAAGAACAGTTTCACAGCTCAGGTCTATGTCAACCTGGGTCCATCACAAAGCTTTTGCACGTGCAATTTGCCTGCCTTGTGCCTCACTTTCCCTGTGGGGAGAGGGAAACGAGGCACAGATGCAGATATGCCACCAAAGGGAAGGGTAAGCCTGCCCCCTCTTTCCCACACTGAAGATGTGATGGAGATGCCCTGTGGCAGTGGCCTTTGAACACAGACAAGAGCTGCACAGAGTCACCAGTTCTTTCTGGATCCATGCATCCTGAAAAGACAACATGCAACATGGCTTGGCAATTCATCCATCTTTGGCCCGCACTAAGCAAGTAAAAACTGCTAATATCCTGAAGGAAACAAAACCATCAAATACCACTTGCTTCTTTCTTGTGATTCAACAGCCTCTTGGCAACATTCATTTCTCCACCATTTATTCAGAATGTGAGACCCTTGGCACCTAATTCAAAATTGGGACGGTGAGGTAAGAAGTATTTGAAGTTGCACTCTGGGTTGCAAAGGTTTCAGCAAAACTCCCTACCTACAACCTGATGACCTCCTCTCTGATGCCACAAGGAAGCAGAAACCTCACTCCTTGGGCAAAGGCCTTTAGCCCTGCACTCTGCTAGATCTCTGAGAGCTGTGAGCCCAGGCCATGCTACCCAGGGCAAGACCTGTTGCATACCTGTCAAAGAATGCTCTAATCAAATTATGTTACCACACTTTGCCCTGCCTAGGCTTTCACAGATCCTGATCTCTCAAGATACAAGACTTCTGTCTAGAGATTCACTTTAAAAGAGACTCTTTTGTCTTGATTTAGTTCAGAGCTATAAAGAGTTTAATCTTTAAATACATGGATCTGGCAATTGCAGAGCTAGCTACATTGCTCATTTGCAGTCAATGTATCAAGATTAGAGATATTCTGATCACTGAATACTGGATTGAAAATAGGATTTGGAGTATTCAACCCCATTTTGGCCAAATAATTTAAATTGAATGAATAGCAATATTTTGTTTGTTGTATTTTCTTTCTGCCATGAAATGAACCATCATTTATTTTGGATACTGAGATTTATCACTGAGCTAGAATTTGCCACAATAATGCTTTGCTACTGGACATTCGTAGTATTTCAGGGTAGAGCCATTTACTTATTTTGGACACCAAACCAGCCTGATACAAGGATTTTCAGATTAATCTTTTTGGGGCTTACTATAATAATTTTACACCACTTTTGATGAAAGGAAGGTGAAATGCTGAACAAACTGTGATCAGCAGACCACAGGGGACTGTTAGCAGCACAGACAGTTCATTTAATCATTCCCTAGTGTTCTTCCTGGACTGATTAGACAGCACCTTCACACACCAGGAACTATAATGCAGCCTTTAATGTTAATTAATGTATGACTGCTTAAATTTGTGCAGTCTTTTTCCTCCCTTCTCTTCCCCTGGCTGGCCACAACTGTTCAAGTGTTGCTGTCGGTTATTCTGCTTAAGTATTAAAAAATGCTTAACTAAATAGGCTAGCTTATTTGCTTTTGCTGATAGTAGCAGTCCACCCACAGAGCCCTTTCAAATCTCTTCAGTGTTTTGGAAACTGGATAAGGGACTTATTCAGTGACGTGCAAGTTTGTCTGAGCCAGGAATGAAGCGTGCATTTCATGAAATGAGAAATAACCTCAGACCACACACACAGTGTAATTTCTGAACTCCAGCTTGGGCTCTCTTCCCCTCGTCCCTGTGCACACATACACACCCCTGCTAAAAAACCAGATGATGACTGACATCCCTAAATCCTTTAAGCATTTTTTTACAGCTAAGAGCAGAGGGAGGTTTTCAGAGCTTAGGTGGCTCATTATTAGTAACACACTGATGAAAAAAATGGATTACTACAGTATGTGCATACCATGCCAAAGAGAAATAGCAAAAAGCCTGTGCCATCTAAATACTTTCAAGAGGAGAAACTGCTGATGCAAACGTATTAAAGCTATTTTTGCTGCATAGGGAGATGAGAAGTCCTTCCCACAATTCTCCTAGAGACTAATGTTGGTTCTGTCACTACTTGTTTAGTTAAACTAAAATCACTGAGTGTTTCAAATATTATTTTCCATTATAACTACAAAGAGAAGTAAACCAGGAAGACAAGTTTATTGCGTATTAAAAACTCACTCTTTCCTCTCCTAAGCAGAGGGAGCAACTATTCTGTATGGCTGTTGAGAACAAACTACACACAGAAGAGGCAAAGGGCAAACTTTTCCACAGCTGTTATTCCATGGCTTCAATATCCCCTCCTAAGCTTAATTCTTCAGTCTTACATCAAATGAGTACACTTAAACAATGAGACAGCAGGGAGACTCCTGCTCAGTTCTCCTTAAATACTTCCTTTATGCTGGACTAAAAGAAGTACCTTTACTGCTTTCAACAGGTAAGGGGTCCTCCTGCACTACAATTGTAGCACCACTGCTGAACTGCCCCTGCAAAGCTTAAAATGGACAAGCAAAGGTGTTTACAGACTGACTCCTGTGCCTCTTCTATTGCTTTGTACCTGATCAGTAATACCATCACACAACTGAGCCACTGAAACTATCTGCTTATGCATACAAATGTACATCTATACTCATATCATACACACTGGTGATACTTCCAATAAAGTTTGTGTAACACTTTCTGTTACAGGGCCCTAATTCAGTTGTTCATAACTTTGTCCAACTGTAAGTGCTCAAGCTGAAATTCTTCCTGCTTCATGTCTCCATCAGCCTAAATTTTTCTCATAAGTTTCAACCAAAACAGCTGTTCTGAAAAGGGCACTAAAGGGGATCAATCTCACTTTCCCTCATGTTTTTTCTACAGCCATTTCACTGAGAATCTGTTTTGTCTGCATGTTTGGGTAGAGATACTGTGGGTGGCAAGAGGGGTTACCTTACTGCAAAAGCAATCATGCCCACTAATAGCCTTCTGAAAACCTGCCAAATTTTGGATAAGTTCTAAATACTGTGGTTTACCCATGCTCCATACAAATCTCCTAGAAAGAAACAACATTATTCTCTGAACACTCTACTAAAACAGATTACTACCTTGACCTCATACACTTCCTCCATCACCAGACTACATGCATGTCCTTCCCACAGATGAACTGAGTGACTCCACAATTACAAAAGGATTTATAGAGCATTTGGGGTCTTTTCATGCCATTTATGGTACTGACCCCCAGAAGCTGCTGTGGCACCAGAACTGAAAGCTGAGAAATCCTGTTCCATCAATACTCATTGATGGTGCCTGTGCAGTACACTTGAGGAAGCTCATTAGCTTGGAAACAAGCCGAAGAGCTTGGGCTAACAAGAAAGAAATAGAAAGCAGAGCAGACTTCAAGAGACAGATGCAACATAGGCAGGGCATAATGATCCATTGTGTTAAGTACACAAACACTGTCTCCAGACTGTAGAATAGAACCAAGATTTCACAGATGCCTGCACTCTTTTGTTTTCAACCAGTTTCTGTGACATCTACTAACAACTACATCCTTTCTTCCCCTAACCGGCTAGTCCACGAAAGAGACTGTAATCTAGTGCTATTAGCAACTCCAATTGATCCAAGTAATTGGAATTGTGATTCTAAATTTTCCTAATGATCCACATGGGAATCAATCACTTCCAAGTACAGGAATACCTTTCTTTTTATGGTTTTGTTTGAAAGTTTTCAAAAATCCTTTTCAGAACTGCACTAGAAATAATAAAGTTACAAAAAGACTCAGAAGCTAGAAAATTACAGCAATACAAGCGCTCATGCATTCTGTTGTAGTCTTCTACTGTATGCTTAGCAATACTAACTTTTCCCAGACACATCACCCTCCTTCTCTGCAGATCACCACATTTCTAAACCGATGCCTTTATTTCTTTCGTTTAAGATTCACAGTTTTTCCCCTCTGAGTACAAAGCCAAGGATGAAGAAATCCCAGGTTCCACAACATATTAGCTGCAGCCTCTGCAGCCGTGAAGCACAGCTGCACTGTGGGCTACCACCTCAGTGCATCCAAACCAAGCTACTTGGGTAGCTATAATCTTTTCTAGTTAGTTCCCAGCTCCCAGCCTGAACAAAAACAAAAGATAAAGCCAGATACAGATCACAGACTTAATCTGTTGTGCTGTAATCCTGCAAGGTTGAAAATTAAAGTTCTCTGCTACCAGGAAGACCAGACTCACGGATGCTTCCCAGAGGTTCTGAACACCCACTTCTCAACCCTGAAGGAATAAAACAACAAAAGATAAACTTTTGCTTAAAAAGTGAAATGCTTAAAATACAGCAACTCAGTTGCAGAAGGTTTTATTGCTCACTCTGGGTCTTAGACACAGTATCTTCTAAGATGTTGGGATTTTGATTGTGAGGAAAGTTAAAAGTGTCATTTTTATATTTTTAAACTGCCTTAAAACTTCTTAAATTATTTTCTTAGCAGGATTTTTTATTTTCAGAGACATCATCCTCAAGACAGGTCACAAATGTCTCTTCTCATGGTAGCAGCAAAGACTTCGTGTATGAGATGAAAAACTGTAACCACGCTCAACTTACCACCACAGCCTAAATACCTAACCATGCAGAGTAAACTCTGCAAAAAGGCCTAAACCTTTAGATTTCTTGGGGTAAGGCAGGCAGAACAGTTTTGACACTGGACCTCAGGGTCTCCAGATGCAAACAAGTTCCATGTCTTTGGCTTTTTCAGTCACTAGTTAGATTATTCCTTTCACTGACATTCATGAACATAATTACATAAAATGCTTGATCCAAAGGGTAAATGAAAACATTTAGAAAATTCCCATCACTTTAAAGAGCTTTTCTCATTACTAAAGAGGATTATTTAATTATTAAATATTAAATTACTATTTTAACTTTTTCATTACATAAGCAATAGGAAGTCCAACTTTGACTTTTAAGTGGCATCCTACCGCTTCTATTTCTTTTAGTGAAATGAAATTTATGAAGAGAATTCCTTAGTATATACCCAGAAATGTTTCAAGATAAATACCACAGTTTAGCCCAAGCACATCTTCTCAGACTGCACCGTCTAAGAACAAAATAAGAGACTGCACATTCTCTTCTGTGCAGTTTACAAAGAATCAGAGAGATGAATGGCACTGAATTCAGGTATTTCTGATGTTACAATTTTTCACTGGTTTCTCATCTGCCTAAGGTTTATGAGTTTGACATAGAAGACTATCAAATGACAAATTACCCAGTTACAACAATTTGATAGAACCACAAAATTCTAAACCACTGAATTATTCCATGTCCCAAGGATCAAACAGCAGTATGTCAAATATGAAGGCAAAATACCTAATATTTCTTTTGCTTCAGGCATAAAATACTTATTTCATACAATCATAATTTCTTGTACTGTATGATAGAAGTTGATAATATTGTATAGATAATTTAAAATATAATTCTAATTTATACATACATAGATATGTATAGTATATAATATAAAGATAGTACGTAAGTAAATACCTGTATATAAAATAAATATTATCTACTTCTAATGATTAGGGCACATAGCAATGTAAAGGAAATGTCCATTACAAGAAACATAGGTTCTGATTTTTCTAAACAGTGCAGAGTGATGCATCAGAAGCAGAACCAAACCTCAAAATTTGATTAATGAGAAGATATTCCTCAATACTCCCTCAAAGTATGAGACTCTTAAATTAGATTTAGCATATTGTACAGCAACATAACCACAACTTCAAAACAGTGTGGGCAGAGTAGCAAGGGCACAAATTCCTCTAGTTATGCTATTACAGTATATGCATATAGAGGGACCAAACCAAGCTAATCTCTGAGTCTGCTGTGGAGGTGAAGAGACAAAAGCACAAAAGAGACATTTTAATAAAACAGCTTTCTCAGAGGTACTTAAATTACATTTCCAATTAGACTATAGTATGAATGTTTTCCCCTTGTCATAGAATTATAAAACAGAACATGCAGAAACTGCCACAGAAGTTCCATCATAGTCTGAATCATGGAGAGGCAAGTGCTAATGACAGTTGTGAGCACTTACCTCAAACTACATAAAAAGACATCTGGTGTTTGTTTTTAAAGTAACTAGCATAGAATGATTTTCAGGATGATATGGGAGATCATGTTTACATGAGCATTCACTTGATGGAAACAACTCAATACAAGCAAAAGGGGAATAAAATCCCTCTAGTATAAACAGTTCTGTTGGAGAAAGAAACAGATTCACTCTGAGGTTAGTTAATATTTGATTAGCATCCCAGCTATCCCGACTGGTTAGCCATTGTCTTTACCAGCTACAGTGTTAGGGACTGAGAATGTTGCTATTAAATATATAAACAACATTCAGCCATTGTAACATGCTACAACAGACCAATGCAAATTGTAACGTAATTAAGCTGCCTCCGTGCATTTTCAGAAAACAATGCTTTAGTGCAGTGGGCCTGTTTATGCTTCAGTTGTGCAAGTTATGTGTGCAATCTCAATTCAGTCATACTGTGTGTTGACACAGACAATAGGTCAGGTTCTGACCGCTCAATTCTATCCTCTCAGCTCACGTAAACTCAGAGAACAACTGAGACAATCTATCCTCAAGTATCATGCATATACATCATGCTTACATTCAATTATGCCTTTTATTTTAGAGCACAATCTTTACTTGGTCTTTGAAAAGGAAATTCAGCTTTCTGGATGGCAGCTAAACAAGAACAACTGAGACAATCTATCCTCAAGTATCATGCATATACATCATGCTTACATTCAATTATGCCTTTTATTTTAGAGCACAATCTTTACTTGGTCTTTGAAAAGGAAATTCAGCTTTCTGGATGGCAGCTAAACAAGAACAACTGAGACAATCTATCCTCAAGTATCATGCATATACATCATGCTTACATTCAATTATGCCTTTTATTTTAGAGCACAATCTTTACTTGGTCTTTGAAAAGGAAATTCAGCTTTCTGGATGGCAGCTAAACAAAGGTTAGGATGCCAAGCAAACAAGTCTGAAGCCCTCCAATCATCCATTTAGATGTACTTCCTTCCTCTTTCAGAATTAGCTGTCAGAATCACAAACAAGATGTAGACTCACAAGGACACCATGTGCTATGATCCACATATGATCTACAGGACAAGAGGCGTGCCTCTTAAATGCTCTGAATCATTGCCTACCTCTCTCATCTGTAATCTCGACATCCAGTGTCAACAGCAGAAATTGCATCTCCTTATTCATCCCTAGCCAATTACCAACTTTTCAAGTACCCTCATAAGGAGGGTAGATTCTGGTATGATGTCTACTTAAGTGGTCATTACTCTTTTTCTACAGAATGGACCAAGTCAAGATGTACTGAATTAGGGAATGTGCAAACACAAGGAGAGAGAGTATTTGTAACTGTATTACCTCATTTGTTGCATAAGCTGGAAGATATGCAGTGAATAAGATATGCAGGAATGGAAAAGTATGTAGCAGCAAAGGCAGTTAAATGCTTCCTTGGAAGAACAAAATCATCTCCTCCTTCTGAAGTTGAGATTTCTAAGGAAGTAACTTAAGTAGTCTTTTTCTTACATAGTAACTGTATTATCACCTTTGATTACATTATTACCAACCACCCCTTCCTCTTATTAATGCTGGTTTTACATGCTGAAGCCATGGCATGGGCATCAGTCTGCCTTCTGGTGCTTGGAAGTCATGACCTGCTAAAGCTAAGCAAATACATCCTTTCAAACTGTCTTAACGTGTTGACAAATGTTTGCATCCACACCCTGAGCTTCTCCGACATATTCATTACCTGAAATTATTCAGTCTCCCTCCCCCAGATCAAATACAAAATCTGCGTACCACACAGCTACTGCCAAATGCAGTTCTAAGTATAGCCTCAGTTTGCAAAACAACTTCCAATCCAAACTACACGGCAAATCACACTCAGAACACACAATGTCTTTAAGAAGATCTAGTAAGGTGATTGTTGGGATAGCTGCATTTGTTAGCGCAGACAGGGCCAGATTTCTTAGTATTTCATTGGCAACCTATTTTTTTTCCAGTCAAAGAATTTCCATTGAAGGCAACAGGAAGTACTGGTACCACCTGCAAGGTCAGGGACCCACAGCAAGACCCATAGGAACTCCACTGAGTGAAAAAACAAGGGAACTGCAATAAGGAACAGTAAAACCTACCAAGCTATTTCCACATGAAAGTGATGACCACTCCATCTCCTGGATGATTTATATTCAGATCAGGTGACAACTATCATGAAGCTATTTCCTTATGCCAGGAGGTTGCTAGAGTTTTCCTGTAGCCCATGCCTCCCTGCAACTCTGCAGGAACCTGTACACGAAGTATGAACTCCACACTGTAACTTTTGTTTTTAACACCAAATGAAACGATAACCACAGATTTCTAAGAAGACAGAATTGATCTCTTCAGTTCTAATATCTGAAGACTATGCATGCAAATGCAGGCAAAATTGTTCTTTATAAAATTTGTTCAGATTCATTTTTTAAAATTATCCAGACATCTTCTGGACAAAAACATTTTACAGACAGATCCCTAGGGCACTGAGTTGCAATATTTATGGCTTAAGTGAGATTTCCTTGTAAAATACATAAAATTTGCAGGAAGATACAGAGTGGTACAAATCTTACTTCACGACATCTTCCACAGCTCAATTCAATTGCATATAACAAATAGATTTCCACAAATATACTGTCAGTATTTAGCATACATGTGAATAAAACATGCACATCAATGGAAGTTTAGATTTATGCATACCATCACCTTATAAGAGAAACATATCCTGATTACTTCAGGAAAACGTCAACATCTTCATACTTGGGAATCAATAGAAATCTTACTTACCCCAATCAGATTTTGCCCTCTCTACTACCTAATGACCCACACCATGACTGACAACCATGGTGCTAAGGTGAAGCCTCCCTTCAGTACAGGGGTAACAGCTGAAATCAACCAGGTTATCTAGCCCTTTCCGGCCCTCAGGTGGAGGTCATTAGTCCCTCCTTCTGGTCTAAAAAAGGACAGTTTCATCTATGCAATGTTTAACAGGTACTTTTCTCTCCTATTGTTGATTATGTCAGATACTGGCACTATACAACCCACTCACTCCCTACTGTGTTTCTTTCCCTATTATCTGACTTCAATTATCTTTGGTGCAATTTTAAGTCACTCAACTCTTCTTTTTGCTGTAGACACAAAGGGGTTATTCCCTTCCTCTCTTTTAACATATTTTATGACCCTATTTCTTATTCCACCAAACCTTCTCTTTCTTACCTAAGGAGCAGTTCGCCTAAGCATAAGAACGCTAACCTGTAAAGAAAATTAACACTGATGCAATGAGCAAAAGACCTTAATTTATGCAGAATTTATTAGTATCAATGAGGGTGCAGGTATTCCCTAGCTTAGGCTGACTTCCTCTAGCTGTATATAATTCAAATGTACCCATGACTAACAGTTTACAGCTTCTTCTTTTACTTTCTTAGTTGATACTTTTTCTTGAAAAGCTGTTCCAACTGACCATTATACCATTTGGTATAATGAAGTGGTAACAGCATAGATTCAGAGTAAGAAAAAGTTAGGGAACATATTAATCTTACTTATGTAAATAAACCCAAGGCTTTTATTACTTAACATTTATGTTAAATACTCAGCTCCTTGTTCCAGGTAGTTAAGTCAGATTTCACAATCACGATTTTAGATGGTTTCCATGTATAGCATGTGCCCAATGGTTACCACAGAGACAGAGTGTAGTCTACAACAGCTTCCCATGACCTAAAGTAGAAGCTGCTCCAGATCAAATTTAAGCTTATTTTCCAGTGGGCAGTCTTCCAGACCACAAAAACTACCACCATTCACATACTGCTGCTGTGCAGGGTTCAGTGTCCAGGGTTTTAAAATTTCATTACATTTACCCTTCACATAAAACAACTTACGCAGTATATTCAACGCAAATCTGTATACTAATGCTTACAAAAATCAAAAATTAGGGTTAAGGTTTCCAGAGCAACATGAAGCCCTCGCCTCTTTCGGTTATGTGTTACAAGGTATTCTTGATATGATCCTGTAGCACTGAAAAATGTGACAGACTACTTGGCAAATGAGATATGACAATAAGTATCTTACACGCTACCAATCTGTGAAGATTAGTTTTCATTTGGAAGTTTTATTACATCCAGCATTCCACACGTAAGACCTGTCAAGATGTTGAAATTCCATACTACATATACACTGTACTGCATATTTCCAATACATATACTGTGCTGCACAACCCCTGACAAAGACATGACAGAAGTCTATAAAAATAAAAATGGAGATGTAAATGTAATGAGATGAAATCTGACACCCTAACATCATTTAATGAGAAAGACTAAATAAAAAAACCTGGTGGCTCTTCACATCAACCAAGCTGAGAAACTCAGTTACAGGATACTGTGAAAACTTAGAAGGTCCACAGCTTCAGAGACTGAGCAAAATCATGGAGGATGGGAATCCATCAAAAGCTACTAGACACAAAGACATCATCCCTGTCTCATGAAGTCCTCCAGACTCTAGCACCTCAGAAAATGTATCAGTATCATTGTCAAATCCTGTTTTTTCTAATTTGTGTTGAGATGACTGACAATGTCCAAATTTAAGTAAAAAGAAAAAATTATTTAGTACTTCTATGGAACCTAGGAATATTATCAGAATTAAAGAAATCAAAGTGCACTCAGAAAATTCTAAAAAAGTTTAATTTAAAATCATTATATATCATACGTTACAATATATAGTACATAGCACAACTATGCACGTATGTACTATGCACTGCATATGTAATTTCATACATATTTACACTTGTAAAATGCAGTTCTGTACCATTATAAATATTAATTCATCATTTTACCTTTAATTTCATGGAATAAACATGTTTTGTGGCACAATGCTGTCAAAGTTCAAATAAAATAGTTGTAGTGCAACTTACATAGAAAACTTTCATTTTACTACACTACAAGATTTAGCAGTGGATGATTTGCCTCAATCATCTGCACTGTATTTTTTCCATAAAAAATTTTCATTTTTTTTCCAAAGAGAACTTTCACACGTTTCTCTTTCTTCTGCCACTGTGGAAGGAGGGGCTCTTTCACAAAGCTTCTCTATGACTGCTATATCTGTGAGCTTTCTGAGGCTCTCCTCATTCTGTTCATTCAGCATATCCCAGAAATCTTTTGGTCTCCCCTTCGATTTTTCTGCTTGTCCTGAACAGAATCTCCCTGGTGATCCTGTAGACCCATTTCCACCATTTCTGAAGATGTCATCAAGAACAGAGGTATCTCCAAGTAAGTCCACAAAAGAATTTTTCTTGCAATTCCGAGCTTTTCTCTCTCCATTTTCTGACTGAGACAAGGATCTTTTTTTTGGCAGTTGTGTTCCTTCTGAGTCTTGCTGTCCTTTGCAACTTTTTACAGGCAGCACCTCAACTATTTCTGATTTACTGCTTAATGTGCCAGATGCCATAAAATCCTTGAATGCCTGACTGTTTCTTCTTTCAATATGCTGAGTAGCAACAGTGGGTGAGTGTTTATATTTTGCATCAACAAACATATCTTGCAAGTAGGAGTCCTTGTGAAGCTGTTCTGCTTCTCCTTTATGGCTCTCCTGGGTCTGTGTTTCTGTAGTTCCACTCAGAAGTCGTCCTTTAGCTGATGAAGGTCTAGACTTAGATCTTCCAAAATTAACAATGGATTTTCTTTTTCTGGAATGTGTACCCAGTTCTCTTTCCTCACAGTTACATGAAGTTTCTGCTGGTATTTCAACTGAGAAGAAAGACTCCATCTCTGGGTGCTTGGAAACATAGAATTCCTTCAACATCTTCTGCCTGGTTTCTGATGTAGCTTTAGCAATATGTTCTGCAAGATCTTTCACTGATTCCATATTAAAGTGGGATACCATTTCCTCAAATTGTCTCCTGTAATTATCAAGAAGAAAAAATGTGTTACGCTGACACCCTTAACTGGAGGGGGATGGGGGAGGAAGAGGGAGGAAATAGTTGTTCCAAGTCCTTTTAAAGAAGATTTGCTAAACAAAAATTAGATAAATGCATGCACAGGAGACAAGCACTGTCCACATAATCCTACCCAGTGAGTTCTGTAATATTTTTTTCTGCTAAAAAGCCAAGCTCTAATTAAAATAGATCATTCTAATTGAGTTAGCCCTCGTCTGGGGTCAGGGAACCCTACTGGAAGGCTGGCAAGGTAGGTTCATGCTCCCATGTTGGAGAAAGGATATGAAACATGTTGCCTTTCCTATATGAGGGCTCCAAAAGGCAGTAAGATTTAACACTGTTTGCCTCCAATACCACTTGACTGGCTAGCTCCAATTATTTGAGTGTGGTGACTGCAGACAGCCTTCCACTCCGCCCTACAATAAACTGAGGCACGTAATCATCTTCATTCACTCCATGGCACATCCACATGTACTACAAAGTCTAACTGCATGCCAGGTGCTAATAGATAACCTGTTCAATGCACAAGAGTGAATTGTTCAGGATCTTGGAATAACATCCTTAGTTACTTCACTGCCTTTGAGAATTTTACCTCAACAAATTTTTGATGACTGATTACAATTTGGAACATTTTTACAATGAAGGGCTTTCCATTATCTGTCTCATACATATTTACAATTTTCAGTATCTATAACAGTAAACAAACCCAGCCCTTCAACAATAACAGGATGGATAACTGAGGCCAGCTAGCTGATATGACAGCTTCTGAATGCTTACAGGCATAACCTAGATACCAACTTTCACATAGGAATTTACTTGTCTCAAGACAAATTGAAAATATATACCATATACTTATTCTGTAGGTTTGCTAGCAAGCTACAGCTTTCCACTTTCTATTTCCACAAACCACCAGGCTATTTTTATTGAACCTCTGTCTACATAACAACAGAATTTAATATTCATATTAACAATAGCAAGTATTTGGGAAAAAAGAAAACAAGGAAACAAAAAATTATTATCCCTTCAAACGTAACGGGGTGGAAAAAGCCTTAAAAGAGATACCAAAAAATACTGAGCCCCATGCTAAAAATGAAACATGAAGCTCAATTTTTTAAATAGCCATTCAATGAAAGTGATGAGATCTGGGCAAAATCAGTAGGCAGTCAGAAGCTAACATTATAAAATATCTCCTTTCTACACAGTTTAAACACTGTTTTGTAGTAGCCCATGAGTACGAATACTCATGGTGATGACATATATGACCATTGAATCAACACATTCAAGTAATTTATGGGTTCAAATAATTTTATTAATCAATCACAGTACACATAGAGCAGTGTGAGTCGACATTTCCCACTAGTTCCACTCTTGCCATAGAAAAGAACAGTATTCCCTGAGTAGGGTTGAAACAAAGACAAATGCCCTCAAAGGGAAGCTTGTTTCAATCTTAGAATTTTACTTACAACTCACCTGCGTATTCCTTTGGGTGTCTTTCCAATCAAGAAGGTGGCTGAACCTACTCTGTGTACTTTTTTGCTTCTCTGGGTCACAGGATGCATAACATAGAGATGATGTTGCTTACTGTTCGTCAATATTTCTTGTCTTTCCTTAACAGCTTTTTTCTCTGAAGTATTGTCTACTGGGACTTCATCAGTTTTCTAGTAAAATGAGACATTGAAATTAGAACTGCTGTGCCTCTGATGTAACAATGCACCCAACTGCACCCAATTCTGTCACTTGTAACTAGCATTACTGGATTGAACGCTAGGACTGGGATTCAGGGCTGAAATGTAAACTCCCTACTCAGTCACAAACTTCCAGGGATATTGAAGGAAAGTCTTGGTTCACTGACATCTTGTATAAAGTATGATCCCATTTACACCTGAGTTATTTTTCTGAAGTTCTCACAAATTCTCATCAAAACTTCCCTTTTGCCAAAATGCCAGTCAAAGGAAACAAGAAAATTCAAGTATGTGCTAGACGGACGTGGAAAAACAAGAAAAATCCACATTAAAAAAGCAATTAAGTATTTTGTTGGGGTTTTTTTGGTTTGGTGCTGGTTTTTTTATTTGTTTGGGTGTTTTTTTGGTTGGTTGCGTTATTTTGTTCTGTTTTTGTTTAGTTGGTTTGTTTTTTCAAATGAGATCCCGGAAAAGAACAGCTGCTTAGTCATATCCTCAGTCTCCCTACTAACACTATTTTAGAGATGAAATCACAAATTGCATTCAGACCTTGTCATCTGCTGTTCAAAATTTCATTTCAGATCTACACTGTTTCTTCCCAATGTTTTTCAACCTGATCCGTGTCCATTTCCTTCACTTTCATGGGCTGTCCACAATGTTCTTGAGCTTTAGGATCTCATATGCTCTCACCCCATTACTTTGGTAAGTAACCTCAAACTAGCATACAGAGAGGGATGTTAATATTACAGAACCCTCAGGCATACATTTTCACTTTAAGACAAATGTCCAGCTCCAAAGATTAAAAGTTTACCTCTCCATTTTAAGTTACTCTACACAACACTGAAACCCAATTGAGATAAAAATCCAATTCTCCCAATAATAGTATAATACTAGTAACAAAATTAAGATTGAATTAGTAGGTATTACCTACAGCATAAATATTCTACAATTCTCTTGCCGGTTCTGTATACATTTGTTGACTTTTTTTTTTAGAGTATGCATGAGTAATACAGAATTTTACTTGGAAAATGTATTTTCAAAGAAGAAAGCAATCATAGTTTTAAAAAATATTTATTTTAATGGATTTTTTGCATGAAAAATACAGTATTCTGATCTCACTATAGTAAGACTTAGCCTGTTTTTCACTCTGTTAGGAAAACAGGGCTGTATAATTTAATTCAAAAAAGTATAACTTGAATAGAATACAAGACTAACCATGTCAGTGCCTGTCTTAAAGTTATGTTAAGCCCCCATAAATGTGCATCAATCTACTTCTTGTTAAACATGACCAAAGTATAAGAGGCAGTAATACTTTGGTTTACACATCTGTTCAAACACAGAAGATTTTTAATATCTTTGGGAAAAAAGCCAAATGTTGTAAACATACTGAAAGTCATAAAATTGCTTGTCTTTGCAGAGAGCCACATTTAATGTTAGAAGTATTGCTAATTGCATATAAATGCACAAAAAGCATATTTAGTTCTGGAAGCACAAGATTTTAGGTACATTGCACCACCCAAAAGAATAACATCAAAATACCACTGTATACATACAAAGAGCATCTCTTCTACCTAAAGTACGTTGTTTAAAGGCGGGGTTTTTTTTAACCCAAGGCAGAAAAAGTAAAAAAAGTTATTGCAAGAACTGCAGGAGCTAATTCCAGTGAAATTCTGCAGCCATTCTAAGCTACTCCTGAAAAACTTCCCATCTCCCTGGAGCAAAGGCAATTGGTTAAATGATACCGAGCTAGGCTGAAACACAACCGACTCTGCTGAACTGGTGAATGTTTCAGAAAGCCCAACACCAAGCACCCAACTCCAGGAACTTCTTTTTTAAAAACGAAACATTTTTTTTAATAAACCTAAAACACTAAGTTTTTTAGATGTCTCCATGTTTGTTAAAGGTTAAATCTGATGTTTATTAGTCTGAATGATATAATGGATGACAGAGTCTTTGTACAAGTAAGATTTGCAAAATGAGATGAAAATATTGTATCTTTCTATTAGCACTATATCAAAAAAGTGAAAGCTTCGGTCAATATTCCAGTACTGACAACATTCTACACTATTCTGCTTTCTTTAGAATTTGACTTCCCGTGTTGCCCTCCTAAATTCATTCCTCTCATGGCCAATATCTTTTCCATTATCTTTCAGTATTTGCCCTCTAAATCACTCATCTCACAATGAAAATTTCTTTTCAACAGCTTTCTGTATTTTTCTGTTCCTCAAGCCCTTTCCCTGACAAACTACTGTGTCCACACTCCTTGCTTCTACATGAAATGCCATGTTGACTACATAGTGCTGGCCATGTTCACATGAATTATCATACTTATCACATGCGTAAGACAAATTCACAAAGCAAGACTGAAATTAAGACAATTTGATTCAGCTAGGAGCCTCTGACTCTCGTTCTACAGACACTAGCACATTTAATCTGTTTCTATTATTGAACATCACACTGTGTGTGAATCAATAAATCCTATGACCAAAAGAATGGAATAATAAAGGAAACAAAAATCCTTCACTGTATGCTATAGCATACAGCGTCTTCTGTATGTTAAAAGAATATTGACAGAAAGAATGACAGCAATAAGGAGAGTGATTACTAAATATTTAGATACATTAAACACAATATGCCTTTGCAGTGCATGTTATAAAATTTCTGTGGATCAAACTGGACAGGTTTCACTTACCCTTGACCACATATTTATTGGTCATTTGATAAATTACGTTTGTCTATACTGAATTATCTGTAACACTATTATACATTTCTGTGTTCACAGCAATCTTCCATTTCTGTTTTCACAAACTTGGGGGGGAGGGGTAGAAGGTGCAGCAAAATAATTACATTGACATCAAAGATAAAAAATTTCGATTGAATTACTAAATGCAATATTTTTACTACTTTACTAAACTTTGTGCACTTCCATTTTGTCAAGAAAACCTTCACAGCAAGTTCAAAAGAAATGCACACTTTACTACTTTCAAAGGCATACATGTAAGACAAAGACCATGTAAGTGGTTTAGTAGAAGGCAGTGTTTTTAATTGAAAAAATTAAATGAGAAAAAGATACACCCCAGAAATATCCCACGAAATGCAAAGAAAAAATTATTGAAAGTACAACAAAATGAAATTATGAAGTGCTATCGTGAACTAGGGGAAAACCCACAAAACTGTAGCCAGTCCTTCCTTTCTTATCCTTGTTTTCTTCTTCTATCCCCCCTAGATGTACTACACTTACTCTTAAAGTGCTTTTTATATATTGCAATTGGAAAGAAGACAGACAATTAAGTAGGTGTGCAGAAAATGGTTTCTGAACTATTCAGAAAACTCAAGGATTCTTACAACAACTGAAAAATACTTCCAAGAAAGCATTTATTGACACCTTTCGTGTTCCATTTAATATATGATGGTTTCAATCCCTTCTTTTTTGTTATGCACATCTCTTACTCTTGAAAGTATATATCAAGTTTTGATTTGAGTTTTAATTTCTTTGAATTATGTATTACCTAAGAGGGTGCAGGAATCAAGAGTCTAGCAAAAACTTTAGACTATCTGCACATTTAGTGTCAGACAACCCATTTAAGGGTAATGCTCTTCAAGAAGAATGAACATAGGCATCAAGCAAAAATTTAAGTGTTACAATGCAGCAGTAACTTCTACTTCAAGATGCTATTTCGAATCTACAGCTCTTGGATCTGTTAGCTCTATATGGCAATCTGTCTTCTGCTGCCTAGTTATAGCTGTTATTTAAAAGCAGTATAACCCTACCAAACCAAATTTTTTGTCTATCTTTGACAGTACAAAACTTCAGTATCTGTCCTTCCTATAACAGACATAAAGAGGCAGCTCTATACTCTGGAGCAATGAATGCTAGTCCATGTATATGCATTACCAAACATGACTGAGATGATTGGACACCTTAAGACAGTAATTTCCTTTTCTTTAGCCCTTCAAGCAAGGCAAAGGACAACAATGTTTCACATTTTTAAATACAGCAAGATGAAATGGTATGGGAGAGTAAGTGGGCAGAAGCTAGGAGTAAAATGCGCAGAGAAAAAAGAAAAACAGAGATTCAGCAATACTTGTTTTTCAAGCTGTCTCATGTCTGTGGCAATTTGTTAAGAAACCAGACTTGGAGGATAATGATTCAGAAGCCTGAATCTGAAAATGTTTGCTTAATTATTCTTCAGCCATAGTCACACTGTGTTCAAGCATCTTCCTCTCTTTTAGTGCCTCATTACCCAAAGTATCCTTACAGTAACTATCTTGCCAGATACTGACTTCCAGTCATCAATAATCCCTCTGACTTGCCCCCAGTATTACAAGACTTTTCTCCTTAGGTGTGCACAAAAACCACT
This sequence comes from Drymodes brunneopygia, assembly GCA_013400955.1. Taxonomy (NCBI): domain Eukaryota; kingdom Metazoa; phylum Chordata; class Aves; order Passeriformes; family Petroicidae; genus Drymodes; species Drymodes brunneopygia. Next base: position 163,167 of record VZTZ01026002.1, on the reverse strand, counting down.
GCTGTCAGATACCGAGGATACTTATGATTGTTCAGCTTCTCTGTTTACATTTCTATAATAAACAAGAATAGCCTTCTAAAATGTCTAGCTGCCTTGCAGTCACCCAAATAATGCAAAAGAAAGAAATACAGTAAATTCAGTACGACAGACCTCTCAAAACACATCTTACATACAAATAACCATTATGTCATATCCTAATTTATATTTTTCCACTTTCCTCAAAACCTGAGAAAACACATGACTTTCCCAACACACTGTGAGCTGAAGCTGGTTTTGGATGATTGCTATTAATTTGATGATTTGATACTGCATTCCAGTGCCTTTATCTACACAAACTACAATTCTAAGTTATTTAAACTAATCTTTTTCCCCTTTGCAGTTTTCCTTGTGGTTTTTTTTTGTCTGGTTTGGAGGTTTTTGTTGGTTTGATTTTTTTTTTACCCCCTGGCAGTTTTTCTGATTATATATATTAATTATTATGACCCTTCTATATGCTTTTCTTGAACATATACTATTGCTACATATTATTTTTATTTTACCAATGTTTCTCTGCTGTGAAGACATACACAAAGTACCAAGAAATATTTGATACCTGACTGTCCATTCTTAGTCTTGTTTCCTTCTCTCTTCTAATGGAGACTGATAGAGTAGTTTGAGTTGGAAGGTACCTTTTAAAGGCAATCTAGTACATGTACATGTCACACAAGAATTTCTTCCTAAATTATTCTGTATGTCAAGGAAGATAAATTGTAATAGTGTGCACATAAAATTTCATGCACTTTCTTTAAAAATGTGGTCCACATGGTGCAAACAATACATTTAGCAAAAAATGTGTCTACTTTCACAGGATTCTTAAATAAACCAGAATTACTTTTCTACTTGCCAAGAACACCCTACTGAACAAACTGTACTTCAGAGACCTATGGTGCCTTATAAATTCCAGTTTAAAATGAGCCTGAATCCTACAGTATTTCAGAATTATTTCTGATGTAGATATTAGTTTTCCCTTTGAATTTAGCTTTCTTAATGGAAAAGTAGTCTCTGAATGAATGCATGTAGTGCTCTAACAAAATAAGGTTGTAGAATTAGAATCACAAGTAAGGTATAGCTAACAGTCTCAGAAATTGTCTCAGAAAATGAAGCTAACCTTAAAATTTTGGAATACTTTAGGATAACTATATTTATATCAAGCTTTCTGAGTTAAACAAAGTATGTTGGCTATGATTACAAGTGTATCTAATATTTGAATGTATCCCAGCAGATTAACAGCAGTAATATTTTTCAAGTTATAAAAACTGTTTAAGATTTCTAAAAACTTAAATTACTCCTCCAAAATATTTTGCCAACACAAACAGACCAGTAAAATTAAAGCTGATAAAATTAAATAAATTTTAGAGTAACATGTAGTCACTTCCCCATTTGTCACATGTAGCTTTACTGCATAAATAAACTGAGACAAGGACATTCCATAAACTCTAATCTTTTCCTTGGTGCTGGAGAATTTACTACTATATCAATTGAGAACAGATTGTGTCCTCTCTATTTCACATTTACTTCTGAGTCTGCTTCTTCTACAACCAGGTAAGAGAGCAAGAATTTTTCATTGGGAGCAATCTTACTGAAGTTTTTGAACATTTAGCTAAAATAACTCCTAAAAGACATGCCACTTTCTTTCACCGAGAGGAGATCCTCAGTCTGTCTCAGAATTCAAAGCTTATGGTAATTGCTTATTCCAGCAGAAGCTGTGGACTTGCACCCATCTTCTTTCACCCTCTCATCCTTCTGTCAAAGAGCAGCAAAACCAAAGGCCATGCACACACATCATAATGAAAACTCCACTACAAGCTTCAAAGAATGCCACTCACTACATTATAAAAACACGACCAAAAGCGGAATAGTGGAATGGTTAACTCCATTGCAAACTGAATCAGTAAATGCAATAAAGCAGCATTACAGGCCAATCATTTGGGAACAATTACTTTAAAGCTGAATATTTCCCTATCCTAGAAGAGTAAGGACAAAGGCATGTTATCTCCCAAAAGGCTACTCTTAGCAAACAACTATCTAAACTTATTGAATCTGAAAGCTGTGCAAACACACTGCAATCAGATACAACTGATAGAAAGTCTTTGTTTAAATAATCTACAAAATGTCAGTGTAATACAAATAAGACAAAGCAGAGGTCTTAATGACACAACTTTTGTATTTACAGTATTCTCAACAGTACTTAAATCTGCATTGGAGATACAAAGGGCATGTTTTTTCCTAGGCTGACAGCATGCTTAGTTTTCTCATTTACACCACATTGCAATAACATAAAGAGGGGTTTACCATTAATCCAGGTTTTACTACAAAGCATCTCGCTATTTCTCTGTCAAACACTGGCAAAAGTGCCAAATGTCTGTCAACCAATGCAGGGGATTAAGTCTTCCTTTATAGTGCAATTCTTGTATGAATTTATAAAAATACAGATAAAGTTTCTTAGAGCTGGTCACAGTCTATATTTTGGCCTGAATTCATGCCGCAGAGGTTGAATATGACAGCTGGCAGGAAGCTGAGGGGAGAATACATCCTCCCCCTTTTCAGTCACCACATTTCTGTTGCCATAGTGATTAATCCTCAATTGAATGACTGTCTTTGTACATTTCTTTTCAGTAAAACTTTAAGTAAACTTCGGTTGAAAACATGCAGTTGACAGGAAAAAAGACTCCACATATTCAACAGGTATAGTACAAGTTCTTGTGACTAATACTTTTCCACATATTAAGAAGTGCAAAGTCGCTCTAACATGGGACATCATCAGTTCTTCAAATTACTTAGTATGTCCTGTTTCCATCTTCTGACTTTTTTGTGAAATCTCCAAGCCTCCTCCAAAGACTTCCCTGTGCTCACACAGCCCCACCTCCACACCCTGGATTCCTATTGAAGAAATACTACACAAATTCAGCTGCATAAGAACTAGAAAAAGCCTATCCCCGACTTCCATACTGTGCAAAACATTTAATGTAAGCTATTTTTGCCAATTAACACAGAAATTAATTAGGAAATTCATTAAGAAATGCAGTAATTTAATTCAGAATAGACTAGAAATATTAGAAGATACTTAAACCTCTGGGAGGTTTCTCTTTCTGATGGTAGCTAAGTAAAAGTTTCACAAATGAAAGTTTCAGTGCAAGTTACCAAAAAACCTAAGCAAGAAAAAAGCTTCTGCACTGAAAATCAGATTGCTTTGGAACCTGGAGCCCACCAGGAAAAAAAAGACCATGAAAATCAAAACCTCTAAAAATACTTAATAGATGATGAAGGCCTTACAGAGTTTGCTAACACTTTCATTCTTTCCCCAAAATTAATGTCAGAATAATTTTGAGCAAAATATCATATGATTTGCTCAAGACTTTTTTTTTCTATGCAAGGCTGAAGTAAATGTAGGTCTGCTCTGAAAATTACAGTCTGGCTTTGCAAGTCCACCATGTACAGTCTAAAAGTTCATTTCACACCCTTTAAGAAGCTTTTGTTTTCCACATGCTTCTTTCTGTGGTTACGCAAGATAGCTCTTCTTGGTTTTCATCTATGTTCTTAACATATAGTGATGTGATAATAGAGACAGCAATCTTCCATTTCTTTAATGAAAATACAATGAATGTTTAAAAAGTGTATCTGCACAAGACTTGAATTTCAACTCAAGTGCAGAACACAAATTGCTCAATGTCATCAGATCAGGCTAAACCTAACAAAATAATCCCAGAAAACACAAACTATCTATTCCAGGAGATTAATTTGCAATGTAATCTTCCTCCTTCACACTTGCATATAATAGACTGGAAAACCATTCCTATGAATAATCTTCAGTGAAGCAGCACATCAAGTGTGTTTTGTTGTCATGTAACAGCTCTCGGTAATTTTTACTGGAGTGGCCATGTGCCACATGGAATGATATGTATGTTCTACCTGAAGCTGTTTACAATACTATGGCCTCATGTGATTCTCCCTCCATCATGGAATCACAAATAGAAATGAAACTCACGCTCCACACTCACGACTTCTTAGGAAAGGTTGTGAGTAGCATGAGATCTCAAACTGCACAGAGACACACCTGACTAGTTTCTGTGACACTTAGGTTCTGGGACAAGCAAGCAAAGTTTATAACTATAAAGGAAGATGAGCTGTACTATTAACCCATTATACAGCGTAACCCATATCTCCAAAATTTCTTCAGAAACAGCTGTCTGCCACACTTTTGCACGGAACAGAAATTCCTGGCTTTGTTTTGATTAAAGAGGCTCTAAACACCTCCAAGTATTGACACATCAGTTCCTCCCACATAAGCAGCACTACCAGAAACATCAACTCTTTGACGAAGAAGATTGTCATACTGTTCTATGCTGTGTCAAAAGAAGTGTGGCCATAGGTCTAGGCAGGTGATTCTGTTCCTCTGCTCTTAGTGCAGAGGAAGGCCACAAAAATGACTGGAGGGATGGAACACCTCTCCTAACAGGAAAGGCTGAGACTTGGGGTTATTTAGCTGGGAGAAGACTCTGGGGAGAACTTACGATGACCCTTCAGTACTTAAGAGGGGTCTGTAAGAAAGATGGAAAAAGGCTTTTGAGCAGGGCCTGGTTTTGATCTACATAAGACATAAGGAAGAAGGCTTTTTTACAATGAAGATCGTAAAACACTGCAGCTGGTTGTCCAGAGAGGAGGTGGATGCCCCATCCCTGGAAACATTCAAGGTCAGGTTGGATTTGGCTCAAAGCAACATGATCTAGTTGAAGATGTCCCTGCCAATGGCAGGGAGTTTGAACTAGATGAACTTTAAGAGTCATATTCTATAGTTCTTATGTATTTTCTTCTCAAAATCTACAGTAATCCAATACTGACAGCTGTGGGCCATGGTCAGAATACAGACAATCTTCAGACAAACGATAATTACATTCAATTCAGGAACTATTAGTATTACAGTATTTTTATTGTGTTTCTAATTCTAAGCAGTCTACATTTGAGAGCTATTATGCCACATCTGTCAAAAAACACCAGTTAATCTTAGTCTTTTAAGTACTTCCCTCATCATATTTGCAAAATAAACTATAAATGAATCTCCACTGCTGTGGATGACTATTTATGAAAACCCATTCTAGAAGGACTTGACCATGTCTTCGTTCACTGAGAACACTGCTCCAACTCACCTAGCTGCTAGAGCATCTTCTTCTATTTTTATGCAATTCCATGGACCTCTGTCATAAAAGGAACATGTTCCACAATTTATTTTCCTTTCTTCAGGATCATGTGATAAAATACCTTTCCACATATGTTTGCTACTACTATTTTCATACACAAACTTTTTTTAATTCAGGTGCTGGACAGGATTTATTTTGACTAATGATAATCAAACCACTGTTTATTCTCTTGCTTGTACAATTAATGCATAGTTTATACTGTTACATTTATTACTTCTGGTTTTTATCTCACCTTTCACAGCTGCTAAGTTGTGAGAGAGGTATCATGACGTCCTGTTTTTGTTTCTTGATGGCATACTTTATATTCTGGTTGCTGCTACCAACCTGTGCTTTCCAGAGTCATACAGTACTTACAGTAGTAAAGACTAAACAAGCACTCAGTACTATACATGTGAACAGTCTATCTAAACTAGTCAGTTGGCAGAATTCCTTTAAAAACCATATACAGACAATATGAGTGCCCTCCCCATCAGCTCTGGGGAAACAAGAGTAAAGGGCATTCCAGTCTTGAATCCAGGACTGCTACAGAACCTGGATAGCAAAGCAAGTAAGAAAAAAGAAATAGTAGTGAGAACTATTTCTCATTTAAAAAATCAAAATTTTGTTTCCTTAAGTCTTTAAAGATACAGAGCAATAGCAGATTAAAATAATATGTTCTACCTGTTCAGAGAAAAGGTAGCTAGGATGTACAAATACTAGGCACAGATAAAATTAAGCACAGACTGAATACTTATTACTGGATACAAAAACAAGCTTGATTGAAGCCAACAGTTCAAAAGGTTAGGAGAGATTTGATTGAGAATTACACTAGTGCCAGCTGTGCAGTTCTAACACTGGCCTTCTAAACTCAAGGAAAGAAAATATCACCAAGGTGAAATCTGAGGTAAAAAATGGTGTTCAGGTCTTACAGTTTTTTAATAATCAATTTAAATATAAGCTTGTTAGTTACTCATATTCTTAAGATGTTCTACATACCTTCAGTTATCTTTTGAGGAACAAGACTTGCTGCCTCCCATCCCTTCTAACTTGGCTCTCAAGGATCTTCTTCCCATGCAACCTCTCTCACTTTCAAAGAAGAGACCTCACAGGTTTTGCAGCCTGCTCCAGCTTTAAGCAGTTACTACAACTTAAGCAACTACATTAGTCTCTGTGATTCAACAATAAATGAAGTACTAATAAACCTAATTTATACTTTTAGCCACTACAAGTAGACAACCAGGAAGAAGACACTATTTTATAGTGCTTTCCAGCAACTTATTTTTTCTGTACTCACATAATTTCCATAAATTGGCTACTGCAACTAAAGACCTTAACCTAGGTTCTAAAAGTTCAAGAGAAGTAGTCAACCCAAAATATCATTAGATAGCTAATCAATAGCAAGAAAGCAACATGTCAACGTTCTTACAAGGGGTTTTATTAATTACTTTAGCTTATTATAACATTGCTTGTTACCACTGTCATTCCAGATTTCCAAGTAAACATGAAACAAAAACATCAGTCTTCCACCAAGATTTGTAGGAATTTGTATTTCCCAATTTACAACTTATCCAATTCAATGGAATACTTCTAGATTTTCAAAATTACTGAACCCTTTTCACAGAGATATGTGTCATTGCTTGAAAAATGTATTTAAAATTCATTAAGTCAGAAATGTTTATTACAGACCTCTTACTGAATGAAATTGTAAAGCAGGAAGACAGAGTTGGCATGGGCAAAATGAAGAGCACAAAGGACATTATACTTTTTGGTCCTTAGCAGACCTGTCTATGAACTGAAAATAACCTTTCTTGATTGCTTCCACTTAGATATAAAACAATTCGATTAACTATGTTTAAGGAGGGACATAAATATTATCAGAACATAAATATTATTCAGGTGCCTTCATGATGCCATCACATAAAGCTTCAACCTAAATACACTGTAAAAAAAGCTTCTAATTAAGAATCTAATATCATTAATACCCACAGCCAACTGAAAGAGCTACCCAACAGTTTCTGAGAAACTTAGACCAATGACACTTGGAAACTACATCAATAAGAAATTTCAAAATTTCTGACAAAACTTCGTTTTTCTTTCAATAATTATCAGTTTCCAATTTACATTCCACCATTCAAAACCGTAATTTTACTTACTTAAAACAATTGTGGAAATTTAAATGCAGTATTTTTAGTATTACACATAATGCTACTTTAATCTACTGAAAAAAGTTTTTATTAAGTAGCATTATTTATGATAAAACATGTAGATGCTCAGACAGTGAATGTCCTAACTTCAACTGATGGCAAATAAGTGAAAAATGACCAGCAAAGTATGATGGCCAGAAGCACAACAGTGACCATGTTTTTTCACAGAATGTCTTCTAAGGAAATACAAAGTTATGAAGAAAGCAAAACAGTAGCAGTAAAATTCTAAGTAGATAACCTTTCAGAGCTGTCTACAAAGCTCTCTTTTTAAGAAGAGCACAAAAAGCTTAAAATGCCACATTTAAGAATAGGCAGTCATCTGGATTTTATTTCTACATTAGTGCCTTTACGTACAAGAATAACAGGAAGTGAAGAAAGAGGCAGCCTTCTCCATAATTTTTGATGTTCTTCCTACTTAGATTTCGAAGAGAAGTGATACTACTGTTGCTTCTGAGTGAAAGTGCATACCTTAAAGAAACTGACTGACAAGTTAATCAAGACAAGTTAATTTGCAATACTTTCAGTCACATAACTCTACATAATAAGCTCTAAGTTACATGAACACCACAAACTAGTTTTGACCAGAGGTGGATCAACAGACATTTAGTCAAAGTACTCTCTTCAAAGTTTTCTTTCATTTTTATTTGGTTTTAATAATGTTGTCAGCCATTGCCAATTAATAAGTACCTTCCTACAGTACTCTTGAGTATTTTTGACCAACTTTTCTGCTAATGAGGAGCATTCTAATGCAAATGTTTTGGAATTGAAAAGGCCTTACTTTTACTGGTTCGCCTGGTTTGATCTTCCCAGTCTAAAAATTCTTGGCAACTCTGCTAATGGCTTAATTAAACACAGTACAACAACAGCACTGGAAGAAACTCTTCTAGCCACTGCGGATGTTCAACACCTCAGAACAACACAGTCATATGTCTACAATTTCTGTAATGATTGCTAACGTGTCCATAAGGACTAATCGGCACATGCATCAATTACTTATTCTGTGCTTGTGGTTTATCTTAAAAATCAGTCTAGGAAACTGCAAATGTTTATTACAAAGCAAGCAACAAAGTACCCAGATAATCAGAGTAGCTTAAAAACACTGTATAATAAGAACAAAAATCTGGAAGCTGTACCTGAATTTATTCCAGATTTGTGTGTATTCCAAATGCAATTAAACAAGCTACAGGACCAACAAAAAGCATTACACAGATCTGTTGCTGCAAATAAGAACACCCAGTAAACTCTAGTTCTATGTTTAAGGCATTAAACACAGACAGTTTGACTCAACTATAGCAACTGCATATGTTCACCTCCCCAAGATGGTCTACAAACTGATTTATGTCCAAATTTCTATGCTACAGGGGTTCCAGAATGCAGTGTGGCAACTGGATTTTTGTTAACTGGATCCATGACAAATTGAAGATTTTTCAAGGCTCAAATCAGAAAAACATGGCACAGAATTTGATTTCAAAAACCCAATCTCTAATCTTACCATCTCTCTCACAGAAAAATCCCACAGAGGGTGCTGTGCTGTTTAATTCCCAACTCTTTAAAAGCTGGCTAATGTAAAAGCCATCCCAAAAAAATGAAGTATTTATTAGACTTCCAACTGAGCATTCTCTTCCTCCCATCCTCAGTGTCTTTGATCATTCATGATGGCCAGTAACAGGAAAACAAGTTTTTTAGAGCTTTTTAAGAAGAAAAATGAGGATTAAAAAAAGTTAAAATGACATTTCCAAAAATATCTCTTTACCTTGGCACTACAGACAGCTACATTAGCAGGGAGCTGGGAAAACTGCTTCAACTCAAATACATCTCGCACCGCCCACCGGCTCAAGTGATTTTCAGCCTTGCTGGATCCAACCACATTCTGATTTGAATGAATATATGCCACTTCTTGAACACCATCTGATACATTATGAGAAAAATATAAAGACATTGGTTATTCCAAAACTCTGAAGGTTCAGTTGCACAGAAGGATACTGTTAAATTTTTTAAAAAATTACATTAAAGTTGTAAAATTTGTTAGGATTTCACTCAGCACCAAGCTTCTCAGTTACATGAAATTAACAACAATCACTAGACTTATTCGGATCTATCCAGATTGTTTAATACTACTTCAGTTCCAGTGTGGACAGACCTTTCAAAGCACCTATGCCTTAATGGCTGCAACATCAGTGGTTAAAATTAAGTCTTTAGGAATCAAGTCTCCTACATCGTGCTTAAAACTCCCACACCACATTTTTTTCTGTACATTTCTTTAACAGCCAAGCCAAAAGTCTTAAGATTTCACAGTTCAAATATTTCATTTGTGGATTCTTAATAAATCTTCAATCTCAGCATATTTCAAGAGATGGTAAAGAGTTTAACCAAGAATTACAAAGCAATCTGCCACCACCTAAGACAGAAAAGTAAGACTAATACATAAAGACAAATATACAGGAAGATATTACTAAATAATAATTTAGCAAAGCATTTATTACATCTTGTAACAAAAAAACATGTACAGCAAGAAGAACTTAAAACCTGCTGACAATGGTAAATTAGACATGTTACTACTTCAGCTGAAATAAAATCAAACGAATTAAGTTAATAGTTACCTAAATATTTGTCCATTGATTCAATATTTTTCTCTTGATGCTCAAACACAGTTTTACTTGCATAAGTTCGATGCATAGCGTAATTGCTAGACTTCACTTGTGGAACAGAGGTATCTTGAATAGGACACAGCATTTTCAACCCAAATTGAGCTCTGCCTCTCTGTTGTTTACACCTAAAGCTTTGCTTCCTGGCATGAATGTTCTCAGCAGGGAAGTTATCTTCAGAGGATGAGAATTCATCTATATTCTGAGAACCACTTTCCATTCCTTTTCTATTGGGCTTCTTTGCTTGTAGCAGAGATTTGGAGACATTATTCAGTTCATTGTTAAGGGCACATCCTTCCTTCCTTCCACTTTGAAAAACCTTTCTTGACTCAGAATTATGGGAAAGTTCAATATCATCAGACTCATCACTTATGTCACTTGCTCCTTTCAAATCTGTGTCATTCTTGATGACTTCAAAAGACATGACACTGCTGAAACTTGACTCAGTACCATGGAATCCAAATTGCCTACTGTTTCTCTTAAATACAAACTCAGCTTTTTCATTTGCTAACTCTTCACAATCTTCAGATGTTGACCTATGTATTTCAACTTCTTTAGCAAGCACTGGTTGCTGGCCTACTCGAACTTGGGTAGGAAAGATGACATCATCCTCCTCTTCAGAACTACTTTCAGTTTCCATGACTATATCACATTGCTTTGAAATGCCTTGATCCTCATTTTTTCTGTCCCTTTCCTCCTCAGAGCCTGATAAACCAAGCCAGTCTGTACTATGCATATCTTGTTTATCAGTTCCATTTAGTGACAGAACAGCTTTCCCATGCTCCAAAACAGGCACACTGGTTTGACATTTCTGAAAACCACCATGCTTGCTATTTACATTTTTTCTTACAGTGTGATCATCAGAACTTGAATAATGAGAGCTATAATTATCATCCCCTTCTTTGGTAGTTTCAATTTCTCCCTGCAACAGCTTCGAGAATCCACACTGCATTAACGAAAGCTGCCCTTTTATCCCCACAGAATTATTTGCATTGCATGGCTTCCTTCTGTGATGTATTTTTACAGAACTCTCCAGAATATCGTCATCACTGAAATCATCCCAAAAATCCATTTCTTCTCTTTTTAATTGTGCTTGAACGCTTTGGGGATCTCCATCTTTTTTACAGTCTGGTTGTTCCTCCTAAAAAAAAAAGAAAATACAGCAGTTATTTATCATTAATAGTATACACACCATGCCTAAATCCAAAGCAGTGTAAAAAAAGTGGATTTTCACTGTTATTCAAGCAAAAAATATGCAAAATATTACAAAATGCAAAATAATTCATAATAAGAAATTACTGAAGTCTCTAGCAGCAGAAAATTTTTAGCAGAACAACACTGAAAATAACCAACAGTATTATGTACTTGAGATAATATATGCTGCACACTGCTACAACAACTTATGCCTTCCCAACCCACATCCATATTTTTCAAGTTTACACTAATCTCTGCTATTTTCATCTTCCAAGGATAGTTTGGAAGGTGACTTCATGATTCAAAGCTTAGTATTATGTGTAATGACATTCATAACAAAAATAAATCTCAGTTCAGTGGTTAACTTCCTTGTATATGGGGGCTAACATCCCACTCTAAAATTCATTGAGGCCAACTGGAATCAAACAAAATTATGCCCAGACAATCTTAAAACATTTTTAAGATACTGAAGTCCAGAACACAGCTTAGAAATGGCATACTATTGAGATAAGAATTATGACAACATGCAAATGGAGAGTCAGAACAGTAAATACCAAAATGTTGTACTCAAATCATCTAAACCAACTGTATTCCTTTCCACAATTCCCTAAACAAAATCTTCTGAACAACAGGCTAAAAGCATTACCAGCCTTAATGACATATTGCTCACATTTGCCGCTGCAATATTGGGATCCAGAGGCCTGTCATGCTTTGGTCTACAGTCCACAAAGACATCTCACCTTCTCTGAGCCGCATGAATGATTCTCTTCCTTCAGCCATGTAGTTGCTGTCATGACTCCTGCTTCTACCCGTCCTTCCCTCTAAAACAATCATATATGTTAACGTAAACAGATACAGCTTTTATTACACACAAAGACAAGCACAGGAAGAAGTAGTTTCCTTCTTTTTACAGAAATGTAAGCAGTAGAAGTAGAATCAGCAAGGTCCAGGCTAAATTCCTAGTAGAGCAAAAATAACAAAATACAGGGAAGGATGGAAAGAAATATGGAATAAAGCTGCAGTAAATTTGAAGATGTAAGCTAGCTGCAGCAAACAATACTTTATACAGTTGGTATCCCAATGAGTACTCTAAAGAGGTTAATGTGATCATATAAAAAAATTTTTATGGTAAGAATTCTGGCTTAAAAAGTCAGTGAGTTACTGATGAATAAAAGGTATCTGTGCACAAAGCTTCACGAAAGTATCAAAAAGTTATGTAGTTTCTATAAAAAAAATATACACTAGGAAATTTATGAAAATTGAATCCAAGCTTTTTCCATTCTTGGATAAAGAGAAATTTATCTGGTCTGTATAAGAATGAGAAATCAGCATGCCTATTTCATTCAAGTCATTGCACAGACAAATACTGATTCAGTTTCACCATTCAGTTTTATAGCATTTTAAAACTATTCAAAACGATGACCAAAAAGTCTCATGGTAAAAGGAAAAATGTAAAACTAATATCCAAAAGTAAAAGGGTAGTACTTCACACCTCCAGTATGTCTTTGGTAAGACAGGACCCATGACTCCTAAGTTTGAAAAGGTTATGAATCCCAAAAAGCTCTCCTTGATGCTCCTTTGATCCTTGCACTGCCTCGAAATACCGCCTGGCATTTTCAGTTCCAATCACTGCACAGTGAAGTTGCTAAAACAGAACAACACGAGATTTCAGAAGTGTTTGCTACAACAACACGTCAGAATTTCCTGGCACCCACATTATATACACAGCTTTAGCTGGAACAAGCAGGAATTCCTAAGAGAGGATACTTCCCTGGCAGATGTTGGTGTAATAGATTGTGGTATAATATGAACCTGCTTTGCTTTACAGAACCAAAAGAAAAATAGAATATTCAAAGACTTTTTACTGCATTGTTGCCTATTATCAGACACCTACCATACATATTACTGGCACTCCTCTATATCTTGACAGCTCAGCTTCCACTATACTAAATTATTAGCATTTTTTTCACCTTCCTTATTACTCCACCCTACTTGCTAAGGGACATCAATCCAAGTATAGCCAAAAACCCCAACCCTCAGACTTGTAATTACTCTGTTTATTCCTGCTTATTCAACTTGAAAAATACAAGTAAATTTAAAGAAAAAAAGGAAAAAAGAAAAAAAAGGAAAATAATTATACGTCCTTTCAAGACTTGTACATGCTTTTGGGAAATCCATATAGCTAAGGGGGTTTCTTCTGTCCAGCCCGGTTATTCAGACAGGTTCCCGCTGGCTATATTTCCAGGAGTGCCCCTGTCCTAAAGGCACTCTGGCAGCGTCCCATGGACACTTAACCAGAGAATCTGCTGCCTGCGTTGTGGTGCAGGAGCTAAGGACCAGTTAGCTATCAGCTGAAGTAGAAAGA